>JAOVYW010000007.1:4025630-4045870 GCA_025775045.1 Hiodon tergisus | reverse complement strand
GTGCGTTGGACCTTCAGCCTTGTGTTTGAAATTGGAAGCAACGTGCGGTGGGCCTTCAGCGTTGTGTTCGAGAATCTGAAGCAATGTGCGGTGGGCCTTCAGTGTTGTGTCCGAGATCTGAAGCAATGTGCGTTGGACCTTCAGCCTTGTGTTTGAAATTGGAAGCAACGTGCGGTGGGCCTTCAGCGTTGTGTTCGAGAATCTACTGGGACTGATTTTATCAGGTGCCTTGTGACAGTCCATGCCACCGGGTAAACGCGGATCAGGGACCTGCTGTTGAGGAGCAGTACAGGGAACAGCTCTTGTCTAGTAGGGTGTATAGCTAAGTGAAGTCAAACCTTCTGAGGGGTCAGTTATCAAGTTCCTATCCCGTTTGTCTTCATGATACAAAGTATGTCATTTCATTTGGCGAAGAATAATTGAATTTAAAAAAACAAACATATTATGAAATGATTAAGCACAGAGCTAGCGGTTTATGGGTGCTCTCGTATAGCATAGTAAGTCGTTGTTAAAGTTTTTGCAAGGCGCTGGTTCATTGCACTGTGGTAAGTATGGGGATTAATAATGTTATAATGTAGTTTCTCATTAGGGGAGGGAATTCACATGGAGCTGGGAAGATAATCTGACTCCTACAAGTTTGTGTAACATAAACGTTAAAAGTTACTCGGTCTCAACCACTTTGGATATGAAAGTATCCGTTATGTGACCATTGAAAATATTTTACCACAATTTATTGTAATTATAAAACTGGAGAAACAGTGTTTTTTTTTGTTGTTTTTTTTGTTTTTTGTAAAGAAGCGAAGCACAAATGTTTCTTAGCGCCAAACCGTTTCCATTTAACATTGTCACGTTCTAGACTACGGCTGAAAGTGCTTGTCTCACGCCTAATGTGTTCACATTGCAGTGTGAGCAGCCAGCAGAATGGCCGCCAGATGTCTTTTGTGAGCTGACGACAAAAAAGATCAGTGACTCTTAAGGGGGTTCCACGTTCCAAAACCACGGCAGTGAACACGCACACGGGCACAAGTTAATGAGCCACCAAGTCCTTTCAAAGCAGAATTACACCCATTTAAACCTGTCTTACATGTCACCCAAAACCAGAAAAAAAGACTATATACCTTTAATTTACAGTGGGGTGGAAGCCGCAAAGACAAAAATACTACATGTGTGAGTTATTATGAATATGTGCTTTTTCCTCTAATGAGAGAAACATGTAAATCACATGGGAACCATAATCTCTTCTCTGTGTTCATTTGTACCATATCAGATACTTGCCAAGGAAGTACATAATTCTTTCCATCAAACGGTTTGAGATACAGCGCCCCTTCTTGGTGAAGCTATAATTTGTGTACTATACTAGTCCTACCCAAATTCTTCCAAACACAGACATGTCCTTCTTGTTTAACTCTCAGTGAGTCAAAGATAATTGTGTGTGGGAGCGCATTGTCACACAATATTTACAAAAAATGTTAACTTTAGTTCAAATGAGAAACATAAGAAAATAAAAATGTTTACTAAATGTAATTAAATGATTATGACAAAATCCAAAGATTTGATAGAAGAGGGCAGAGAAGCCAAAATTATTGAGTGAATACACATGTACACAGCAGAGAGAGTTGACCCATATGACTAAAACATGACACTAAATGATTAGTGTAACCATTGGATGTAACCATTTGTGTGAGGTGGGTTGTGTTGTGTGTGACAGCTGCGAAGGCTCGCGGTGGGTGGCACTAAGACCCAAACACTCCCATACTTTGGAATGTTCCCCTCCGGATGGTAGTGTTCTCTGAGTTGTTTGTTTGTTGTTATCATTTACAGCTTTAAATGAAACCAAACCAAAATAATATCTCTCTGAACGGCAGTAAATACCCAACGCGCTCATGTTCATGGGCCCAAGCCTTGTAACTAGCGTCAGAAGACATTTAACAGCTGTGTGCACTACGTTCTGTCTTAGTCATTAAAGTTTACTTACAACAGAACTGGAATTTAAATATGTCTGCCAACTGAGAAGGACATAAAAAGGGACCAGAAAAGTGCTTAGGAAAAGTGCAATGTGCCGCTTACAAGTGACAAAAATGTAATTATGAAATATAATAATAAATGTGTTTTGCATTGATAAAATACAGAAATATCAAAACGAACACGGCATTCAAGTTCTCAATGGAGCTATTTTAGCTTTCAAAACAAATTTGTGTTGGGGAGCAGACGAACAACACGAGAAAAAACTAAACAACGTCAGAAGTATGCTTTTCACATAACTTCTGGATCGCAGGGGCTTGCATGAAAACAAAACGTCAGAAGTATGCTTTCCACGTAACTTCTGGATCGCAGGGGCTTGCATGAAAACAAAACGTCAGAAGTATGCTTTCCACATAACTTCTGGATCGCAGGGGCTTGCATGAAAACAAAACGTCAGAAGTATGCTTTCCACATAACTTCTGGATACAGGGGCTTGCATGGAAACAAAACGTCAGAAGTATGCTTTCCACATAACTTCTGGATCGCAGGGGCTTGCATGAAAACATGATGTTCAAGCTACGACCTAAGCAACATATTTGCCATCTTGTGGATGACAGCATCCATCTCTGCTGAAAAACCTGACGAAGAAAAGCTTTGTTTGTGGTTAGAGCCTCATAGTCCATGGTCACAGAGTGTACTCTCCTGTATATGACCCCAAAAACACAATGAACCAGTGGCTACTGAACTAAATTTCTCACAGACCAAACATAAGGTCTGAGTGAGGCTTGAGTCAAAAATGTTGCTGATGTGAATTTGCAG
This sequence comes from Hiodon tergisus, assembly GCA_025775045.1. Taxonomy (NCBI): domain Eukaryota; kingdom Metazoa; phylum Chordata; class Actinopteri; order Hiodontiformes; family Hiodontidae; genus Hiodon; species Hiodon tergisus. The sequence continues at coordinate 4,043,089 of JAOVYW010000007.1, read as the reverse complement.
GGAAAATAACTGAAATCAAACGTGACCAGATGGGGGGCGTAAAGTCAGGTAATATGTCACACCAAATCTCGACTCGCACACAGTATATTACAGGCATGTGCAAATCACATCTCTGTCCTTCTGTTTCCCTACATAAACCATCCACGTCAGACATGCGGAGGAGTACACAGGCCTTTTTCCACATTGTTTGATCTAGCTGTAACGTACCATAACATGGCACAGCCCTCCTTTGAGTTGGACCTTGTAGTTTAACTTCACAAGGTCTCGAACCCTCCCACCGAGTTTAAAGTAAAAAGTACAGGGCCTATTCTATTTTCCACATCTGTCGGTGAACTGGAGCTGAAAGCATGCAGATATTGTAAAGGGCAAGGTTTTCCCCCCCTCTGTCTCTCTTTCATTCTTTATTATAAATTGCAGTTAGCTGTGTCCATGAATATAATTGTCCCACTTAAGCATACGCAATAATGCAGTAGCCTAGCCAAATTACAAACAGGCCATAACCATAAACTAAAGATTTTTAATGGTTTTCACTTTCATAATGTTTGCCACATATTCTTTGCTGTGACTGGGCTTTATATTTTCTTTCCTCTCTCCTTTTTTAACAATAAGTATCCAGGCAACAAAACAAACATGTAACATATGAGAGCACCTTCAAAACCGATTTAAAATTTTTTACCTCGAAAAAATAAAGAGAAGCTGGTGCGATTTCAGAGGGAAGACATTACGGTTTATAAGAGGGGAGTAGGTTGATCAGTATGTTACCAATATTTGAGTGGGTCAAACGAACCACTTTCAGTGATTCAAGGTGTGGCACTTGGTAAGTATGCAAAAATGCTTGGCTAGCTGCAATGCTAACGTTTACCTGCAGTTTCAGATGTGTCACAGGGATGATAAAGGTTGTGCTGGGGCTACACCAACTACTTGTACGAAGTAGAATTGGCACAGGCGGAACCTAACATGCCCACTCCTTCTCCTTCAACCTTCCATTCAGCCGACCCACAACGACAGCTCACTGATTGACCGCAAGCCAGATGGTTAGCGGTGTCAACCTTTTATGCCCACAGCACCTGTAACATGCACAGGGTAACCACATGTGTGATGAGAAAAGAAAAAAAGGTCAGTAGCCTACACAGAATCACTGCAAAACACACGCGTGGCTACAGGGTGTAAAGGTGTGGGGAACATCTTCCCCGCCTGCCCTTCCTATCAAGCTGCCCCAGTGCCCCAGATTCCCGGGCCCGCTGGTGAGGATCTTGGAAAGTAAGTGAGCCGGCCGAAATTGGCGGTGTGGGTTCTCTTCTGTTTGCTTTCCGCTGCTTTTCGTTTCCCATTTTTGGGTTTGTTTTGATTAGTTATGGTTCCGTTACACTGGTCATTAGTTGCTTTAATGTATTTAAGTTCTTTAAATTTGGTTAGAGGTTTTTTATTGTTGTTATTTTGTGTATTTTTCACAGCAGACAGTCAAGTCTTTGTCTTGTGTTTTTGTGTCTGGTGTATTACTGTGTTTCTTTGTTCGGAGTCTCACATGAGGTATAGCGGGTGGTAGACGTTTTCCAGATGTAGACGTCTCCGCTGTGGCAGACGTAACCAGGCCTGTCCCGGCCAGTGGGGAGAGACGGCAGCCTTGCTCAATGCTCAATGATCTCAATGCTACAGCCAACCGGGTGTTTTTATGCGCGGCGTTGTGCTATACTGCAGGGGAAAGGAGGCCAGTTACAACTTTACTGGGGGGTAGTGGTGGACAGTACATTCTGATGTATTGAGAGTTACACCTTCAATCTCTTTGTGCTTAACGATTCTTTATTTTTGTACTTTAAGCAGTTTATCTCCGTGGCTATCGGTTCTCGGTTCACCCTGCCATGATGAAGAATGGATGTCTTCTACCTGCTGCACTACACTCATGGCTCCTAAAAACACAAACGCCAAGCGTAAAAAACGCAACACAAAACTCAGTTTAACTGACCTCAAAACATCCATTCCTAAATCTTGACTAAACATAACCAAACAGAAATTAAACCAGTAGAAAGTAAGTGGAGCAAAAGTGAGCTAACTATAACCACTGTTGCCACTGGTAGACAGGGGCGTCTGCTCCCCTATTAAAGCCCCAGCTTCCAGTCAGTAACTGCCACCAATTATGGGAGCCTGACACTAAAATAAATTACGACGACATTTTGTTACCTCCCCAGTTTGTGAAATAAATATAAAGTTATTTTTAGCTAAATAAACAAAAACTAATGCATAATCTTATAATGAAATTATTTTCATATATAAACATAATGGAATTAATAATGTTATAATGGTTATTTTCTCCAATCCATTATAGACAATTCACTGAATAAACGTGTAGGTTTGCACGCAACCACATAAATACTAACACACACACACACACACACGCACACTCATACGTGCATACATACATTCAGCCTAAGAGAGCTGTTGATATCTATCTAAATAAAAAATCAAATAAAGATAAAAAAAATTTTTTTACATTTCAGTACAATATCCATTACATTGGCTGGGAACAAGTCAAAATTTTACTAATGCTTTATTTTTGTGTGTGTAAATATTTTATTTAATCTAGTCATAACAATAAAGAACCATTAAATCTGTAAAAATATATAGTATGATTAGTGAGTTTCCGAAGCTCTGGTTTTATCTAACACCCAATGTACTTAAAAATTCCACTCAACAGAACAGAAGATTTTTCAGCGTAATCATTGTGAATTAAGTGTTACTACTCCACAACACATTCCATTCATGAGCCCATCATTGGTCACACAGCTTAAATTAAATTTAATGTTAAAATCCAATGTCGCAACTAACGTTGGAATGTCCTCTCCACGAATGCAGAGGTACATACTTTGTTCAAACATATTAAAAGAAAGTGTTCTTAATTACTCCTGGGATTCATTGAAAACTTTTTTTTTTTTTTTACATTTTTATTCGGAATATGGTTGCCCATTGGAATTTATTGTCTTTATTTAAGACGCTGTAACCCTTTATGTACAGACCATGCAGTCATTCTTTGTTTTGTAAAAAAAAAAACCTTTTTGTTTTGTTTTACCATACTACGCTTTTTATGTTTGTTTTCTACCTGTTTCAGATTATGATGAAAAAGTAAAAAATATATATGTATATATGTATATTTTATGATTTAAGACATACTTGGCATTAAATGGTATGTGCATCCATCCATCCATTTTCGAAACCGCTTATCCTGGTGAGAGTCGTGGGGGACAGCAGAGCCAATCCCAGCAGGCATAGGGCACAAGGCAAGGATACACCCAGGACGGGATACCAGGCCATCGCTGGGCAACACACACACACACACACACACACACACAGGGCAATTTAGCATGGACAATGAACCTAACCCGCAAGTCTATGCTGGTATGTGCATGTGAGCTTCAAATGTCCAGAAAATGTACTAACTGGCTGCCAATCCAGTGACAGTTTTTCTGGCCTTTCAGTGCCTAGTCAGCCTTTTTTCCCTCTAGCCTTAAAACCTGTTGGAGGAAAGATTCTAGGAAGCAGCCTGATCTTCAGATTGGCATTATCAACTTGAAAAAAAAAAATGTGCTGATACCCTGAGTTTTATGACAGCTGCGATCATTGTTTCGATTTGGAAAACTGTTGTCAATAGAAAACATTTACTGGATGTCATCACTTCCTCAACTCTTGCTAGAAATGCTGAATAATAATATCTGTCTTGGCAAACAGCAACGATTTTATCAAAAAACAACCATATCTCAAATAATTTGTCAGCAGGATCATATAGTTAATTAAACAAAATAAATGTGATAAAATCTGTGTGTAAGTGCATGGTATTGTTTTTTGCTACAGAAACACACAGGACACATTTTATATGTTGTGTAATTACAGTTTAAATTACTCACAGCTAGGAGTTATATTTTCATTTACACATCATAATTTTTGGAAAGAAAAAACCAAATGAAGGAAATCCTACTCTAACATCCCTCCATTAAAAATTCTGCTCACTTCTTACCAACTAAAGTGAAGTAATTAATTTGATAATTAATTAATAAATATTATAACTATTATTTTAATTAATTTAGATATAATTTTATTTCTATACTATATATAAATGAATATCAAAGGATTTATATGAATAATTAATTTACTTTTACCTTTGTTTTGGCTTTACTTGGCTGTATCTTGTCTGTTATTACTTCAGAAATAAAACCTGAACAAATGAAGCTACTTTCTAAACGTGTGCATTGGAATGCCTGTGAAACTTAACTATGATTTGTTGACTCCCACAACCCAAGCTCAGAGTTGCAGTAAAATAAATTAACAGTAGATAAAACAACCCAACAAGTAACCCTATGCACACAACCCAATGATTGGGTTATACAAATAACCCAACATTTTATTAAGTGTACAGTATATCGTAAACCCACAAGCTTTAAATCAGTTGACGTTTCATTAGGTATGAGTGAATAGGTGCTGTTTTCATGGCCTTGACATTACTAGCGACAGAATTGAACTGATCAGCCTCCTTGTTATACGATAAGGTAACTTAAGTTCTGGGGCAAAAGCTGAGTCGAACCCCTCTAGGAAATGGACTGAACACCTGTTTTCACTCTGCCAGTGTCTGTTTATTAACCGATAATCAGGCCTCATATCCCCGCCTGCCACAGAACTCAGAGGAAAAACCCCCTTGGGCTGGCTTTAATGTGCGAGGGAAGCGATTTCAATCTCACCCACTTGTCAGGGTAGCGTTCGTGACACTCGTTTAATCAAGGGGGCATGTGGCACGGTGCAGCAACTGCTACAGTGTGTCAGCACATGTTTTGTGGTTCAAGCTGGTTTAATGCAGGACCAATGTGGCACCAGTGGCTAGATGTTTTGACAGTGTGTTACAACTGGAGGGCTGATGCCGTTTCATTCGTTGATCCAATAATAAAAATGTATTTTGGTTTACGGAGGCCAAATTATCTTTAAATTAGAAAAGCTCTTGGAGAGACGAGGCCACAAATTGAAACAGCATATTTAATTCAATTTTTCTGTCTCGGCAGTTTTTCAAAATGCACAAGATCCTCAGCAGATGGTTGAACTCATAGGATGAACGCCTAAGAGAAGGAAACAGGCCGATCCTTTCGTAACCAAATTAACCAGGAGGTGGATATGCCTACTTGGTGCCCACACAAGTATGATGCTAATAAAGGACTTCACCACAAAATGTGCCCAACATACAAGTCAATTCAATCACCAGAGAAACTAGTTTTTAATAGCAATCTGAGATGATAGTCCTGTGCTGAGAACAACCCTCAGGCGGGCAAAAAACCTCTATGTGTAAATCTGAAATCCCATAGGGTTATATCATAACAGAGGCATCTACACAGATCCCACCATATTATGGACAAATCCTCTTTAATGTGCTTGTCATAAAAGAACAGCTGTGTTGAAGATAAAATGGTAAACCGGTCTGCTGGACTGTTAGCATTAATAGAAAATAAGCCACTGAATTTAGGATAATGGCATTCTGCAAAATGTTTGTTCAAACTTCGGATGCGTTTTTCATGCAGACAGCCACAAACGCAAGGATGTTTTGAGCGCTACCAAATACGAAAATTCAGCTTTTCCTGCTTTTAGGTCCTCTAGTGCTCCTGTAGGACCATTATTGTTTCACACGCACATTGGTTGGGGTGCCGATAAATGCTGAAACCCAGCATGTCTAAACAAGAAGCCTCAACAATACTGGCATCATTCAAACGGCAGCTTCTCGCTGACATTTCCAGAGCAAGTCACTGAAATCCTCTCATTACACACATTTAAAACAGTCTGATGCTAAAGGTGTTCTTGCTTTAACTGCAGAGCATTTCAATATGCATTATCAGTTGGCCCCTTGTGTTATGGGTCAATGCTGACGTTAGGCATATGGAAACTTTTTAGAACAGCGTATCATTAAAAAAAAAAAAAAAAAATCCCAAATGAAAATGAAACGTGTAAACTGAGCAAATACTTCAATACTCAACCCCAAATACCCAGTAAATTTAATTACAGGCCATAAAATATCAATCAGACCCAGATGAAGTGGGAAGACTATTTTTTGCAATTCCTTTTTTTATGGATAATTTGAGGTTATTTACACATGATAAATAAGTCTTTAACGAGTCCCAGACACTCAACACAGGACACAGAGTGAAAGACAAAGCATACAATATATTTTCTTTTCCAAATAGTTAGTGCTTACAAGCCCTGCGTTTGCCCTTTTTAACTCATGCGAGATGACAATGAGTAAAAAGATCCATTCTGAATATCACGGCTCCTTCATTGGTCCTCTTCGACAAAGCTCCGATATGACGTACCATGCCAGAACAATGTCATTGAGCAGCCCATGTGATCAGATTGGGGATGGGGACGGGGACCCGCTCAGAGGGTGTGTTCCTTCACAGAGGTCTGGTGCTTGCTTTGTTTTGTGGATGTCGACTCTTGTCATCCCAATGTTTCGAATCTGAGCTCAAACCACATTGGTCTTTGGGGAAAATCCCAGAAGAGCGAAACTGAATTTGCTCTGGTGAAGAATTCTGAAACCTTCTGTAGACTTTGGGTCTGACTAAAGGACTGCTTTTAATGCCATAACACTGTTCTGAATACGACCGTGGTTCTGAATACGACCGTGGTACTGTACCTGCTACCACGGGTCTTACTTTTATACCATGTCTTGGTCCTTTACCAGCTAAACGTAGCAACATACCAATCGGTCTTTATTAACAATGCACTGCATGGTGAACCTCTCTGTTCTCTCTAGAAAACCTAGCTCTGTTTTTTCTGTGTTTTAGCTGCCATGTGAAGGAATTAATTCCGTAACCCTCCCTAACAGCGTCCCAATGAAGGGGGAGGTAATGAGCACATACAGTCATTTTTGTAGAAATACAAATACCTAAATAAATCGACACTAGTGAACTAAAAGAATGTGGGAGAAGCCAGCTCTGAACATTTAGGATTTATTCCCATCATTTACAGCACATAAGTCCTCATACTGAAGAGGTGTGATCCGTCAAAAAATTAACCAAAACATGTTCTATAACTCTCCATTAGATGGCTTACTTGCACAACAAACATTGCTTGCCAGAAATATGGTTCAGGGTGTAGTCCAACATGTGGAAACAGCATACTTATTCACGAGAAAACAACACGTGGAGCAATATTTGACATCTCAAAGGTCAGGAAGAGGTCCGCCGCGCCCACAGAAAGTGCTCACATAATAAAGGGGCACCCAATATCGCAGACATCCCTTGCCAAACAACACACGGAGATTAGCTTTGAATTCGGCACACCGCAGTGACATGTAAATATCCCCTTGTGCGCACATTCCCCTTGTGTGCTCATGTAGACCACTCGCCAGCAACCCTGGGTAAGTTCTCACACCAGTGCCTCCTTACAAGTCACTGTTTCGGGACACTTGACCTTTATGTGTGTTTGTCCCGACCTTTCCATCCTTATTAGAACGAGTTTCGTCAAAGCAGGGGTCTCTAAATATTACTGTAAAGGAGAGGAGGTGGGGACCAGGCACCGTGTACACCAAAATCTAATTCATTTTGACTGTAATAATGTAATATGTACAGAGCCAAAATAAATTTCATCTCGCCAACCCTCTACTCTCTCCCAGGTTTTCTTACTCATATTAAAATGCTGGCATTTGCACATCGACGAGCGGTCTGAACTAACAACTTAGAGTCTCACAAACGGATGAGCCGCGTGGAATGGCAGTCTGCGTCTTCAGGGCAGCGACGGGGTTGAGCAGATATCAAAGCTGCAGCACGGGTTCCATTTGGGTGGAGGGATTGACTCCCCAGAATTACCTTCACAGGCATCAATGCCCTGCCGAGCTCAGCCATGCCAATATTCATCGCCCCGAAATTAAAAACAGCCAATGAAGGGGCGTCGTCATGTGGAAAATTAATTCTGAAGAGACGCGGTAAAAAAAAGAAAAAAAAAATAGCACGGATTTTGCGTTGGATTGGGCACTTACGTGGATTGTCATGAATTAGTAAACGGATGCCGTACCCTCTGCTTTTTCTTGCTTTACTGTCTCTTTGCTTTTAAGATGCGCATTGCATCATGCATAAAACATTGCCAAATACTCTTTTCAACTGGGTAACAGAGTAGTGACTGATTAAAGGAATGCAGACACACACAGAAATCTGCAGCAAAAAGCTTGATGAATAAATATATGCATTGATCCAGATACGCTCTCAATGCAATGATGAACCTTGCGCTAGTACAATTTTTTTTGAGTGCCAGGGTATGCAGGTTCTTCACTGGACTTTAATCTGGTGAAGCACTTATTTTTGATAGATTTTTTGCTATTGCTAAAGAAACAAAGAAACAAAGAAACAACAACAACAACAAACATTTTGACACAAGATTTATGCATGAAATGTATTTCATTTCATTTCATTGACTTAACTACGCTGTGCCTCTATTTACTGATTGTGAGCTGGGGCCGTTCATAATTAGCCTATTGGCTCTTATATGACTTAATGAGATGAAATGCCGGAGGCTATATTGGCTCAGCCTGCTGGGGGAGTCACCAGTTGAATGGCCGAGTTGTGAAGGTCGTTCATGTAAAGGTGGACAGTGAGCACCAAAGCGACAGGGCGGCTCCTGTGAGCGTGGGTAGCCTGTCAAGGCTGCTGGAGCCATGTGAGCGAGAGGGGGAGACCACCCTGTGTGGAGCCCACCGCGTTATCGACCGCCTCCAAAACTTATTAATCCTGGAACCCGTTTCACGTGTACGGGTAATTAACTCTGGCCTTGCCCCAGTTCTCATGCTACCTGATACCTGCAGATAGCCCGCTTTAAGGGGACACAATGATGAAAAGGCCCCTTTCTGATTGAATGCCTTTGAACTTTGGCCACCCAGATTCATTGTAATCCTACATTTAGCAGAGAGTGCGCTAGCTAAAAACTATTTTTGGGGGAGGAAAGATCTTAGAACAATTTTGAATGACTTGCGATCAATTTCTATTGAATAGAATAGAACTGCCCCTAAATAGTGCTCAGGCTTCACCCTTTCTTGCATTTCATATTCAACAGCATTTATCATGGATTGCATCGTGAGGCTCAAGTTGGTAACATAATTATGTAAAGCGTAATAAACAAAACCTTGAGAGTCAGCTGCTTCCTAATTGCTTCAGGATTTTAAATCCGCTGAGAATCCGTTTCAAGTTGGGTTTTGCGTCCTTCCAATGTCAAAAAGAAAAGATGGCCGTTTCTGACCCCTTGATTAAAACGACAGTGTGAAGACAGAGTTTTTCTCCAGTCAAAATCTTAAGTTTCAAGTGTTTCCCACCTTCTTCAAAGAGTGGCCCCAGAAACGCGAAAGAGATCATATAAAACAGACAGAATTGGCTGAGCAGACTGCCATGTTTATGGAAGGGGTCAACGTGTCACATATGGCCCGTGCATTAAAATATACATGGCTCCTGACACAGCCTCTAAATATGCACTGTGGCTGTCTGTAAATTTAGGAATAAAATAAACGTTGAATATTTCTGTGAGTAGCGCTGAAGATTTAATGATTGAGTATTTGAAATTATGGTCATATTTAAACATAAAAGGAGGGAAAATACTTGTCTTAAAAATCAGAAGATATTAAGTTGGACGTTTGTTTAAATAGCTGTTGAGCTAAAATATTTGTTTTTGTGTATATGTGTGGCTCATGCTACGTTGCCTGACCACGAGAGCACAGTAAGCGGTAGTAAACCGATATCGAAACCAAACAAGCACATTGACAACCATGTCTTGGCCGTGACACGGCCTCGTCTTCTCTCCAAAACGGATGCCCAAAAGAAACATGTAATGTTTGGTTGAGGGCTTTGGAAGCACACGATCGTTGTTGTCTCAGTGAAAAGGCCAAACACAAAAGTCTTTCGGACTAAGTTAGCATCTGAAAAAAAATTACATAGTACATAGTGGATTCACAGAAGAAGAACGCTGGCCAGGAGATGTCACCTCAGTCAAAAGGGGACCAGGAGACTTAACTCACAGTAGACTCTGTGATCTCCGATTTGACGGTCTTCTTGAACCTTAATGCAGGTGTCACAACAATGGTCCTGGGCTTTTATTTGGTCTAAATGCATCTGCATGGCATAGTGTCTGCCAAGAGTGAGGTCTAACGGACCATCGCTAAAAAGCAATTTATGTGACATTTACGGTAACCGAAGTTACATACAGTTAGTTTATAGTATCTACTTTTTTCACCACCAAGTCCATAACCATTGCTGCAGTTTCTGTTGTACATGTCTTATGCCATATGAAGCACGTGAATGAGGCTTGTTACCAAGGGTTTGCCACTATTGCACGCTGCGATTGCCAGCTTGGGTCAACATTAAGGGCAACAGTAGCCAATGTAGGTTTCTGTGTAGTCTGTACGATTGCGGGAACGTCTTCCACAGCCAAGCCATAAGTCCATGCAGGCTTTGCAGTTTGCAATTAGAAGATTTAGTCAGGTCATGCCCCCATCACAGTCGGTATTGGGTGTGGCCCCTCAGCAGCTTTTATAAGGGCGACTCCCACCTGTGGCAGGAGAGCCAGACGCATCTGCCCCTCTCGCTGCTCTTGTTGGGCAGGTTGATCCCGTCTGTGAAACATGACGACAATGCCACTAGGTTTCAGCTGCTGTTTCTGTTTCTTTTCCCGGGTCACGTCAATGGCACTGTGGAATACAGTGTGTGTGTGTGTGTGTGTGTGTGTGTGTGTGTGTGTGCGTGTGATTCTGTGTGTGTGGGCGTGTGTGTGTGTGCGTGTGATTCTGTGTGAGTGTGTGTGTGTGTGTGTTGGGAGTGGGGAGGGGGAAATAAAAACATAAGTAATGAGAAAACATGTGGCGTGTGACTATTGGAAGTCACCAACAACAGAAAATAATAATTAAAGTGAAAAAAAGCAAGCTTTTCGTGGCTCAGAGACCACTGTCATCATGTCTTAGGAATTAGGCAAACATATGCTGGTCTGCTGCTGTTGAAACCGAGGCGCCTTGCTCAGGCTGCGGTTTGGGAACATGAAAGGTTTTGTGGGATGAGCAGGAGGACTGGCCTTAATTTAAAGCTCCATAGCCAGGGATTCTGGCAGTGTGCTGCAATTGTGGGACAGGGAAAGGAATCCAGTTACATATTCCAATGAGGAGCACAGTTCCAAAAGAACCCAAGCTACAGGCTGCTGACAAAACCATTCTTTCCGCAAACAAGCCCCTCCTCCAGAGAGCGAGGCTGGCTCCCACCTGACCCCCCCACGGAGGGAGTGGGACAAGGCAGGTTGGGGAGGCAACTCCCTCCCCTCAGGAAAAGCCACTCCCTTCTCCCTCAGGAATAGAGCCCAAAGTCACAGCAACCGTCAAGCTGGTAGCCCCGTCCATACACTTTGCTGGGGCACATTCGAAACAAAGTAGACTTTGTCTTTTTTATTGAAGCCAATTAAACTGTTAAATTTGATATCTATCATCAAGATGTTACACAAGGGTCAACTCAGCAAAGCTGGGAGGAAAAAGGAGAAGGGACAATTAGTGGGCTAAAGTAATCCCTGTGCAAGTGCATTACAAGAGTTAAACAGAGCATGTTTTCATTGAAATTGTAGGAATTCGGCAAATGGATAAAATCTCTCTTTAGTAACTGGACAGCTATTGTAATGTACATTAACAGAAACAAATACTGTTTTGAGGATTTCCCCAAATTAAAGAATTTAGAGTAGATTTCAGCGGATTATGTTCCAGTACCTGAATGCTTAAGTAAGCCATATTTACTGGTTATCGACAATGCCCATCACCTGAAGAGCAAAAGGGTCTTCTGCCCTGTACCCCGCCGGCTGTTGAAGAGCACAGATCCCTGGCTTGCCCTAAGCAGACTCGCTTCTTCTCAGCAGAGCACATGTGGCCATTGCAGAACGAACGCATGCAAAACGGCTGAAGCCTGGCGCTCAGCTGCCATCACCTCATGAGCAGCGAACGTGTTTGCGTTTTAGACTAACAGAAATGTGGTGTGTTGCAAGCACCTCGCGATTGTTAGGTGGGGATTAGTTCTGGTCCCAGAGACATTGTCTTCTGGATCGTATCTGGTACAATCAGGCAGAAACCGTCCTAAGGGGATTCTTGTTCTTTTAAGGATTTTGGCGGATTGAAGTTGGTTGATTTGGAGCACATCAAAGAACCAGGCTAGAGTGAGAAGTGCATCATGGACGGACACCAGGCCTTTATCACATCATACATCACCAAAGGGCCTGGGAATTGCTAACAGCCCCCTTCCTTTTGCAACACATGTCCATCAACTGAACCAGAGAGCCTTATGCCGCTCCACCTCCAGCCCGGGAGATGTCCCTCATTCTGCTGGATACTCAGCTAAAACCACTTTGGCTATCGGCCAGTCACAGTCTTTGTGAAGCATCCACTGGCAAGGCACCAAAATGATACCTAAAGCTGAAAGCAAATCAGAGCAGTTTTGGCCTGGAGTGGCAGGGAGGCAGAGTACAATGCCAGCGATGACAGCTTCCTTTAGGGGAGCTAACAAGACATCACATATCAAAATTCCAACAGGGATCCATAATTTAGCCTTGTTTGGTAAATAAATGTCTCTTTGCAAACTTTGCCCCAGGATGAAGAAGGAACGGTTCTGGAACTTCCATCTGACGAATTGCTCCCACAGCATCCAAAAGCATTTTTCTTCTTCTTCCTAACATAGAAAAACCCAAACAGATGGCGCCATTGACAAGATATAACATCACAAAATGATACCAGTCCTCAGCAGCATGAAAGCCAAGCTCCCAGAGCAAGAGCGGGCCACACAGAGGGCCTCCGGTAGGAGGCAGCACAGACTGACGGGGCCGCGTGACTGGCAATAAGGGGAAGGCACACGTGCACACACCGAAGGTGCGGCAGTGGGCCGGACAGCAGAGCGGCTGCCCCAGCATCACTGCCGAGAAGTGACCCGAGCGCAACATCTGGGGACCAGATCAAAGAAGAGCCGGTTGGGATCAGTGACCGGAGATGAGTGACATGTGGCAGGGAAGGTGGAATGCTGACCACAGGTATGCGACAGTGTGTCCGCCCGCCTCAGAGCCAGTAAATCCTCCGCCGCAGAGCATGTTTCATTTGTTTAGGTACGGTAAACAGGGGTGGCTGGCTTGCATTTCCGCCCCCTAATCGCTGTTTATTACGGCACCATGGAGGCCCAGCTGCAGCAACACGGCTGTTATTGTTGACATTACACAGTCCCTCCACACAGTGGGCCTAACACATCCACGCTCTGCATGACAACATCTCTCCGCAAAATGATCAACGAAAACAAATAAATGCCGCCAAGCCACTGGTAACAGAAGAAATATCCATATAGTATTCTCGTCATGGAGGAATTACCTTCAGGATGGATGAGTGGTTGACCCCAGATCACACAAAGAACGGCGAACAACTTGTCACATGTAAGCAACTAAAAAAGTGATTGTTTGACTAGGGATGTTTGCAAAGTGAAAACATTTTTATGTTTGTTTATGGCTAGAAGCTGATTATCTTGCCCTCAAAGCCTAAAGCGGGGGTTTTTTTTCATAAGGAAAGCAAGTCTATTTGATTTTGACACATTCGCTACCAATTTTTTGCTTATTCTTCAAAATGTGTCAAGGTCTGCAATGACTGTGATAGAAGTAATTATCTACGAGTTTGAAAAGATAACGCTCTCTAAAAAAGGCTCTCAGAGACAGGAAGTACTTATCTTAAACTATCTTGAAATTACCGAATTGTCACTGCAAAGAGGCATGGCATAGAAGGCTGCTTTAATAAAGGATAACCCAAAATGCACTTGAGAGTCTGTCTCTACTTAAATACATATGTAAACCAATTTGACTCTGTAATTTCATATCAGCAATTAAAAACGCCGGTGCAGCCCTGAGAGAACGTGATTTACAGAAACAACACTTTAAATCAAGCTGCACCCTCAGTGACAGGCTCGTGTCTCCCATTAGAATTTATGATTCAGAACCGCAGTCTACGACCCCGATGCCGTTTTCACACAAAATCCCATATCTGATCTACCATTGCTGACTAAATACCACCAGGGAACAACGGAACAATTAAACAAAAAAAGAGAAGAAAACAACAGGAAAAAAAAAAATCCAAATTATGGTTTTATGACTTTGTGGCTCTGTGTTTAAAATAACTGCTTCTCTTGCACTTTAAAACCCTCTTGATTTATGAGTCCCAGATTGGGATCAGATGCGCAAAAGGTCAGGGTGGGTCCAATCTTTCAACGCTTTGCAAATCTTTCATAATCACGCTCATCAACAGATTACCAGGGGAGGCCGTAAAATAAAAGCCTTCCATTGGTTCTTTGCATGAGCAATGTATTTTTCGACAATACGTAATCACTTTATCTGGTTGAAATGCTTAAAAAATAAACACGTATAAAAATGTGTCTTCTGTAATTTCTCTTTCTTTCTAGGGCTCCCAAGAAACGGCTGAGAACAAAATGGATTGTGCGTCACTAAAAGAAATGTCACTTTTGCTTCGAGACATGCAGTGTAACATTTGCATTTAAATTAGTAAACAATTTGTAATGGCCCACTACCTTGAGTAGAATACCTCCTATAAGCTTAATCAATTGGTTAAAAAGACCCAAAGGGGACAATTTCAAGGACCTTACAACACCAATTAGCCACGGACTGGGATTTCAAGGCGTCTAGTTTTTCAGGTAATTTACAGAACAACTGGTGTTGGTAAGCTGAATGATGCAGTTTTTCGAGACATTTTATGGCGTGAAATACCCAATAATAGATTGAAAGAGCAGTGATAGGAACATAAAACTGGATATCCTGTGATCTGACGGGTAATCTGATCTTTTCACTGCTTCCTGGTTGTCTCTCCTCTCTTTAAAACAACAACAATCTCTTAAAGGGTCACAGAAAAATATGTGTTTTAAAAGCATCTTTCCATCTTCATCCTGGTGCCATGTAAGCAAAATAAGCAAATGAGTAAATGAGTAAATAACTAAATAACTAAAGAAATTTATATTTGCACGTGTCAGGAGAGAAACAGGGTGTCACCAGAAGTGCTGTTCTGAATAGCCTCAGACAGGGCTAGGAACCTGCTTTCATCTTTGGTCAGCTATCAGAGCAATAAAGAGCAGTCCTCCTGTGTGGCAATCAAGTCACCATGCCCATACTGCTGCTGAGGTTTGGCCATCTCCTTGTTGTCCCTGGAGATCACAGGGCACCCAAAGATCATAGAAATTTGCTCACTATGTCCTGCAGGGGCAAGTTCAAAATGTGTATATAGAAAATAGACTAAAGCTCGACTTAAACAACAGTGGCCTGCATAATTAAATTCTATTGACTAATGACTGTACCGACTGTAGTCCAAGTTTAAAATATAAACAAAGGCATTTTTTGAAATACAAAATTGCTTTTCTTGCAAAGAATTTTCAAAAGTAGCAATTTTTTTCAAAAGGGAAGCCTTATCCTTTGCCTCTGTGCTTTAACCACCCATTTCCCACCTGCAAATAATTGCCTCCTCACTGTCGCACACAAACACACACATGCACGCACGCACACACACACATATTAATAAAAAATACAGTATAGGGAGCTACAAAGCATAATAATAACACAGAAATAAAATCTATATTTTTTTTCTCTAAGAGAAGGCATTAATCTGCAAGCTCAGACAGTAAATGTCAAAAGCCCACACATCTGTATAGCAGTTCATGCAGTGAACTTCCAAAGCCCACACATCTGTATACCAGCTGAGTGTCACACAGCTCTGTTTTTATGCCTTTAGATATCAAAGATCTCAGGGTGCTTTGGCACTGCCCGGGCAGTCGTCCTTCTACAAAAAAACTAAAGAAAACAAAACAAAAAAGCACAAAACCTGGGATTCTGCCCAAGATCTGTCAACAACACCCAAACGGGAACTTGGCTCCCTAACGTGTTCTCCACATACGTTGAATCGCAGCGGTTGGTTAGGACGGCGGCAATGTCGGGTGACGTGTCTTCGGAGCACAAATGCAGTCACACGTTTCTCATCAATCCAGCCCTGCTTTTCAACACGGAACCACACTATTGAAAACCCACCTTTTGGAAAAAAAACCTTTTGGACGGTTTGGAAAAAAACGGCTCCCAGGGCCGCTGTTCCACATGAAGGCTGGGGTGCTTTCATGAGATTGTTTCTTAAATTTCACGACAAGCACGTGTGTTTCAGTAATAATGCTTATGCTGTGACTCGGTGCCCCAAACAAGTTACGTGTTTACAGCTGATATCGAGTGGAGAGGGCAGAAAAGAAGGCAATGTTGCCACTGATATATAGCTGCAGTTACTGGTGAAAGTGATCTAAACTGTACTTGACCCGGTCATGTGAGTTCCTTTCAATACATTTTTGAGGTTTTCAGATTTCTGCCAGCACTGTGAGGATAAAAAAATAAAATAAAATTTTTTATAATTTGTTGAACAAAAAGACAATGAACAAGGAAAGCAATGTCATCTTTTACAAATTATTATCTGGAGAAAGACAGAAACCAATTTGTATCATAGGCATTTAGACGACGCAGTGGTTTTTTGGCGCAGCACTTAAATTGATTGGGTTTCAACTGATGGCATCATGGGGAAAGAATTTCCCTAAAGACAGCTTAGGACCCCCTTTCCTTCTGTCATTGAGCAGGGCTTCCTGGCCACATGCTTGGCTTCAACCCACCCCCGCCCTGTCAGTCACTCTCTTCTCAGCACTACAGCCTGACCAAGTCAACTTGAGTTCACAATAGTCACATTCAAGGGGAAAACCAGCAGAGGACACCCAACACTTCTCCTTTATTTCTGTGCTGTTGAGAAGCACACAATAGGAAGGATGCAATGGGGTATGTTACCCAGAGAGTAGGGTGACTTCAAAAATTCTCTTAAGGGTAGTAAGGATATAAGTAAGCTTGGATAAAAAAAAGAGCCAGCTAAATCACATAAAAACACTGTACAGCGTTATGTGTATGTGCATAAATAAATATAAGAATGTATTTCGCACAAAAAACAAGGATAGAGATGTAAAAATTAACAGGAGGTTAACAGGGTGTTTGAAGCTAGAGCTCTTCTTCAGCTTAGATGACAAAGCGCTCAAAAGTTGTTGTTCGAACGTTTCTTGAATGACGCATAATGTCTGGAACACAGTATGCATTCCAAAGGATTGAAAAGCGTAAAAAAAAGCATCTGTGCCAAAATGCCATGATTGTCCAGCAATGGTTCTGGGAACAGGACAATGAACTCAGCCTAATGCAGTGGTCTCCCCAACATCTCGAACATCTCTGGGATGGGCTGGAACGAGGTATTCGGAGTGGAAATCCACCACCAGCCAATTTACAACTATGGGAAGCAATGGAGTTGACTTGGGCCAGAATCCCCACACGCACACACACGCGCGCACACACACACACACGAACACATACACATGCAAATAAATAAATAAATAAACATATGT
>JAOVYW010000007.1:3995803-4020367 GCA_025775045.1 Hiodon tergisus | reverse complement strand
TATGTATATATATATATACACACACACACACAATAGTACTATTCATTTTTATTGTATTTCTTCATTGTCTGTTTCTCTCTGACTGTTTTCTGTGGTAGAAGATTATTAGCCTCTCTTACCATGTGAAGAAAGGTAACATAATTGAGATTAAATCAGTGAGATAAATGGGCATTAATGCATTGCTGCTAGCAATGTGTGCTTTGACTCTTATTGGATGTTACAAATGAGCGCCAAAAATGTCACTCTTCTTTTAATCACACACACAGATGCAACTGCAATGTCATCTGCAGAAAACGAAAGTGACTTCTTCTTTTGGTTGTTTTCTTTCATGTGTCCCCCAACACAATCGCCGCATGATAATTCTCTGTTTATCTGCGTGGTGACATCATTGACAGAAGTGATGGGGATTTGATATTGTTTACTTTTGAATGGCTCTGCTGAAGGCAGCGCTGTTTTGGAATCGGCGCCCTTTGAAGTCAGCGTTCAGTCCCTATTCCGGTGAAACAAATGAGCACCACACAGTGAAGGATCTCTTATCCGCTTAGTGGCTCCTCTCCCAGATTTATTTATTTAGTTGCTTTTCCTCTAGCCCACAATCAGCCAGATAAGTCGTCTGAAGGGGAAGATAGCATCCATTAAAGTGGTAAAAGGAATTTCAAGCCAGTGCAGATTAATCACTGCCTAGGCTAATCACATTCTACAGGGTGGGTAACTTCAGGCACCCGCACGGTGCTCCACCAACCCGCAGAGACCTATGTGAGAGACATTTGTTACCGGGCACTAATATCCCATCCAAGAACAGCGCCTTTAATGCTGACATCAGTCATTACGGCATACTCAGCATGCAATTATTACACGATTTTTATCCGGCGCTAATAATCTCTTTGCAAGCAGCGTCGCATTTAACGAGAATAGGTTTTCATGCCCCGGCAGGGATGATCAGGTGTTGTAGCTCTGTTTCTTCCGTGAAAGACGTGCATCCCCCCCCCCCCACCACTGGATCAACGGCTGTTTTCATTTAACCGGATCATCTCAGCGATCATCTCACCCGGACCGAATCATCTCAGTGGTCTTCCTACTCAGTTAAAGACCAAATTCAGAACCGCGTGGGGAGAGGCCCGGGATCCTGATGGAAAGAGGCCTTGAAATAGTTTCATCGACCAGCGAAGTTCCGAAGAAGGGGGAACGTGTTAAAAAGATGCAGGTAATTTGGAAAGGCTACGGAGGGGGATAGTATCTAGCATAATTTTTAAAAGATATGTCATGGTACAAAGCGATTAAACGGTGATGAGAAAGAACTGCAGAGCTGTGGAAATGGGAACCAGGAGAGCAGGCTCAAAGGCTGTCCGGCTGCCTGACTTCAACATTTCTTTAGGAATACAGAAATGCGCTTTGACAGTACAAAAGACTATAATGTTTTTTAACACCATGTTCCTTA
This sequence comes from Hiodon tergisus, assembly GCA_025775045.1. Lineage (NCBI taxonomy): Eukaryota > Metazoa > Chordata > Actinopteri > Hiodontiformes > Hiodontidae > Hiodon > Hiodon tergisus. The sequence goes on along the minus strand of JAOVYW010000007.1, from coordinate 4,018,929 downwards.
AATACGTGTCAGATTTTTTATTTTTGTCAGTCAAACCTCACTTTAAAGAACCGGGTTTGCCTTATTTTAGGGGTGTGAAAAGTTATGGTTTCATCAGCTCTGGGTCTCGTTTTCACTTTCCAAACCAATGGCCCTGTCTGTGAGCTGTGCTGTTGTGCTTATCTGATTTGGCCTACACTCCATACAGGCCCCTCAGCACAAGGTGCTTGTTGTTATCAAGCGCCAGGACCACAGCAGGGGAGTCCGGAACAGGAAGTCTAGTGCACGGAGGACCGAGCTGGAGATAAGGGGATGAGAAGGACGAGGGATTCCTATCAATGACACAAAGAGTGGTCGTCTGTGCTGTGAAGGGAGAAAAATAAACACACCGCAGGAAGTGTAAAAGACCTTGCCGATGGTGTTGACTTGCCATGGAAATGCTATATTACACTGTAGCAGCAGACAGAATACTGTACCAATGGGTTTCCCAACAATCATTTGAAACCCCTTGGACACCAATGGTAGCATTGTTCATGTGTGCAGTACGCATATTGTATAACTGCGAGCTGAGCGGTTACTGTGTCATGCTGTAATGTAATTTCGTATGCATCCTACATTGTTATTCATGTCCAAAATTAATCCCACACGTGTTATTATGTTATGTGGGTGGGAGATTTTTTTTAAAGAAGGATACTATAAAGACGAGCGTGACACATGGCTTCAAGCGGCTGTTGCTATCTACCAAACGATCGGAATAGCTGTCCCAGATTTGTTTTCAAAGCAGATGTATTTTGTCAGTTGAATTGTTGTGTTTTCTTTAAATTTTTACAGAAAGCTCTTGTTGTTTAACAGCAGATGGCACGGGGTGATTGAGCTGCAGTGACTGTAGGTATGATGGCGGTTACAAGGACGCATGGTTTTCTGTCCTTGGCTCTCAAACTGATTTCCGCAGAAAGTTGTCTGGCCATAAAAAAAGGTTACGATCCATAAACACGGATTTTGGTGAACATTTTGCTGTACCTGCTTTATTAAATGTCTACAGGTCATGTTTCCAGTTTGGACTTTTTACCACTGAATTAGCACAGAGGCTTAGGGCTGCAGCCATCTCATTAGAAGATATTCTGCTCTTGAGCTTACACTGTGATGATGTAAGTGTTGAACATGTTTTATTCAATGGGTGAAAATATTATTATTCTGATAAACATTCGACTCAAGCTACTCATTGGCCAAAAAGTTAAACCAGATAAGATTCGGGACAAAATTATTAAGCCTAGTCCTGTAGATTCCTCCTTGCCTTCAACTGAGAATGCCCTGATATAGCAGTCATTAATCCTCGTTTGCGTGTAATAAGAGGGTCGTGTTTAATCTAATAAATGACTTCTTTATTTATGTAAGAGCTGCAGGGATGCATCTCCTCATGTTTTATGGCTTTACAAATGCCCTTCTTGGGTCGGAACTGGATCTCGCAAGGGGGGCTCGCCTGTCTCCCACTTGTGGATGAGGAAGAAAAAAGGGAAACAACGTTTCTGCTTGGGTACCTCAATATATCAATTGTTTTCGTCATAGGATTACGTACAGTGGCTCGGGGGGGCAGTGCCTGTGTAGAAAGCGGCCCGTATTGTTCCGAATTGTCCACCGCTATTCTGGGCCAGTGCTGATACTTGTGTTTCATGTCAAGTGGTGCACCACAAAGCACTCCAGTGGGGGGAAGGGGAGGGTCACATACATAACCCTATCGCATGGTTACAATTTAAAGGCGGGGGCTTTTGTTTACGTTAATGTGTAGTGAAGTAGTATACAAGAGGGAGTACACAGGACCGAGGCCTCTGCTGGGCTTAAATAACTTATTGTGGAGGAGTCACAAAGGGCACACATTGGAGGCTCCATAGAGCAGTTGTTTAGCATTGCATTTGTGCATCCAAGCGCAAACTCTATTTAATTCACTTGACAATGGACAGGGTACTGGGGGAAAAAATAGTTTTACTCTTTTGACCTTCTGTATTTCTCCTAAGTGACCCTCCACAATCAGTTCTGAAACAGTCTTTTCCTTGGCAAGCTGAGAGTCTCCGGCACTTACAACTTCTGCCTAAATAACGTTAGGACACAGCTCTGTTTATTCTCATTTAAACAGCTGCCGTTGAGGTTCGTCTCTTTTCAGCTCCAGTCCAACATGATCTCAGAGTTATTTTTTAACGCAGAGAAGTTGTCCTGGTTGTTGGTAGTCAGAGTTTATTTAACACATTCAATGCAGTGGATAATGAAGCAGGGTTTGCCCTGCCTTGCAGACAATAATTGAATAGAATTTCTAGCATTTGCAGAGGATGCATGAAAATGATCAGGCTACATATAGTACCTATTAGAATTGATTGTAATCACCTTGTTACTATAGGCGCCGTGCCATTGGGAACGTGTGAGTAGCCGTCACAGTTTCCTTCACAAATACAAACTTTTTTGACCAAACTAATTCTGACTCCTTTTATTTTTGACATTTTATTTGGTAGACCGTAATGGGTTTAACTTATTCTCGAAAAATTATAGCAGTGGTCAAATTTCAGATAGGCCTCCACAGTGGAAGCCTCAGGGGTTCATCTGTGGAGCTCATTCACAAAAAAGTGTGTGGTTCTGCCATTAAACGGAGAAAAGATCCGCTCCTCTCCGTGAGAGACTCTGGTGACCTGGTGGCAGTCGGAGTGTGAACTGTTTGTGGGGGCCGTTTGATTGTCCGCTGAACAGATTTCTTTATTTTTTTTCTTCCTTTTTTTTTTTTTCACCCAAAGAACAACCACAAAGCCTTCTGGTTCTGCCTCGCTTCTTCTGCAGAAAGCATATGTCCAGCCATGCGGCCCTCAGTGAGTTTGAAGATGGACTATAGCCCTGGAAACAAAAGCTTGGCCCTCTCTGGCACGCAATAGCGTTTTCAAACATAATCACTTGTTGGGGACAGATCTGTCTGCTGCCCCCATTCTGAGAGTGTCATTTTCCTCTCCCCATCTCCCCTTGCTTTTCAAGCTGATAAAAAAAAAAAATGTTTTCCACTTCATATAATTCAGCCTGTATGGCCGACATGCTTTAAAGCTGACATAATTAATGTGAGTCTGAGGACGTCAGCAGCCCTCTGGGGGGAGATCTGCCAGAAAGAGTAGTCTCTCAATCACCCGGACATTACAAGCACCATACGCCTTATCGTCGCCATATTCAGCCCCTGAAAGGGGTAGACATACCCCCCTTTCATACCCTCTTTAAGAGGCTCAGCATTTCTTTAACCCCACCTCCCCCCTCCCAGGTTGTTCGGTCCAATGCTCGGACAGCTTTAGAGGTGTCAACAGACGAGGGGCTTCAAAGCAGAAAAAACAACCTCTCCAGTCAGGACCCTGATAAAGGCCTGTTAACAATGCTTACAAAGAAACTTAAATTCTGTATGAAGTTGGTTTAGAATCCTCGTATGTCACATTTAAAAAAAAAAGCTTTTTAATTTTTCTTTTGGGTAGAGCTGTGCTGTGCCAAAGTATCTATTTCATTTCATGTGAATTAATTAGTAGGTTGTAAATTAACATGGAGTTTTCATATTTTCTTTCCATTTCTATAATGCCTTTCGGTTTAAATGACACTCCAGGGGAATGGCGATAGAGGCACTTGACAGAGCCGTGGGTCACAGAAAAGTATAAATGGTTTCAAGTAATTCGGGTTACACGGGCCTTATCAATGTTTCCTGCTCTAATAAAAAATTCCAGCAGTGGAGTGTTACCTTATTTCGAAGTGAACCGTTGAGGTAAAACACAGAACCCGTCCAAGCTGGCGCTGGCTTCCCCTGGATCACTGCTCCCTGGCTGTCCACACGAATGAGGGGAGGCTATCCGTTACAACATGCAGGGCCTGTGCTGCTTTCTCTCTGGCTAGCGGAATTAATATAGGTCTCAGTTGTTAACAGGGGCTTTGCCAAACTCTCAGTCCAAAAGCTTAGAGAATGTGAAGTCACAAAAAGTGAGATTTGTGTTGGAAGGTGAGGAGGAAAAAAAATCTTCTTGGAATTCTTGCTTTGCTGGTGAGAATGTAAAAAGGGACGGGGTGATGGTTTAAATGACGAGGATTATGAGCATAGGTATTTGGCCGCTTAGACAAGGGGATATTAAAGTCAGAAACATATGGGTCAATGACTTCCTTTCATTTTAGCAGCCACCTCTCCTGCTCTCCTGCTTATGGACTTCACAGGCCTACCATCGGCTGGGCGCTGCTCATTCAATGACGTGTTAATAAAGTTCTCGGATTTGGTTTTAAGGCACACGGCCTTTTAGGCCTTTGGCATTCTTTGCAGTCCCACATTTCTACTGTTTAACTTCTGCTGAGCGTTATATCTTGTGTAGCTCGCTGTGTTTAGATTACCTATCCATTGGAAAGTTATTCTGACTCATTAGAGGGATATCTCTCTTTTTCGACTAACATTTAAAGTCCTATTTTTCAGAAGGCAACGGGAATGGCTCGGGCCTCAGTTTGAAGTTACATGAAGGACGCTAAAAGTATCTGCTATAAGTGAAGTGCCTAGGGCGACTGTGGGGTCTGGAGTTAGGGTTTGATTTGTTTGAGCTAGATGGAGATATCAACACTGGTGCCTGGGATGTCCTGTGGTGCTGGCGCCCGTTTGTGTTGGTTTACTCTCCATGACTTATAGAGGGAGGATATATGGGCGCATTTGCTAGAACAAATATACAGGGGGACTGGTCTCAAAATAATACCTGTCCTCTCTCTCACCCTGCATCTCGGCGAGGGTCACAGGGACATTTCTTGTTGGGTATCGGTGGAACCGAGGACAGGAATTGTCATCTGCCTGTAAACATAGCCACCACCACAGGAAGGCCAGTGCTAACAGAGAACTGAGATAAAGCAGACGAGCTTCGCCGGGTCCCCGATGAGCTGAACTCCTCGGCAGGCAGAACGTCGCGGCCAACCCAAGTGCTTGGGGATCACTGGAGGGCTAAATGTGAGGGCCTCATTCAGCACCGGGCTAAAACGCAGCACAACAAACAGAAAAAGCCCACTCACAAAGAGGCACAGACAGACTCTGTCTTGAGGTCATCTCCATCATGTTTGCAGAGGCTTACAAAAAAGGGTGAGCAGAGTTCAAGATGTTATTAGGGTAAGGTTTGTGTTTTTTTTGACATTTCAAGCAATCTTTCGTCAAAGTTGTTCTCTGAGCGTGCACTAAAGTCACACAGAAGGTCTTGTCCCCTCTCCTTTTGAACTTTGGACCTGAATGGCTTCCTGTGGGTGTGAGTTCATCCTGCTAGTCATTTTCATGTTCAGGTAACCACACGCCTAATCTTTGAGTCAGCTGACAGGTGGTTAAAGCTATGGAATTACTCTTTTTAACAGTTTAGCCGCAGTGAAAAATTCTGTGGATAGAAACGTCCAGTGTTTGAGGACAGTTTGCTGTGTTTCAACGCAGATGATCCCTCATCCACCAGTTGAGTTAATTTGCTATTTGCGATTAAGCAATCCACTTTCTCCTGGCAGAGAAGCTTGAACTGTCTGGTCAGTTTATCACAAAAATTTTGAGCATTCCTGAGATGGGTTGGTTGACCTGAAAGAGTGTCATCAAATATTTTGACATCTGCCCCGTCGCTCAGCACGGAAGATAGGTGTGGAGACTTACAGAGAGCGATCATGATTAAGTGTTTGCAATCAAGCAGTGGGCCTTCAGAAAGCACATTTTCCAACCAGTCCTCACAGGAACGACAGCAGACAGCTGGATTGTCAGAAACAGATAAAAACTTCATATATCGCAGATTTAAGAGATGAAGGGGGCGAGTTATGTGTAATGGATGGAAATGAAAATGATTCACTTGTGGATGTGACAGAAAGAGACTGCTCTTAACAAGGCATCAGAGTCAGTCAGGGTAACAGATCCATCACAGAGCTGGCTGGAAGACGGAAGGAGGGAGCGGACTGTGAGTGGGAGGGACGGCGCTGCATTTAATTTGTGTTGCAGGATTCCTTTTCATTTCAGTTTCACTGAACCGGCTTAGAAACTCCAGCCACTCAAAATGGTTGTGAGGATGCTCAGATTAGCGTTCAGGTCTAAGATCCACAGTAATTCGTGTTAAATGAGGAAATGCTCTTACACTACAAATATATCTGAGCGCTTAAGTGACTCACACTTTCAAAATGAACTGTAAATTTCCTTCCACTTGATGCTAATACTGCCTTCGTGTGATGAAATCAATATTTACTCAGTTTCACAGCTACTTTTCTCCGGATATTTGACAAAATTTAGGCATTGATGCTTATGAGCTGGCAGTATGCGGTGGATGCTGCAGATCTGTAATATAACATTATTTCAGAGAGATATTTCATGTTCTGTAAGTACACTATATGGACAAAAGTATTGGGACACCTACAGGAGCTTTAATGACATCCAAATTCTAAATCCATTGCCGTTAATATCGAGTTGGTCCCCCCTTTGCAGATATAACAGCTTCTACTCTTCTGGGAAGGCTGCTCCAGAGTCCAGTGGCATTCTGCTTGGTGATATAAGGCTTGCATACAGCTGCTCGACCATGGAAACCCATGCCATGAAGCTCCCGGTGCACAGTTTTTGCGCTGATGTTAATGCCAGAGGAGGTTTGGAACTTTGCAGTTGCCGACTTTTACACATGGCGACCCCGATCTGTAACTTTACGTGGTCTGCTAATTTGTGGCTGAGTTGCTGTGGTTCCTAAACTTTGCAATGATTACAACTGATCGTGGAATACCAAGGAGGGAAGAGATTTCATAAACTGTCTTCAAATTCAGTGAGCTCTTTAGAACGACCCATTCTTTCACAAATGTTTGTAAAGGCAGACTACATGGCTAGGTGCTTGATTTTATACACCTGTGGCAATGGGACTGAATTAAACACCTGAATTCAATGATTAAAAGGTGTGGCCCAATACTTTTGTCCATATAGTGTATTCATTGTTTTCCAGTGTGGCCTAAGACTACCCACACCTAAGCTATTGCTCTTGGGTTCTCAATATGATTACTTTTTAATAGCCAAGCAAAGTACCACCAATCTGCGGTTTCTCAGACCTTATGAGTTACTTTTATGCACTGTTGTCTAACTTATTGTGTTTAGACGCAGCTAATGTTGGAAGTCCATGGAACTGGAGATACGAGAGGAGAAGGGTGGTGACAGAGATCCTGCAGCCCAATCTCTTAGACAGACATTGGCACAAGCATTTTAATATTAAGGTTATGAGCAGTTAGGAACTATGGAAATTCACTGCGGAAATCAGGTGTGTTTCTTGCTTCTGAATACTTTCATTTGTGTCACTTTATTGTTATATTGAATCCCAGGAAGCCTCCGCAGGGGTTACAGCTGTTGAAATGGTTTGAATTTTGAGGATTATTCCCGTACACATTTGGAACTGGCTTACATTTAATAATATGATAATTTTAAAGTTTTTATTATTTTTTATTTAGTGCTCATTGGAGAAGAGGAATCGGAATTTTTTCCCGTTGTTAGCTAATGGTGCGATTATTCAAAAATGAACATAAGCCCCGCTTCGTGCAAAACTGATCAAACTTTGTTATAGGTAACACACGAACAGTGCACACGCGTAATATATTGTTGTGACTGTTGAGTAGCATGTCTGGAAGAAATCACTGTGACAAGTTTGCTCCTGATAACTTCCAGTCACTTCCCTTATTGCAGATAAAGCAGTGTCTGAGTGACAAGGAATTTGGACAGTCCTAAATGAGTCTGACAGACTCTGAATCACAGAGTCATTTTATTTGATCTCAGCAGCGGCTTTAGCTTCGCCCCTGGTGCCCCTCACCGCTGCGCCCTCACCACCGCAGTCTGTCTCTTAGAGTTCTGCCTAGTTAAATAAAGAGACATAGACCTTCAGTGAAACCCACTTACAAATGGGTTTGACCCCCGTGTGCTCAATCAGCCGCTGGGGCCAGTTCTGAAGTCCGCTTAGCCTCACCCTCACCAGAGTCTGCTGAGGCTTGTTAGCCAGTTTAGGGGAAGACAAGACCCAGGCCCTGGAAAAAGCCCAAACCACCAGGAGGCAAATAGTGTGGCCGTGGATTCCTAAGGGGGAAAACTTCCCAAGAGCATTAAGCAAACCCTGGCCTCTCCAACCCACCCCACACTCTCTCTGTTTGATGTTTCCCCTTTCGACGACCCATAAAAATGATGCCTGTCCAGCTGATCTTTGTAAACAGAGCATTTCCATACGCCTCGCCCTGCCCTATGGACGCCCTGTCCTCACAGCTCTGGTCTGGTGCCTTGTAGGGAATTCCCGGAGCTGGTGCTGAAAGGTAGAAGCCATCCCACTGCCAGTGCGGCCCAGGGCAGAGAGGGACTCCACAGTACGGAGGAGCCAGTAACATGGACCAGGGCAGGAAGCAATTAGTCCTTGTCTAACACCGAGGCAGGAGTTTATTCTATGTTACTTTCATCAGCAGGAGAGTAATGATTAGAATGTAAGATGGGGCCCAGTCTGCTGACCCGTATGCATGCAGATAATGTCATTTACACTCGTAGTGCTCTCTAGGATTGTCTGTGCTGATAATGTGTTTTAAAGCAGAGGGTCGTTTGTGAAGTGGCTGTCAACAGACAAAGAAAATGAAGAGAAACACATGGCTGCGTGGCCTTGTGTGATGTCAAACCCTGCGCTGATAAAGGTGTCATTTGTCATTTGATGAAATATATGTTTAATTGCAATTTCAGAGGTGAAATATGTGCCTTCATTGTTGTTTGTTTCGAATGAAAAATTTGAGAATCGAAGTCAAGCTCGGTATGAGGCCTGTCTTAACATTGAGGATGTGACATATTTAGCATTTTGGAAGTTAAATTGGCTGTCCACATTTGTAGTTATTCATTAATATCTGAACAAGTTAGTCTCAGCAAATAGTGGTGTGCATTCTTATATTTTGTTTCCTTGTATTAGTGATCGCTTCATCTATTTACAGACATTCTCTATGTCTAAAAGCAAAAAAAAAACAAGAATATTAAGAATCGCGCATGTAAAGCTTTGACTTTAGTGCTGATAAGTATAAATAGTGCACAGTAACCAGCGTGCCTGTTAGCTCTCAAAAGCTTCAGAGGTGCCTTACAGAAAAGGAGAAATGTTGAAACGGACACTTGTGGAACGTCTCGGTGGCTTGGTGGCCATTTCCTTAGCCTGCATGTGCACTGCCTCTCTGTCTCTCATTTATTATGATCTCTCTGCCTTGTTTCCTAATCGCACATTTACCTTGCTTTCAAGCCGTCCACAGTCTGCTCTTTAAAATTTATGGGCCCCTAACCATTGTAGACCCAGATAAATCTTGGCTCTCTGAATGTTTAGCAGTAACATTTGCATCACCATCCCGGTGATTGAATACACTGTGGCATGGTGGTGCAATGTTTTGCAATTTTTAAAATGAATACCAGGCAGCCGCCGGCTCCTTCCCAGCACCGGCTCCCCCTGGGACCTGGGCTAGGCAGGGCTCCTTTGGATTGAGATTAATTCAATTCAATGGCCTAACGATCCGCAGTTCCTTTGGCTGCAACCGAGGGAGGAAGCGGCGCACTTGGGGTGCTCAAGGGTCAAAGGTAGATGCGGATTGGCTGAATAGCCGGCTTAGAGCTTACCTGGGTGAAGACGCCTGACGGACACTTGTTCGCCGCGACATGGACAGTGGACTACTGCAGTGTGGTTTTCCTGCTGCCTGCAAGTATAGCGACTCAATCCCTTCTGGAAGTGACCTCACTTTGACCCGCAGAAGGCAAAGGTCGTGCTTCAGCCAATAAAATATGTGCATTATCACAGCCAACGAGCATACACTGAAGTCAACAGCTGTGAGTTTTGTACTGACCGCGCAAACGACTGTAGGCTTTGTCAGGTCATTATACAATAATGAAAATTGTTACCAAATTACATGGAGGTTTAGGACACTAGAATGGAACTGAGGGTAGGCAGGGCAAAAGCCAGTGTATTGGATGTGATAAATGGACTGTGAAGTTGCCCATCTGTCCCTCTCTTTAGCTTTTCTTTCTTCAAATCCTTCTTCCTTTTCTCCTTTCTTCTCACCCTGCCAAAAGCACAGACATGTAGATACGAGAATAGAGGCTGTAGTGGGCTGCACAGTAAAAGATTAACAGTTTATGGGCCTGACTCGGCCTTCTAAAGGAGGCGGTGGAGGAAAGGGGATGGCAGTGGGAGTAGAGGGTGGCTTTATGCTCCAGTTGTCCAGCCTGTCTATTCACTGGAGCCCCTGGAGATTGATGGAGAAGTGGGCAGCCATTGACCTTTGACAGGAGAAGCAGTCCGACAGCTCTCTGAGTGAATCAATGAGGGCTGTATTTCAGTAGTTGAGGAGTTCATCTTCAGTGAAAAAAAAAAACGATGACTTTACAAAATGTAGAGGAGAAAGAAATAAGCTTTGCATCTACCAGATTTGATTCTTTTTAAAGGACTGTTCTGATAAAAAAAAAAAAAAAAAAAATATTCCTACTCATTTAAAGAATGTTTAGAAATTGGTTTTTACCACTATTTCCTGATAAAATGAAGGGTAGTGGGGATGGCCTTCTTCAGTTTACCCACCCTGGACAAACAGATTACCTCTGCTGCTCTGTTATAATTGGTTGTTATATTATTACGTTTTTAATGACTTATGCTATAAAAATGTCAGATTATTAGATGTGTTATGAGTATTATTTATGTAACTAAGTTGCTAATTATTTTACACTGATGGAGAAATTCCGTCTGAATGGTTCAGCAGTCTTGCGTCTCTTTGGTTTAGAACCTACTTCATTAAATCAAAAATTCCTTAACCACTGTCACACATACTGTCCATTTAAGGACCATCATACAACGAGCAATCAAGACCATTGCCTTTAATAATTTGACCAATTGAACTGCAATGATCCAGTAAGAGAAGATGTACATTGATACGTGTGTATTACAGTATCAATGGGTCTGTTAAATTTCCCATGCTTGACTGAACTGAAAAGTCTATGCAAGATCTGTGTATAATTCATGCGCCCATACTTTATTTATATTCCTTTTTAATCTACATTTGCGTCTGTTTTTTGCTAAAAGCGTACCTGTGTGTGCCTGTGTGCACGCTTCTCCGTTTGTGTGAGCACGTGTTCAGCTCCCAGCACCGGTCTGAGGCCTCAGAATGAAGATATCAGGCCTGCAGCTGCACTGATCGTTCAGCTGCCCTAAAGACCTTTGACCTCTGGCCCATTTGAGATCTGCTGCTTTTCTTTTCTTTCCTGCCACCCCCCCACCCTCACCTGGGCAGGCTCTTCTGTATGAAAGGCAGGAGGTGTCATTGGTTGCAAAGATCAGTAGAAGTGCGCTGCACTGCAGTTGCACAGAGGCTCGATTAAAACAATGTCTTTTACTGGTTTCCAGATGTTTCCGTAGCCTGAACAGGGGAAAACGTTTTTGTACTCTAAGGATTTTTCTCCTCCCCGATGACAACACCTTTGTGCTCACAGAGACGGCGCGCTCCTCGCCGGGGTTGCCTGATGGGAAAATGAGGTTTTACACCTCCATCCGCAGCGAAGACAAACCCGACCTGACACAGCTCAGTCGCTGACGATTATGATGACGAGGGTTCGACTCCTGCAAGTCAGCCCTCAAGGCTTTTGTGTAATGCGGAGTATTGTCAAATGGGTAGGGGATTGCGTTCAAGAGCTTTGCTTAGTGCCCCTCAAAGCTGAACTATTCCCATCCATTCTCAACTAGGCAATCGCAATTTACCACTCAGCAGTGTGGAATCATTGTGTGTTTAGCAAATGTCGGTTTAATTATATGAAACCAAAGTGCGTCACTCCACGCTTCAGGACTGCTTCCTTTTGTTCTTGAAGGTCAAAGGCTAAAACGTACGGTAACTAGCATCACCGCTTTTAACGGCAGGCAACCCTGGTCCTCGAGTCTGCCGGTTTTCGTCTCGTAATTATTTGACTGAATGTATTGTTTGGATTAGAAGGAAAGGATTTCACCTGGTATTTCCAGGTGTAAATCTGCTGCTAATGAGAGGTAGCCCATCAACCTTCAGATGCATTGGAGGACCGGTTGGTCGCCCTTGGGCTGAACTAAGCTAAACGTGTTTATTTACTCAAGTTGTGAGTCATTTCCAGTGAAATGCACAGAAGGAAGGCGTTCTGCAGCATTGATCTGTGGTGTTTCTGTCACCGAAGGCGATAGCTTAATCACGCTCATCTTTCCAGGCATTGCAACACACCGTAGGTGACAGCCGTACTTCTCAGGTAATAACGTTTAATTGTTTTTCTTGGCATCGGTCGCCGTTGCCGGTAGTGAGCTGTGTCTTTGATGCGCAGTACCTGAGGTGATGCGCTCTTAGGCTCACACCTGTGTTCGGCAGACGTGGGCTGCGTCACGGGGAAGGTATCCTTCACGTCTGTGCCGCCTCGACTTAATTTATTCCCTCTTTGCTCGAAAACAAAACAAAGGAGACTCAATGCACAATGGAGTGTTTCATCAGCAATGAGCTGTAATTAACATCAAGGTGGCGGTTGAGAACATGCTGTTGTCTAATTTGTCAGTCTTCGCTAAGGAAGACATGTGTGGTCTTCTAGAGTGCGTGCGATTACAATTGTCTGCAGACAAACTGTTTGAGGGCTGATTAAGAATGACTTAAGTAGCCCCATCCTCACTGTTTATCATCTGCAGTTTTGCCTGACACAGGTGATCTTGCCTCAGACTTCTACTGTCTCGCACGGGTTAAGGGTCTAGTGTCTGGCATCATTTGAAGTCATGGTTGCTATGGTTTTTTGGGATCAGAAAGGTATAAAAGCCACAATTCTGTGTTTAACTTGCCCTCATAAAGTACAGTTGAAAATAAAAGGAAAATCCACTCATGCTATCAGCTCAGTTTAATCACTCGTGTTGCTTGGTGAAAACAGTAATTGACATAATGACAATTCTCACAATAATAGCTGGTTGTTGTAATATGGAGTACCAAGGGAAGAATGCAATGGGATTCCAGTGACGTTCGAGGCCACATGTAGCAGAGACAGCGTGCTATTAAGTGCTGCTCGAAATATGGAAACTTCAATTTTTGGATGTTAAAAGGCAAACCTATGTGGCTTGGCCTGGAGCGATTTACCTGATGACAGAAAAAGAGCATATACTTTATATGGGAAAGTGCCAAACATAAACAAAAACAAAGATGCTAAGTAACAAGGTGAAGTGAACGTGTGTTAGGTGTGTGGAGAGGTATCCATTGGCGAGTGGTTCACTGGACATGAGGGGGAATTCCGGCCTGGATCTCTTCCCAGATTAAACCTGTTTGTGGACTTAATTATCTACCTCCCACGGTTTTCGGTGGGTGAAAAATGTGTAGATCATTCGCAAAGGCAGGTATACAGTAGCTTGACCTTTTGTGAATTTTGGTGCAAATCATTCTAAAGGCTGATTTTGTTATGTTGGATTTTGTGACCATAAATAGTTAGGTCCTCTTGGCAGTACAGTTCTCTGGCGCTAAATGCCACTGTACAAGGGGGAGGAGGAGGACACTCGGACAGAGGTTGAGTATTTAGCGTTTTATTTGTAACGGGACACCTAATAACAGTGATTTTCTGGTGGCTTTACACAGGGTTAGGAACAGCCTGAGGGTAGGTGCAGAAAAAAAGGGCCTGTATTTATAATGCAGCACAGCAGTGCAGGCTGGAGGATGGCAGATTTGTGGACAGATGTTCAGAGGGTAACATCCCTGGGTCCTCTTCTTTTCTCCTTCTCTTTCTCTCCCTCCCCCCGGCACTCCCTCTCTCTATCCCTTTCCCTCTCCCTCTCTCCCTCTCTCCTTCTCAGGCCCTGGCTGACCCACCTCCCGCACACTCACACTTACTGACAGTGCATGGCTGGCCCAGGTGGGTCGAGGGCTTCCTCTCAGCCTGCCTTTCCTCCACACCTCCCCTCTCCAGTTAGGACTTGGCTTCTCAGTTGAGGGGATGGGAAAAGGGGGCGGGGGGGGGGTCTTTGTAATTACCACTCAGAGGCCTTGACTTCACCAAAGTGACGTGTGCAGTAATGATATTGTTAGCTCCCCTTAATTTCCCCAGTATCGCCATCAATTATGCCATGTGTTCCTATCCAGTTGGTGCTACCCCCTCCACTATTGTTAATTATAACCTACAAGACTGTAACAGTTAATTTTATGGCAAGCATATTGTCTCTTCAAGGCTCCCGAGCAGGTCATAAATTATCCTGAAGGTGAAACGTAACTTGGGGAAAATAGTTATGAAAATTTCATCCATCTCGCTTAGGAGCTCGCAGCTGCTCCTGTCAGCGTCCACATTGTGAAGGAATTACAGCGGGTCAGGCCTGGGGGGCCGGGCAGGGCCTGTCACCACACAGGACGCCTCTCCTGGCCCTGTCAACCCAACCCCCCCTCCCCAGCAGCCCTCCCCTCGACATCCACGCGGGCGGTCCCCAAGCTGTCTCCGTTCATTACTTTACCCAAACTTGGTTAAGGCAGGCAGGTGGCCAGACCTTTCGTCATCTCCTACTGTCATCTTCTGAGGTATCATCTGTGTGTGTGTGTGTGTGTGTGTGTGTGTGTGTGTGTGTGTGTGTGTGTGTGTGCGTGTGTGTGTGCGTGTGGGTGTGTGTGTGTGTGTGTGTGTGTGTGTGTGCGCGCGTGCGCGTGTGGGGGGGCGTGAGTTCGGTGTGAGATCCATGAAAAAGTACAGGTCTGAAGAATGCTTTGTGGTTTAAGGATGTGAATTACCTGTTCCTGTACCTGTTCACCTGTACCTGTTCCAAAAGTAAAAGCTTTTTTTTGTTTTGTTATGGCCCTTTCCAGGAACTGAGATGGAACTGAGATGAACTGAGATGGAACTGAGATGGAACTGAGATGGAACTGAGATTGTACTGAGATGAAACTGAGATGGAACTGAGATGGAACTGAGATGGAACTGAGATTGAACTGAGATGGAACTGAGATGGAACTGAGATGGAACTGAGATGGAACTGAGATGAAACTGAGATGCTCCTCTTTTTTCCACTCAGACTCGCAATTAAAACAGTAAGAGGGCTCTTTGTGACATTTTCCTCTGAGTGTATTTTCAGATTATACAGGATTCTATAACAAAATAACTTGCAGCTGCTAATTACAAGTCTGACGGCAATCCTGTCTGACAAAACAAAAGGTTTAGTATTGATATGGGATAGAGAAACATCTCAGTTTTCAATTTCTCCACAAACCCATCTTTTCAAGTGGGTCATGCATTCCAGAGTGATAAATGTTTAATAAAGTAACGGGTCTCTTACCACCTTTGGCTTGGTAGGAGTGCTTATAATTGGAGTCACTACACTAAACAAGGCTACACAGGCCTCAGTTTTGTAAGATGTGGAAGCCTCTTACGGCCTTACCGTAGGTACATCAGTGCTTTTATGTAAAAAGGGCCCGGGTATGTGAAGTTAAGCATCACTTTGACAGATTCATTATGAATAGTAATTTATGAACAGAATCAATGGCATGCTGCTACAGAATAGATGTTGTATTGGCTTGGCTGTAGTGGGGGATAAGGAGGCCCTGGTGTTAGGACCCTGATTTCCTGACACACTTCATTTTTCACTGATTTTCTTCTGTAATGAGGAACTCCCCTCTCCCCAGTTTCCCCCCTAATGTCTCAAGTGATCTGCGATAGAGTTCAACGGGCACAGGTGCTGCACCCCCCCACAGCCCCTCGAAAGCACCCCCTCTCCCCAAACAGCTGTGCTGCCCATCTACGGCGATATATCACTGGGCTCACATTTTCTACACCTGCCCAGGAGACCGACACCCAGGGGACTGTAGACAAGGCTGAACCCTCCCTCCTCTTGTGTATAGATACAGCCCAGGCCATCCTATGGTGGGTCCACTCTCACCGTTCCCCATCGGGCCGGTGGATTCGCCGGGGGCGCCTCCTTACCGTTGCTTCAGATCGCAACGTGTAAAAGGGAGTGAGCCGAGATCCTCGCCGTTCCCACAAATAGGCGTTTTTTCTTTCTCTCAGCTCACATCCTCTCAAAGTTTTTACCGATGCCTGCGAGAGAAAGTTTTCTGGTATATTTATATAATCATTATATCAAATCATTCAGATTCCACCCCCATGTACATATCCTACAATATCGAATGCAATTCAGGATGGGGGGGGGGGGGAGTTTTCTTCAGGTTAAAGTGTGTTTAAAATTTTCTTACACATTTATGTCAAACAGGGAAAAACTTTTTTTCTTCATTTTTACAAAAACATGCAATGATTTTGTCTTTAAAACTGAGGGGTAGGTTATGACTCACCTAGGAAGAAAGTTACAGGTCTGAAGTGAAAAAAGATGTTTCTCACAGTAGCCCAAAAATTCCAGCACAGCACGTCACCATTGGGTGGACATATAATGTGAAAGCAACTGAAATAGACCGCAAGCCTTTCCTCGGTGCTAATTCAGTGCTGCTGATATCGCTGTGTGAAATTCTTTTTATGTAACAGACGTTTCTCCTTTCGGCAGGAGACAATTGGAGGGTGACCTTTTCTGTCTGGGTTCCAGTCTTAGCAAAAGCTGTCTTCTCTTTGGGCTTGCGAGTCCTGGCAACTCTGACAGACGTGTAAACAGATGCAGCCGTTGTTGGTAATGACAGGTGATTATAAGTGGCAAGAGTGCCAAGGTAATTAAACCCTCGCCTGACAGCTGCATTTGGTTGCTGTGGTATTACGGCATTAGAATAATTGTTGCAGCACATTTTCACCTGCTAGGCTGCAACTCCGACATCATTAATTTTGCGCAGGAACATGCCCGTCTGGAGGTGCGAGCTGGCACAGGCCGGGCGTTTTCATAATGAGCCGGCCGTCCTGAGTGGGGGACGCCTCTGTCAAGCCCCGCCTAGCCCCTGTGCGCCGGCACCGAGGTACAGATAAACGTGCGTTACTGCCGCCTGCGCTCGCGGACTGGAAGCATGGGTGCTAACAACTCAGTTGGGCCTGCCCGTGCTCGACTGCCATCATTCTTTCGGCTGTGTGCTCGAGGCACTTATTTCAAACAACTACAAAAAAACAACAGCAGACGGCTGAGAGGTCCCCGCTTTTGCGAAACTGCCTCTTGACCGGACATTCAGGTTGATAGAGCAGTATTCTGGGCCAGTCCGAGGGAGGACAGGTCACGCGCCTCCTCGGGGCGAGCGAGTTTGTCAGGTGCCCCGGTAGGAAGGCACAAACCCTCAAATGAATTCCCTCGGCCCTCGAGTCTTGAGGCACAGCATTGCAGGACAAGGACACGGCCACATAGCAAGGCAGTGAGGTCATGCCTCCTCCAGCTGCAAGATTAAGATGACTGCTTGTCACAGAGGCTGTGCCCGGGGCAATGGACAAATCTGCACGTACGCCGCCGCTTTGGAGCTGAGCGTGAGCTGAAAGTTCTTGAAACTTACTGAAATATAAGGATTGTTTCAACTAGTCATGGTGTAGCAATTCTGACTGATTTATGTGATTGCTTCCCCCCCTTCAAACAAGCAGGTGTGGCTGAGCCCAGGTGCTGATGAAGCTGACAGAGGAGCTGCTTTATGTGCAAGTGTGTGTGTGTCTGTGTGTGTGTGTGTGTGTGTGTCTGTGTGTGTGTGTCTGTGTGTGTGTGTGTGTGTGTGTCTGTGTGTGTGTGTGTCTGTGTGTGTGTGTATCTGTGTGTGTGTCTGTGTATGTGTGTGTGTCTGTGTATGTGTGTGTGAGAAAGAGAAACTCATGCGTGTAAAAACTTGGGAGTGCCTGAAGTTTTGTTTTGCGGCTGCTAGTGTGGACACAAAGCAGACACTTTCTCAGCATTATCCGAAAGAACGAGGCAGGCCCTTTTTGGGCCTTTGATTGATTGCGTGTGATTTGGCAAGCTTATGTTTGGGGCACAAGTGCTCTGTGCTTGCCGAGGAGCCATCGCGTCACGGGACACTGAAGTTTGTGTCTGGTGTGAATGAGCTGCAGGTATCACGTACAGGCCACAGGCACCTTTGCCCCACGTGGGCAGAGGGTCTTTTGTAACCCTCTCTCTGGTTTTCGCCCACTGGTCATACTCGGTTAAGAGACAAATCTCTTGTCCCCCGTCTCTTCCAGCCCCGGTTGGGTTTCCCCTGTCCGGAGGAATTTAACCAGTGGCCTCTGGGAAAAGGGGAAATGTGATATGACAGAGCGGAGATGTACTCTGCAACAGCGATGGCTCCGGGACGCATGGCTCAGAAATCAATACGGCACCGGAGTTGCGTTTTTCCGAAACTTGCCTCCATCCCAGGCACTCCCCTCCCTGCCGCGCCAGACTGACGCCAGCGCTATTCATTTAGGGTCCCCCCGCCTCCCCCGACGGACGCTTTCTCCGGCCGCTGCTCGGTATCAAGTGCTGTTTTACACTTGTTTCTACTTCACTGCGTGCAGCCCATGAATAAAGTTCTGCTGATCTGTCTAATTAAAGTCCCCGCTGTCTGCTGCTCTCGCTCAGCTTCCCCATGGAAACCTGTTTTGGCCCGCTCCTGGAGCAGGTGCTTTGGTGTCACCTGAGATATCTGGGATGGATTTTGGGCACCGCAGACTGGTTGCTCCCAAAGAGGGCAGCCGTTTGACCCCTGCTGATCGATGGTGCTGTGGGTCTCAGGTCGGGTCAGCTTGTGGTATTCTTTGTTGAGTACCAATGTACTAATGTAGCCATCACTCCTGTTTATTGGTACTTATTTGCTAGCAAAGACATCAGCTCTGACTCCAGACAGTGCATTCCTGCAATGAGGTGTGCAGTGGAAAAGCAGAGGTGCTGAAACTAGTTATATGCAAGTTTTATGCAAGTGTCTGTTAAAATGGATTTAAAAAATGAAGCACTCAGTATTATATCAATTTTTTATAATACTACTCTGGTAGTAGCAATTTGTAATGAGATTTACCATGAGCGAAATGTGTAAAAAGAATATGCAGTTTTGTTTTGTACCTCTTGTACCTTTTGTAATGAACACTTTTCAAAATTTATTTTAATTCTTAAAATTTTGCATTTACATTTTTTTTCAAAACAATATCTCACCTTATGTAAAAAAATGTCTGCATTTGTCGAAAGGAAAAGACGATCGAATAAATCCTTCGTATTTTATTTGCAAAGTTTAAAAATGTCAGAAAATGGACCGAACAATGGCCTTCCTCAGAGTTTGTCTCAAGCTAGTTTCTTGTTGATAAGCATCTCTATTTCTTTGGTAATCTGCAGAAACACATGGGTTAGACATGTGTAGCAGTAAAATTGCTTTACTTAAATGTACGAGTAAAACCTTGAGTCAAGGTCAAAGTCAGTTGAGGGAATATATTAAAGCCAAACACCGTGTGGAAAACGCACCGAAAACGAGCAGTAACCCTATCTTGAAACATACGCCACACTCAGTTTGAGCTCAGGACCTCATTACTGTAGATTATTTTAATTATAGACCAATCACATCAGATTATTCTGACTGAAATTAGCCTTATTGCTATTCAGTTAATGATATGTAGTTTGACCTGGGAACCCGGCTGGACTGGAAGTGTTATTTTCTACCAGCGTTGTTGCAATACGTTAAGGATCTGTTAGCCTCTGTTCCTCAATCGCTTTAGTTAAGGGTCTGTTAGCCTCCGGTCATCTATCGCTTAAGTTAAGGGTCTGTTAGCCTCCACGCATCTATCGCTTAAGTTAAGGGTCTGTTAGCCTGCATGCATCAAATGCTTAAGGAAAGTATTACACATAGTAGGTGGAGCTGATGTGAGGCCAAAATATCATATAAATAAGGCTTTGCCCATGATCTTTCATATGTGAACTGTGAGGTCGGATGTGCGATGTAGAAAAATTTCCCACCCAATTGTGAAAGTTTTACCTATATTAAGTAATCCAGTGTGTACAGACACTGACACAACAATGTGCCTGCTTTTTCTTATTCCAGGCCTGCCACTGCGTGAGTGGAACCTTTTTAAAAAATTGTGATTCAAACAGTCAGCCTAGTTCTTTGCTCCACCCTGATCACACCAACACACCCTCCGCTGCATCCGGCAGTAAGTCCAGATATCTCGTAAACCGTCGAAAGGGGCAGGAAGCAACGTCGTTGTGAGGTAGCATTCCCAAATTGCACACAGCTGAATTTAATGTGAGAGGGGCTTCTCTGGTTTTATTAGACCATTGGCTGAGGATTTCGGGACCCAGTACAGTAAATCCTAAATGGTTAAGCGGCCCTCATTCTGCCAGTTGGTCTAGAAAACATATGATACCATTTGCAGTCTCAGAATGCAGCATGCTGTTATTCTTTAATTAGAATGGCCTTAGCAGTATGGGACTGGGTTGCCCTCTGCTAACAATGTTTAATCTGCTGAGCTTTAGTTGAGAGCATGCCATCCTGGAGGAACAGCAGTGCTTGGCATGAGGCACTTAGCAGCCACCCACAGTCCTGCATGGGCAGATGCACACACTTGATCTGAATGATTGGAGGAAGGGGGGCGCAGAGCACTCTGCAAGCTTTCCCAAAATCTGCCCCCTTGCATTCAAATGCCCCAAAACCCAACTCTCCTCATTCCACCTTGAGCGAGTCTCCTCTGTGTTGCAGTGTCGATCTGGAAGGTGGGAGCGGTCTTTTTTAGCAGAGCATATTGTAAGTAAAGGTGTATCGTTTGTCGCCTGCACTTTTGGCACGGGGAAATGGAGTCAGCTGGGATATAATTAGGCTTGGTGAACAGGCTGTCTGCACGGCAGGAAGGGCATGTTTGATGTTGTTGGGATTTGGTGTTTTCAGTATGGCCAAAGCCAGGGACTTCCAGACTCGGGACAAAGACATTTCCTCTCCATTTATAATCCCTGTCACATTCAAACACCCTCACCTCCGACCAGCACCCTCACATTCACACGCATGGAGTTTATGTCGCTCAGGCCTTCCACATCCACTACGCAGAAGAGTGGGCAGTTATATTAGCATATGCTGCCTGTACATTTCAAATATGTCTAAAATGTGCCCACGCACTTCCAGCATAAATTATGCATACTTTACACAGAGGTGCTTGTTTTGTGTCCAGTTGTGAAATCCCACAACTTCTTGTCCCACGGATTCTTCATTAAATTCACAAATAGATTTAAATGAACCTAAGCACCGCTAATGTTTTCAACACGTTTCCCCTGCCCAAGAAGCTGAACACTGACAGGTTTTACTGACATTTGAATAATTGGACTAATTTTCTGCCAGGCAACCCTGGATTCATGATGGTATCTATTCTACATGTTGTATGTTTTTTGAATTTGAGTGAAGATGAGTGACTGAATTATTCAAATGGAATGTCTCACAAAATGAAGTAAAATCGCGCATGGGTTTTCAGAGAGACTAAATAGCTTGCTGGTGAACACAATGTAAATGTAGGGTTGATGTATAATTGACGAGTATCGAAATCTCTGAAATGCGAGCTCTGTGTAAATGATAAAATTACCTGAAAATCCAAACAGTCAACAAAACTTTTTAGACCTCAAGTACTGAAACGCTTCGTTTTGTTGCTCTGGATAAGAGGGCCTGCCGAAAGAATAGTACGTAAATGTAAAGCTACTACACTGAATGTTACGACTGCAAAAAAAGGGTAAATCATTGTCTTTATTAAAAATTTCTACTACTATACTTCATTATGAGCACCATGCACTCATCGGTATAAATATACGGAGCTCGGATATAGTAGAAGGGGCTTGTTATTTGTGGCAAAACCCGTTGAAAATCAGAGCATTGTCACAAAAATCCCAGCATAATGAAATACGTCAACAATTCAGCAAAGCTTTCAGAATGGGCTGACCAGCACTAAATTTATCTCTTGGAGGGTCAGGGGTCTACAGACTAGAGCTCTCCTATATATGACTGCCGGCTACGCTCCCGAGAGTGCATATTTAGCAGCCAGACACAATATGGCCCACCTTTTAGCCCTCTGTAATGCAGTTACATACACTGACACAACTGTATAATTCCACGCTTATAGCTGTCATTACCATTCCTGTAGGAGCCATTGGTAGACGGCGCTGGCAGTAATGATGACTCCTCCGTAATGCAATTAAATACACAGAGGCCGCTGTATAATTCTGCGCTTGCAGTTGTCATTTCTGTTATCGTTGGAGGTACTGGTAGAAGAGGTGGCAGCTTCCCTGACAGCACCCGAGACCATTTCCATTCATTAAATCCAGCACTGTCCAGTCTGTTAGATTGTCGCCAATTTATTTATTTATTTTTGGTAATGGATGGCCTAGTTTCCTGTAACGATAGCGACTGTTTACGACACACACATACGCACACGCACACGCACACGCACACGCACACGCACACGCATACGCATACGCATACGCATACGCATACGCACACAAACACACACACAAACACGCGCACACGCACACAAACACACACACAGACACACAAACACGTGTACACACACACACACACGCACACGCACACAAACACACACACAAACACGCGCACACACACAAACACGTGCACATGCACACACACACACAGACACACAAACACGTGCACCCACACACACACAAACACGCATACACACACACATGCACACGCACACAAACACACACACAAACACGCGCACACACACACACACACACACACACAAACACACACACACACAAACACGTGCACACACACACACACACACAGACACACAAAAACACAGACACAAACACACACACACACACACAGACTCACAGACACACACACACACACACACACACACACACAAACACACACACACACACACAGACTCACAGACACACACAGACACACACACACACTGCGTGTTGTAAAACGCCGCTCCTCGGTCTTCACTGGGCCCCTGAGCTTGTAATGTGTTTGCAACGCCCTTCGCCGACTGTGAGTTATTAACCAGTCATAACGCAGTGCGGAATACTGCCATGTACCGGGCATTAGAGGCTACTTCAAAGGGTTAAGGGTTAATCCCTCGGCTACCTGTAAGCACGACCCGTTGCTGCCAGCGTTGAGAGCCACTTTCGCTCCGGGTTTCCGCGTACTGTATCCAGAGATAAACCATTTATTCAGATGATTCCTATGTTACCTCCCATAGAATCTAGCGGTCATAAAACAGAGGGGTTGAAACAGAGGTGCGCACGGAATATGAATGGAGGGAGCACATAGTTTAAAAGGACCGGGGG
>JAOVYW010000007.1:3970665-3981882 GCA_025775045.1 Hiodon tergisus | reverse complement strand
GAGATTTGAATATAAATTTTGCACCTTTTAGTGTGTTCCCCGTTTCTTTTCTGCGTCTTTAATAGTGATTGTAAACACAGCAATTATGGATTGTGTATGAGAGTTAATTACGGCTCGTGAAGGAGCCTCGAGGGAGGATTGGCAGAATGTGCGGACTGATAGAGGGGCTCTCCCCCCCCGGTCCCCTGCAGACAGTGGACCAAAGGAAACCCACCTCCCGGGCCCAGCAGCCCAAGGACCAATTAGTATTAAGAGGGAATTAATCTAAATTAAAGGCCATTGTGCGTACCAGTCTTGAGATGAGGTGGAGTTAATAAAACCCAGGATAGGCTCCTCTACGCCGAATTACAGCCCAAGTTCACAGGATGGGTTTGAGGGCGACACCACAGTGGAGTTGTTGGAGCTGTGGTCTCGCTGATTTTATATGTGTTTTTATATGGTTTTATTGTATTTAAGCTGTTAGGGTTCAGTCATATGTTTAAAAATTGGAAGAAAAATAATAATATTTTTGCCTACTTTGTCGGTAATTGAGACAGATGTATAAAATATTATGGGGAAAATACTTAATGATTGGCAATACATCATTCAGAACAAGGTTAGGAAAACTATGTCTCTGAAAAAAAAAGGTTAATTGCGTTATTGCGCAGGTGATTGCGTTATGTCTGTTTAGCACTTTGCTCACCTATGGCGAAGTGACAGAGAGGTGAGGGCCGAGCCTAAAAGTGAACTGCCTCTTGGCGGTTTTTTTTAAACGATTTTTATTTTCCTACCTTTGGTAACGTCAGATCTCATCAGGACAGTCAATAGGAATCCGTGTTGTAATCATGTATTGATTTCTGTGGAGTACGGCTCCATTAACGTCCTGGCGAGGGGAGCAGAGGGACTGGGAAATGAGGAAGCGGGCTGTCTTGACCTCAGCTGCAGTTTACAATCGATTAACTCTGGCGGGGAAAATAAGTCATGGAAAGGTTAATACTGCTTGGCCTGAAACATGATTATGGTACATTAGCCTTTTGGTTAAATTGTAAGGTCACAGTAAGTTAATTAGCACTTTCTTATGGTATTAATAATGACAGGAGCAGCCCGTCTTTCATTGATTCTTGTTTTCTACATTTCAGAAATTTAACTGCAACTGCACTTGATTTTCTATGATTTCCGTGCAGAGTGCTCTCTTGGCTACCTGGAAACGGTTGTCTGCCTGGTAATGCGTCAGCCCAGGGAGGAAAAGGGTGATGAGTTATTGGAAGGTTCCTATTGGAATGCTGAAGAGGAAATCAATGGCGATAATCCTTAAAGGATCTGTAGTTAAGTCTGCTGTCCTCTTGTATTTGTCCCCTCACCACCACCCCAAGCCTCACCGTGTTTGTAGTAAATATATTTATATATTGTTTTGAGGAAATCATTGTCTGTGCTGCCTGTCTAACACTATCATTGAAGACAACCTTTGCATGTGTTTGTACAAAATATGGAACACGTATCAAGGACCCTGTTTTATATAAACTGACAGCTAGCGAGATGCATAGTTTTGAAGTCAACAAAATGCAGGGCTTCGTTTGCAAACGCTGGCCCGTGAAGCATGGAGGCCAGCTTTTTTGTGGTTTTGAGATCTACTCCGACGTCTAATCTCGCATCTCTCTGCGGAAGACGTGTCTGCCGCCCTGCTTGTGATTTTTCTCCACAGAAGAAAAACAAAGAGCCGGTGCTAATTTCTTACTTACTGTAATTAAAGCGTGAGGGTGTCTGAAGCCGCCCGTCTTTGTCTCTCTGCTCGGTGTGTGAATGCTCAATTCCCTGTCTCGTGGCTTCCCTAATCTCTTTGTGCTTTTTCCTGGCATTGTTTACATTTTTGCCCCTCTCCCTCGCTCCTCTTGTCATCTTCTTTGCTTCACTTTGTGTTCCCACAGTCCACCCTTTGTTGAATTAAAAGGTATGCGTTGCTATTATTATCTTTTACACTGTACTGTACTTGACACTCTTTATTTTACCTGCAGCGACACTAGTCTTTGCTTGGGGCCAACCAACGGCGCGTATATCCTGATAAAGTCCCTTATCTGTCAGCAGCACTCGAGTGAATTAATCATAATTCAATAAGCGCTCTCATGAAGATTCAAAGATGCTTGTCGAGATAGAGTAATCAGATGCTGCTAATCTATCATTATCTGACAGTTGCTGTAGGCAGGCTGCTAACTTTGGTGTTAGCACCTGTTTATTATCAGTTTGGCTTTGCGTTGGGCTGCAGCATCAGAGAAGGCTGGCGTGCTAGTGGCTATGGCCCTCCATTAGGCTTGGTTACAGGTCAATAAATCGTCAAGGGGTGTAACAAAAAACCGAGAGGCTCCTCTCCCTCCTAGTTAACGCGTCAGACTCATTTTCCAACCAGCTCTTCACTTATTAATTTAACACCATGCGCCCTCCAGAAGCAATGCGCATGTGGCACACTGACAAATTTGGGGCATGATTTATAGGGATCAGATAGGAGTTATGCTCCAGGCTAAAGGGGTCATTGGGACAAAAGCACGATAAAACAATAAATATCTCCAAAACGCTGTAAATTATACATTTTGCTGGCATTGAAGGCAGAGAGATTTGTTCCCTTTTTTTCTGCCCAGTTGTGCATTCTTAAGGGTAATTTACAACATAGCTCTGAGCGGTTAGCTTAATTTCAGGACATAAATGAAAGCGTTCGTGGCATATTGACATATTTTTCTTGTTAAGCAATGTTTTAGGTAGAGATACAAGAGGCAATAATTGCAGGTTTGACTGTGAGCAAAAGTTGAGTGAACAGCCGTCAATACTCCTCCACCTTGGGAAGAAATGAAAATAAAAGATAGGATTTCCAATAAAGCATTTCAGAAGGTATTATATCTGCTTAACTCCTCATGTCCCGTTGGCTCACAAACATCTTATCTAAATGCAAAGCGGTTGTGTCGGGTTCTAAAAAGTATTAATCTGAATTTTGTTTGCAATAGAAAAAATTTAATAGCAGTACAAAAAAAACTGCAATTCAGCCAAGGAAATCTCACAATACACTAAAAATTAAGTGTTAATCATATGGTTTAATAAGACGGACTACCTGTCCTGGACTTAAAATATATATGTCTTTAGCAACAAATACGATTTGTCTTTATTTAAATTGATTTGATGGATTTCTTCATGACCTCCTCAGCAAACAGTACCAGGAGCAATAATGTGCAAATAAAGTGTTAATTGTCTGTGTGCCATGTGATCGTAATTGTGAAGAAAACTGAGAAATGTCTGTTTCCGTGTCCTTGTTTTCGTTGCAGTTGCGGTGAGACAAAAACGCACAGCTGCCCCTAATGGAGAAGGGAGTGGTGGGGTGTAGGAGGGAATTCCCAATCACTGCCCTCCCTAAAACCCACCACATGCCCCAGAGAGCTTTCATATGCACTTCGTTCCAGGCAAGTCATTTTTTTCCCCCGTATCTAATGAAACATTTTTTGTGAAGTGACCCAGTATGGGAGCAATTAGAGCAGAGTTTATGAGGTAATGTATATATTGCATGTGATGGTTTTCCTTCTCCTCTCACACGTGCCAGCTGTGGTGACACACTGGCGGTGGTGCTGGAAGACTGTGAGAGCCCTGGGAGTCCCCGGGAAGAGGCCGCTGAGCCACCCCACCTGACCCAATACGGTCTGCCGTTGTCCCCTTTGTGAGAGATATCTTCAGCCCGGCGGAGCCAGGTGCTTCATGGTGGACTGATTGTGTTGCACCTGAAGACAAAGATGCCACCTTTGAATTTGATCTAGCTGGGTGATTCTTGTTGTGATTTAACATTATTATTATTCTTTTAGGGTATCAATTTGGAGCTGTCACCCATAATTAAGTCTTGAGACTTCCGGGTGAATTTGCGACTGTGAAATCGTGAAACGTGTCTCTGTATATCTCTCTCTCTCCTTCTCTCTGTCTGTCTCTTCCATATCCATGTCTGCCTGGTGGGTCTCAGACAAACAAAGTTGCATAAGCGGTTAGAAAACATGAATACATGAATGAATGAAGGTGGTTTTTAAGGATACAACTCTACTGTGAGTTCCTGCATCCTTTCCCTAGTGCATCCATCCACCTTGTCAAGTAAACTGTGTAGGGTTTAGCCGTCATGTGAAGATACCTTATTCAATGCCAGTTCAAATCCTGCAGCAGCACATATAGAGGGTTTCCTGACCTGGGTTTGTAATGACTGTGTCATTGGCATGTCGTAAAGACAGTTATTGGAAATAACCTGCATGTGAGCAAGGGATTCCATTGAATACATTTGCTGACAGACTGCTTTCAGCTAATTGTGGAGCGGTGAGTTTAATCATTCAAATGAAGTGTAGTCTGGCATTGAGCTGTTTTTTGTTTTTTTTTGTTTTTTTGTTGTTGCTTATTTTAAACTGAAGCGCCCCTTTAGATTATTGTTGACACTGTGGAGAAGCATCTAATATAAATGTGTAATGGGCTCTGATGACAAACTACACGGTTGGAAGACCATGTAATCTCTTCTCAATTAATTAAAGTGTATTCAGCGGGGTTTTTTTGCAGCCCCCTAAACCAGATGCCACTAAATGGCTCAAATAACATTGCTGTCAACTGTAAAAAATGAAGATCCGAACCCTAAGAAAAGGGGCTTAGACGCAGTGAGCAGATGCCAGGCTATCTGTTCTGGAGTGCCATGCATCCCGGGAAGAGTCCTCCACTGCTCAACATCTGCACCTCCACCGGCTTAATTATCCACCGTCGCACTCCGATCTGACGGCATTCACAGCACACAGTCACACCTTCAGCCATCCATCTCCTGCTGGATCCGTCTATGGCCTGAAGGACGGGAGAAGGAGCAGCTTCCGCAGTCTTGTCCACATCCAGCCTCCTCCTCTATTTACCCTGGCCTCCTCTGCGCTACGCACCTCCTCTCCCGAGGCTGCCCGCCTTTCTTCTTCTAAACATTTTTCATTGCTCATGTAGACGCTTTGTTTCGTGATCCACAACTCCTGTGTTGTCTCCGCGTTGACAGACAAGGAGTCTGATACCCAAAAATAAAAGGAAAAACAGCCACCGGCGTATAAATTCCGTCATGGTCGAATACTGATTGAGACGTGATCTGAAGAAAAGGGTTTCTTGGTGCACACCCGACCAGTAGAAGACTGCTAAGCCAAGGATAAATGAAATCCGGATCGTCTGTGCATTGGCTGTATGTACATCAACAACTATTAGTAATATTTGTAAGATTTTTATTATCAGGGATGTTCATTTTACAGTTCGTAACAACAGCGTCCATATTACGTTATTAACCTCTTCACTTTTCTTTTCCAAGTATTGCCTTTTTTTAATGATATCGATCCCATGGCAAAGCGCAGTCAGCCACATTTTGGAATAACTCATCTGTCCCTACTTGTTTTTAAATAGGTAAATGAGAAATTCTTCACGCTTTATATAAGTTTTGATACAAGCTATCAGTTTGGAGTTGGAGTTGCCATTGATTTTATTAAGGACATTACGCGTTGTTTAATGAGTTTTCCACTTGGCTGCGTGGAGAATAATCAAAGTGATTTCTATCCCGAGATTCCACACCACCCTCCCACATTTTCCGTCTGTGTACATAAGATTGAAAAGCCAAAACAGTTAAAATGGAGAAGCTGCAAAAATCAATGATGCTCTTATTTGAAAAAAAAAGTTTTTTTTTTTTCCCCTTCCAAATGGATTCCCGTGTTGGCTTTGCTTTAATTTCCACTCTCCATAACTGTTCAATAAATATCCCAAGCATGAATATGAACTAGCTGGCTTGAAGTCAATCATCTGAAAGCAATTAATTAAGATTCATAAATTTGCTTGCAGTCAAAGTGCTCTGCGTGGACAATTTTGTATCTCGTTGTGTATTAAGTTGTGTGGAGACGTGTTCTCTGATGTAACTTCCACCTGAGGAGAGAAAAATATGGACTTTTGTTGAGTTTGTACCCAGAATATTGCTTGTCCCTCAGACCTATCTGTCTTGCTTACAGTGCGAGCTGAGGTGGAGGAGATAAACTAATATTTGTGCATTACCTCAGTCAGACAATACAAATGATCAAGATTTTTCATCTTCTTATGCATGCTGGAAAATATGAAAAATGGTGCTTTACAGATATTTGCTCAGCTCCAGTGTAAACGCCCTGGGCCAAGGAAGGAAGTTTGAGGAAGGCCCGCTTGCCTGGTGCCTGAGTGAAGAATGATGGGAATATTATGCTCATCCGCAGTGCATTAAGGGCCCTTCCCACCTTCCACAACAACGTTACGCGGCGGCGATATGAAAACGGGGCCGCCGCGTCTCGTCCCGGGCCATGATCGACAATTACGGTGGCATAATTCCCCCAGTCATCTTTTCCCCGGCCCCGTTTATTCCTCCTCCCGGTGACATTCCTCAGAAAGTGGCCCTTAAATATGTCATCTATCAGCCCCCTGGCTTCAGGGCTGGTACGCGGCTAACTGCTACGCCTCGCCCAGCCAGTATTCATCATCGCGTTCTGAAGCGGGGAGGTCACGGCGCTGGCAATTTCCCTCTCTGATGTGGTCCTTCACTGGATGTGACAGAGAGGGTGTGACGGGGCTCAGTCTCAGAGCCAGGGCAAACAATCGGCGGGGGGGGGGTGGGGGCTCCGCGGTGGCAATAACGCCGCGTTAGGCTCAGATTGCCGGGTGCTCGGCCCTTCTCAGAGATAATTAGATCCGATGTCAACATTTCCTCATCACCTGCATCCTATTGCGCTCGGTGTCAGCTGCTGTTTTCCCCTGATTTATTAGCACCCCTCATAGACACCCCTTCGCCGTCAGCTCCGCCGGCGCGGGGTGTCTTGACAGTCGTAAAGTTAATTACCACTGCTAATGAGAAGCCGGTCTTTGGGTGGACATGACATTTGAGGCGTGTCAGCAGGAAAACAAACAAACAAAAAAATGTCATTAGAAGAATGTGACAGGTCCCTTTCTCCACTTTCCTCACGCCGAGCTGAGCTCTCGCTATTTGTTTTAAGAATAATGAACTTAGCAGATTTGTTATTTTCCCTCTTTTGGCAATAGTTAGTGAAACGTTCCTTTCCTTACCACTTAATGATAAAAAAAAAAATACATCTCTGCTGTACTGTTACAGCATCCGCATCAATAATTTATCTCTGCTGCCCTTATTATGGGTTTTCTCCAGACAAGCAATGCTCCAGTGTATTTGAAGCTGGATAATGATCAATGGCCCTTGAAGCCTGTGATTCCTGTGAGCTGTGTGACAGTCCTGATTATATTTATATTGCTTCCTAAATATACTCTGCCACTCGTCCCTGATGTCACAATGAATATCGCTGAGGCCTGGAACGCCGTTGCCTCTCATCCAGGGACAACCGAGGGAGAGCTGCGTCCTGATAATTAGACAAGCTCCACGTGGCTTTGTGCCGGCGAGCCGAGGACAGACAGGGTGCCACTTGACCAATCGGGTTTTTACGGTGTCTGCCACGGCAGATGGGCACTGCTAGCCTGTATCCTCAGTGGCTGCTTGTTGAGGGGTTAGGTGCCTACTGCAAAAGTAAAGGGGGGGGGGGTCTTCTATTCATCTAGCATCTAGCGTTATTTGCTGCTCATCGCTGTCATAAATAAGGTTTATACGAGACTTTTTAGAAACCTGCACTGGCGACGTCACAACGTTCAGCTTGATAAGGAAAAGCCGTTGTTTTGTTGTAATGATGGTGAAAAGGTGCTTTAGGAACCATTTACAGCTGATCTCCAGGGTTGACTTTCCTGTGTTGGACCTTGGTGGCCCCTGTGGTAAAGTCCTCTTAAATAAGAGCGGCCTAGCGGAAATGTACCATACTGTGGAGTAACGCCCACCCGTCTGGAGAACCAGCCGTCTCTGTTGTTCCTGAAGAGGTACATGTTGCTGGCCTGGTCATGGAAACCTCTAATTCCCACACAACATGCTAGAATTGTTTCATTCATTCCAGAATAGGACACGAGAGGCCATTTTCTCTCTCTGCTAAGGTTTTTTTTTTTTTTTAAAGTTTACTGCACTGCGTTGAGCCAAAGTTCACCAATTTCCTCGCGGAAACTTCTGTTCACTGTGTACACAGCACTGTCTGCCTTTTTCCCTTCATTTCCTATCCTCCATCATTCCTGTTAAAAGGGTCCCGCCCCTCCCCCGATGAAACGAGAGCACAATCGCTTTACTCAGACTGTGAGAATTTGCGTCAGCTGTGCCGTGGGTAAGAGAGCCATTTCCGCCTCTCGCTGAGAGCATGGAGATTAACTGGGCTCGGATAAGCAACAAGCTGACCATCACTCTCAGCTAAATAAACTCCCACATGCATTTATTCTTATTGCATTCTGCCATGCAAAATGGGCCCTGTGTTTCCCCAGAGGCCCTGGCCCCTGCCACAGGGGGGCGGCCCGCTGTCAGCTTCATTACCTTCTATTAGATAAAGAGAAGGAACGTAGCGCTAGGGGGCTGGGGCGCTGATGGCTCTGTCAGTGCCTCAGTGAGAGCAGGCTGCCGCGCGGCTCTAGCCCGGTGTGTCACTTGTTTTGTTTTTGGTGTCTTTGCTCCTTTCCGTGTCCTTAATCGCCGGCCGGCCCCAGAGGAGCGCCCTCTCCCTTTGTGCTTCAGTGTTAATTCCGCCTGCTCTCCCAGTCCATCGCTGACAGCATGCCTTTTGGCTGTGGCAGGATGTCACATTAAGTTCCCCATCAAAGTGTGTCAGCGCGCCAGGCCAAGGGGACGCTGCCCAGGCCCTCTGGACTCCCTCCAGTGCTCGGTGGGCAGGTGCTTCAGAAATTGCTTTTAGCTGCAACTGTGCGCACCCCCCCCCCCCCTTCCTCGGTCAGAAGCTGGGGTTAAACCCTTTTCTTTTCGGCGCCGGGATTGTGTTTAATCATCGGCAGAAGAAAGGCGGGTTTTGTTTTCTGTTATCGAAGGTGTTCGAGGAAGGCTGTGTTCTCCTTTGGCTTTCCCTGACCCCCCGCTTCAGCGTGCTCAGGAGAAATCTGATGTGATGAAGTGATGTGCTCCTGCTCTCTTCCCCCCCTCAGTTAAAACGCTCAGCCTTGCTGCGCTGCCCTGCATTCACTTCATCCATGGAGGCTTACCCTTGGACTGCCTCCTCCCATTCTCTCTCCTGTCATTTATTTCACCACTAGTGCCCAGCGAAATGGAAGTCTTATTGAATCTCCGACAACTGAGTGGTGATACAGCGGATAGCACCTGAGGTTATGAAGCTTTCAGGGGCCGTTCCTCAAACACGGCTATTCCACCCGCCTTCGTCACGGGGAGCCTTTTTCTCCTCTCCGAGTTGTAAGTTCCCCGCAAGTTATTTTTGCCGGGGTGCAGTGGGGCAAGATAAAGTATTTATAGAGTAACCCAGGCATCAATTTAAAAACACAAATACGGCCAGGACTTGTACGTGTTTCCTTCGGGGAGCGGCGCATCTTGCCGGAAACTTGCTGAGGTGCACCCCTGCCCTCCACCTGTCTTCCAACATCCTAATGTGAGGTTAACAAATGCATTCCTTGTGTACGACAGTGTCAGCGTGTTGGCTTAGCGCGTGGGATCGTGTTTCACTGCAGTAAAAGAGATCCAAACATAAGCGCATAAATAAACTTGTATATCAGGAACCACCAAAATAAACAGTACCAGCAGGTAGGCATATTTGTGAATAATGATGGTAAATAAGTGTTTGCATAATGAGCTAGGCAACACTAGAGCGAGCTACTTATACAGCATATAGCTTTACCTGTTGGCGTTACCGAATCCTTCCTGAAGCAATACCAATAAAGTGTAGTGCTCAAGGGAACATCTCACGGGATTAAACCCAAAGCTATCTCCTCGTAGTTCCGGTCCACTTCCTTAACCATGAAAAATGACAGTTCTAACGTCCATCAGACTGTTTCATTTGGGAAAAAGATATTGTTCAAGTAGAGAAACGTGATTAAGCAATAGCCCCTACAGCTGAATCTGCTGTGCTGGATACTCGTCCATTTGGCAAACCTGCAACGGTGACGCAAACTACAGAGTGGCCCACTTTAAGAGGGCCTTATAGATTTTCCGGAGGATCTGTGCAAAGAAATAACAGAAACTTTAATGGGCTAAAGAAGAACAATCAATGTCATGACAACCGTCAGACTTCCGTCCTGCTTTGGACGCGTCCTCCTCCCTAATTGATTGTTTTTACATTGCCCACTTGGAGCCATCAGTCCTATTTAATGGGGCTGGCTGTGGATATGACTGCTTTTGCGGCTCTTACCTCACGCTCCGCTGTTAATATGTTTCTGCCGAGGTGACTAATTATGCAGCACTGACGGGGGGACAGTGTGTTTGCCCACGCTCGAGGTAATAATGAAGTGTTTATTGTGGTCGAAGCAGCCTTCAGAACACAGATTATTGACTTCGACCTGCCTGTATTTGCCATGAAATTCAAATGAGTGAATAGGTCTGTGTTTGAAATACGCTGTTGCCAAGTCGGGGAGCCCATAAGCATTATAGATTTCTCCTTTTTTTAGGTTGTTTTGACAGTTGTGAGGTGGTTGGAAGTTATTTCAGAGGACAGCTGGTGGATTCCCCCCTCAACGCAGTGTGAATAATAGTTGACAGCCCCCACTCTGTTGGACCCGAATGTGTGTCGACAAGCCCGATATCCCTCAGCCTATATAGAGTGTCTAAGGAGAGAGTTGGGGGAATGTTTTTTTTTTTTTTTTACATTATTCATAATTGATAATAGCTTGGATGAGTTGGCAGCATCTGTGAAGTTATTGATCCCACCATCCCTGGCGGGGTTTTGAGTGACATGCACAAAGGGAGCATGTTGCGTCTGTCTTGTTCTGCACTGCTGGATAAACGGACACTCTGAGCAGCCTCTCTGAGCAGCCTCTCTGAGCGGGCCAGTGCGGGCTTATGTCATGTCCACAACATTTCCACCACTTACTTACTTATGTCGTTGCTGCAGGAGAGCACCCTGTTACACCAGGTAACATGCGTGTGAAGAGCCCCCGTTCGTCTTGAAATAAATATCCATCATATTTGACGCCTACCCGTAATTACTAAGAGTGGGCGCAAGTAAAGCAAATGTCTGGTTGGGCAACTGCCTCGGCGTGGCAGGGCGTGAAATCTCTCCAGCTTTGGCCTGGTCTGACAGAGAGGCTCCTGGTCTAGGCTGACGTACAGGCCCCTGGTCTAGGCTGACGTACAGGCCCCTGGTCTAGGCTGACAGAGAGCCCTCT
>JAOVYW010000007.1:3927970-3939333 GCA_025775045.1 Hiodon tergisus | reverse complement strand
GCGCTTTTGGGGTTGTTTGGTGCCTTTTCCTGCACGCTTTCCAGGGACCGCCTCCAGCTCTCGTTGGGGCGGCACGAAAGGTTTCATCAAGGCAAAGACTTCAAGCAAATCCGCTGCACATTATCCATTCAGGGCTCCAACGGTGCTTTCACAAATATGAGGGGGAAAAGGGCCTGTTTATAAAACTGCAGTCCCGTCAGAGGAGACAAGGGGAGGGTTAAAGCAAAAAAGCATCATCCTCCCATTTACTCGGTCGCTTAAAAGTCACAGAGATGTAATCCGTTGCAGTAATGATGGTAGTACTCAGCTTCTTTTCAACTAATTAGCCGTCCCGTTTCCTTCCTTTCCTGTTACTCGTTATAAGGGTGCCGAGTCCTATTGACTGTCTATCTTTAAGCCTGGGAAAAATGTGGAAAGACTACATGCTTGCACCAAAAAATTTTTACATAAATAAATTGATTACTGAAATTGCATTGCAAATAATAGGGATAGTAAATGTTTGATAGATGCACCATGTTATATTTTATTTCATGTTTATTTTCTAATATATTTTTTCATGTATATTGTTTTAGTTTTGATATATGTTGTAGTAAGTGTTCTTCTGTAACGACAGCTGTAGCATCTCTGGCCGTGCTCTGTCTTGTCAGTGTAAGTGCGTTTGTCATAAATTCCCTGGAAAAGGGGGCCAGAATGTTAATACTGTGCCCTACATCTTCAGGTAGGCCAGAACTCACAGTCCATCGCAGGAAGAGTTTGGTCGTGGTCGACTGTGGTCGATTGCTGAGGTGTCTGGCACCATGGCTCTTTGATACTACTGTGCCGTTACATCTGTGGTAAAATGTCGCCTCGTGTGTATGGCTAATTCCAATATTTGTCGTTGGGAAACTTTGGTGCTCTTCATATCTGTCAGACACAATTTACCTGTCTATACCTTTAAATATGGTTAACGTAGGCCCGCTGTGGTTCCTAATGGGTGCAGACCATGGCGTTCTGAATGAAAAAGTACAGTAATGGATAATTAAATAGCCAGGTAACAACTTTCTTCAGTTATCACATGTTGTTCATTATGTGCCTTTCCTCTGCCTTATATAGCTGACATAACACTCAAAACGCTGTATACTGTTTTTCTCCCTGGAAAGTTCTAGATGTTGGAAAATAATCCCCCAAAAAAACATGGTATTATAGTTTAACACACACATTATATAAACACGGTATACTATACTATGTTTATTGTTTAAAATATGACGTTAATTTTGAAATTTGAAATAAAACTATTTAAAAAATTTAATGCTGGGTTTAAGTGTGTTTTGAGTTTTGCACTGTAAGAAGTACACTATTGTTTTGTCCCTTACAACATGTGTATGTTCCAGAAGTCTCCCACAAGTGTCCTGTTTCATATCCCTGCCCTAAATACCATTTGTCTCTCTGACTTTTCAATCAGCGTAAGAGATGGGTTTAAGCTCTTTATATTTCAGGAGTTTTCACACTTCTGAGTAAAGGAAACATTAAAATAAAATAAGCACACTTAGTCTTGCATGGCTGAATAGGTTTGTGTCTCTCCCTGGGACATCCAGATGACAGGCGCAGTATTTTCGGGACATTAAATTGACCGAGCATAACCCTGAAATCTGCTTTCTTTGCGACGGTGGTTGTTGATAGATTCCCCCACGTTTTTCCTTGCACGAGTAGCTGCTTGAAGAGTGGGCCTGAAGTTGGGTGTGTTTTGGGTGGGGGGGGGGTTGAGTCACGGATTCCTTGGGAAGTCAATGGCGTTGCCTTGCTGAATATCTCTGTCAATCTGCTGAGCTGTCATTTCTACGGCTGATAAGTCAGCATGTCAATTGTGTGAGTCCAGAACAGCCCCCCCGCCCACCAAGTGTGGTGGCTTTCTTGGCCAATTGGAGACAGTGCTGGGGAGAGGGGAAACCCGGGGCCTGTTGTAGCTGGGGTCTGGTACAACACTTTAATCTGTTTTACATCTGCCCCTGGCTGCCGGGGAGAGAGGGGAAAGCGGGAGGGGATCAATGGGCTGCCGTGGGGCGGGGTGGGGGGATTAGGCAGGCTCTGGAGAAACACCTGTCCGTCACTGACAGATCGCCTCCTGCTGAGTTGGAGACAGAGAGAGTGAGAAAGGCATTCTGCGTCGCTGAGTTTTGCCTTCTACCCCTCTAAAGTGCTGCGGCCTATTCCCTGGCCTTGGCTTCTCTGTGTCTAGAGGAGAGCTGGATATGGCCAAATGCCAGCCAAGTGCCATCCTGGAGCATCCAGAGGCACGATAAAAAATCACCGATCCTGCACTCAAACCCCCTCAGGCCCCCACACTGCCCTTTTACACCCTGCCGATGGCCTTTTAAACGGGAGAAGACATCTCTCTTCTTCAATTCGCACCGACAAACGGACAAGTCTGAGTGAGGGTACGCATCCTCTGAGTTCTGTAGGAGTCTTTACTTCTTTTACACATTAGAGATGACAAGTTCACTATTGTGTCTAGTCCTAAAGTGGAGTGAAAAATGATTTGTTTGCCAACGAAAACTGGGTCATGGCCTGCAGGTTTCTGATCATATGCAAAGAAAGACCCATTTGAGACTTTTCGTGTTGTGCATCGGGGGGTTTGCTGACCGCACGGTTTGAGGGAATCGAAAAACATCAACACAATTTCAATATCAGTTGATTGTCATTTCAGTTGCTGATTTAACTCTCTGACCTCACGTCTTATCTCTTGTTTGTATTATAATTTCCGAAAAAGGTCACAGACTGTATATGTAATGGAGAACTCTGGGCTTTAATGGAGAGTAAGGGTCAGAGATCAGCTGCTGTATATTTGATCAACTCAAAACAAATATGCAGACCCTTTAAGGGAAAGGGGAAAAAGACACTCTTGGGATTTTTTTTTTTAAATAAAACGATTGTCTGTTAGTACTGGCAATTGAACTCCCATCTCCGGGTCTATCTACCTGTTAAATTATATTGAGCATACAATTTCCCATGGTCACGTGATGTCAGCCCACAACGGGCAGTGCTGTCGTTTTCTGCGGAGGACCTATTCTCAAGCTCAGGCCCAGCTCTTTGCCATCAGATGATGAGCTGTTCACACAGGTCCAGCTTTTCTTTAGTAAATATACAGGCGGTCGCAAAGGAGGAAGTGGAGTATTGGTAATGTCAATGGAATTTGCGTCCTTTTTTATTTTTATTTTTTTCATGAGCGTGATCCGGTTGTGGCTAATGATGTGGGTGTGGTCAGTCCCCCTCCGAGCACCGTACTGCTCCGATCCGTGCACCCAGTTTACATGACAACAGGAGAGGGTGGCGCTAGACTGTGGGAAGGGGGTCTGGGGGGGGGGGGGGCAAGGCTCCTTTCCGTTCAGGGGCCAGCTCCACTTTGTGCCATTCTCTTGTGGGACAGAGGGCGTCAACTGGTGATGGCTGGGCGTATTCACCCGGACCACAGCTGCCCCTACAGTCCCAGCTTCCTGCCCCCAAAACCCCGTCATGCGCAAAACGCTTCCTCTCTCCAACGCGGACCGTGGCAAATAAAGACAGCGAGGTGACCCCCTCGCCGCGCTCATCTCTGCCCTCCTTAGTCCCCTGGTCCTGCGGTGCAGAGGAATGAGCCGCCTTCAGTGCGCGTCACGGCCGAGGGATGTCCGTGGCATTCCTCCCACAATGGGTGCCGTGCACGGCACCTCTCTCCCTTCATTTACATTGCAATGCGATTATCAGACGGAGCGGTGTCACTGAAGAGCAGCCCACAATGCGCCTGACAACAAGTTTATCTAAGCACAAAGAGAAGTGGAGAAGAATGGACTGCTTTATGCTGCTCCTTTGGCCCAGGTTTTAACATGACATTCCTGGGCGGCAAAGGGGACATTTCACTGGGCTCCAGTCAGTGACGGACAGATGAAAATAGCATTCATCACCGGGGGGGAATAAAACAACCAATGTATAACAATGTAAGACTCCAGTTTGGTTGCTTTAATCAGAAGCGGAATGAACTTGGACAATAATTGGCACTACAAAACACAATGGTGATGGTGAAAGTGCACTTTGATGGGAAAAAATCTGTAGAGCAGTTGAATCTACTTGTATATGTATAATGTCAATGTTAATATATATATCTATATATGTATATATATACACACACACACACACACATACAAGTTGCGTATGGGGGCTGAGTAATAGTACAATGCACCGTTTGTGAAAAGCAGCATCAGTGTGTATACAGTTATAGCTGTATATTGAGGTAAAACGTGCATTAAAAACAAAACAGAGCTAAATAAATAATAGGAGGGTCATCTGGAAGCAGTCTGACACCAGACTCTATGAGAGAATGATAAAACAGACGGCATGAGGTACGCTGTAACAGCCGTTCCAATGCTCACCTGTCTACCTGTCCCACCCAGCCTCCCAGTGCGCCACATCGCTGCTCCACCCAAGCGTTTGCCTATCATGGTGCTGATTAGCTCTTGTTTTCCTGCACACCCGCCCCATCACGGCATCATTATGTGAACAACGGCGCGTGCACACACACACACACACACACACACACACACACAAAACATTACAGCTGGAGCCTATAAAATAGGTCTGAACTTTGAATGAACCACAAGGGGACTGTGCAATAAAATAAACATTTACTTTTTGATGGAAATGAAACGCATAGACAATTCAAAGGAATAATTAATGAACATTTCTTTTATATAAAGATTTTTTTCTCTCTTTTTTTTTTAAGCTGCCACAAACTTCTCAGAAACAAATGTATATTATATTAATCCTGGACGACGAATGGCCCAGGAGAGGGGGGGACGATTGCAATAAGTGGACGTAACTGATGCCTTTCAGCGCTTTCACATTGCACAACATGAGGAAACCAAAACAGCGCGCTCTGTATATCCGCCGCACGTGAATGTGTGGCTCGTGCATCAGCCTGATGAATAAGGTTACATGCAAACGCTCTGACCGAGCCCATGTCAATGCTGCAGAGATCAAAGTTAAAAGTACGAGTGATAGTCAATAAATGCCCCCCCATAACAGTTATTGGGCGGGGGGAAAGAGTTTC
This sequence comes from Hiodon tergisus, assembly GCA_025775045.1. Taxonomy (NCBI): domain Eukaryota; kingdom Metazoa; phylum Chordata; class Actinopteri; order Hiodontiformes; family Hiodontidae; genus Hiodon; species Hiodon tergisus. Next base: position 3,934,274 of record JAOVYW010000007.1, on the reverse strand, counting down.
TGGATAAACACAATTAATCATGTCGAGTTGGTTTATCAGTTCCCTGTTTGTTATAGTCGCTAATCAATCAAGAGGGACTGATTTATTCATGCGAATTTGCGTGGAGCTGATGTTTGACGGCGCTCTGAAGGAGCGAGGCGAAGATCCCTTTGTCAACCAATCCCCGTTTCCAGGGGTTATTTCATCCCCAACACGCTGATCTTATCTGGAGAGAAAACTTTGATAATTATACAGTACCTGTCAGCAAGAGGCCATAAGCAATGCCAGCACAAACGCATTTACCAACAGCCTGTTTACAAATGATGTAATTCCGAACTGGAACACAGCAAGACAGGAACATATGCTGCTGTCTCTGGGACACTCGGATCGGGAGAGAGACGTTAAGTGCAGCAGCGACGGCTGGAGGCCTTAAAACCTGCAGGCCTCAGTCTCAGGCCTACTCAACACCTCAAAAATAAAAATGATTCAAAGGAAGAACTGTGGACGGAGCTAATAGCCCATATCCTAATAAAGTGAAGAGCGTGCTGAGGGCGTGTGGAGAAGCCTCAGCTCTGTCGCGTTGGCTTGGCCAACTGGCTCCGTATGGACCACACATCTGCTCCCTCCATGGCATCATCTACAGTGCTGAGGAAACAGTGTCTTATTAGTTGACACGCGGCGTAGAAATTCCCCGCTACAGTGGTGAGTAATGTGTGTAGCTGTGAGAGTGTCGGTATGTTGGATCCTGGCCCCTCCCTCTGACCCGCGCGGCGGAGGGGCTTATTCACAGCTGAAACAGCACTTTAGGCCCTTGCCCCGACGTCACAGTCGCCCCTGAAGGACTGCGCTTCGCTCGTCTGCTGTGGAGCGGTAGAGGGGCGTCCTGGGGAGCGGCCTCCCGGACCCGGGAGTGTCCGTGAGCGACGCCTGGTTCAGCTCCTTCTCCCCGGCCTCCCCGACCTCTCTCTCTTTCCACATCAGGAACTTTATCAACCCCAGCTTTCTTGATAAACCAGTGGCTTGCGGTAATAACATTAGTGACAAAAACATCATGAACCGTGTGGCAGGAAGGAAAGGCATTAGAAAGAAAGGAGAGAAAATAACCCAGAGACACTTTGCTTTGTCAGGGGTAAGAAAATAAAGAGAACTGGGCCCAGCTTCAAAGGGGCCATTTCCATAATTGCCCTGTAACTTTGGCGAAATAAATCTGAGGCGGCTAAGAAAAGCACAATCTTTCAGTTGGATGAACGGCAAAGGCCTCCGATTCCACCCCCAGTCCCTCATTCCCCACTTGTTGCCATTATAATTCAGTGAAAGCATTCCCTTCTCTAACCCCTGTCAACAATAGGCATGAAATCAGTGTCCTCCCTCAGTCCTGCCCCGGCGCTGGCGAATGACACTCTCCAAAGCCCATTGTCTTCCTGTCTGCCCAGCAAAAAAATAAATAAAATTTTAAAAATGATGACAAAAACTAGAAAACTGGCGGCGCTCAGTAGCAAACACCAAAAACGTATCTGAGCACTTTCAAATGAACAGTCTCCCCTTCCTCAATAGGCGGGCCTGAGATTTTCATAAGGCATAAATCGTCGTGTTAATTTCATCTTTTCTTTAAGCCTTTGAGAACGCGGAACCGATTCTTGGGTTCCCACTTTAAATCTCGACAGTGAGCGTTATGAAAGTGTACGCTGAGATGCAGTCAAAACTCACTTTTCATTTTCAGATGACAGAGAAACAACACAAAATACGGACAGCTTCCTTCTAGTGATGTCGAGAGGGGACAATCAACGTTGGCCCATAAAGGGATTAGTAAGATGGACAAAGGGACATGGCTGCTTCAAAGCTGGAAGCACACTACAATAGGAATGACATTTGTACAACCCGCGGCTGGGGCTGCCAGCGGGAAGGGGCGGGACTGACCAAGGGGTGAAAGGGGACAATGACAGAAGGGGTGGATGGTGTGAAAACACAAGGCAGCCCTCTTTATTTTGACCCCCGTTCCTTTTTAACGGGCACGTCTTTGGCTGGCATTGGGAAACACTTCTATTTATTTACTCTTTATTTTCATTTTATTCCAATTGGCTGCTGATGGCTCCATCCGTGAGCTCCAATGAGAAGCCAGCAATGTTGTCCACCCTTCCTTCCTGGATCAACTGAAGCCTGCAGTCTTTCACGAAGAGAGAGTGGAGAGTGGATTTCGTTTTTTTAATGAATTCAGGATTTCTCCTCTTCTTTTCTCCACATCAGAATTCAACAATGCATTCCTTAGCGGTGTGTAGCCACGTAACTCGGTCGCATTTTATTAATGGTGGATGTGAACAACAGCACCAAGGGCTACAAAGTCATTTATTTGTACCATGCAAATTGGGTTGCATTTCCCACTAAAATAAGGTTTGTAATATTATCCTGTATAATAAAAATTATAATAATAACAACAACAATAATATAATCATTTATTTGCTCATTTGTGTATAGCTGTATATAAATGAATTTGAGATTATTACATCATGTGTCCACTCAGTGTTTTTAATCCATTTTCAAACATGGGTGGAATTGTATCCTGTCTCGCACGTCAATCATGATGACACACCTCTATTCCCAATAACGGCGCAGTGATTAATGTGCCCGTTTGTATGTCTTTAATAGTGTTTTCAGCTTGTCACGAAGAAAAAGGGAGTTCAGACGGAAAACCAAAGTAACGGAGGTTCAGTGTTGCCTTGCCCGCCTTGCATGCCACTCTTTATTAAAAGGTTATAATTTGGTAACAAGAGCTGTGATCACGCAGTTCCCTCCCTGGTGTAACACGTCGACTTACACTTTAACACACTGAGCCGAGTATGTGCCGATCTCTGTGCCACCTGTTTATAAGCCAAAAAAGCTATATTCACCCCTGGCCCTAAGAGGTAGGCTTATGCACCAGTTGCTTTCTGAGATCCTGGGAGCTTGTCGCGGAAGAAAGGGGGGGGGGGTTGAGAGGAGGGAGTGTGGCAGAGATGAAGGAGTTTGAGATGATGAGACAAGGGGGAACGAATGTGTTAAAAATCTGACAGTCTGTACCTTTAATGTGTGACTGTTTATGTGTGTGTGTGTGTTTCTTTTTTTTCTTCTTTTTTTTTATCCATCATCGTATTCAAACATTATTCTCTTGTGTGTCTGTGAAAAGATGTCTGGCGGAGTATTTAACATTGCTAGGAGCGACGAAATAAAAGAGGAGTCAGTGTTGATTATTGCTCATTAGCCACAAGGACATCCACTTAACATGGGAATAAATGAATGACACACGATGCCCCACTGAAAATGGCCTCTGTGTAGCTCCAAGCGGAATGTTGGTTAATGTCTTCCATTTGCGAAATAGTGAAAGACGCCTGTTGGACATGTATGGCTATACAGGCAGCCATGATTGCTTTGTTTCTAGTCAGGCATTTTAATCAGTAATTTTATGCAATGATGGGAAGAAACCTGGCATACTTAAATGTAGCAGTGTACCCTCGGCAGCATTTAAACTGAATTCTAATGATCCACAGAGACTATTTCAGACCAGTTAACTGCACTAGAACATGTATTAATCTTTATTTATTTTAGCCAGTTACTGATTAATTACATGCATGTGTGTTTGTGTGTGTGTGCCACTGCATTTATTATTAAATATTATTATACATAAATGTTATGTTGGTGCCTTATACGTTCATAAACGCGTTACATTGGCATTATTAAATACGATTAGTTGAAATCTTAACCAGTGGTAAAATTCCCCCTTTCCATTATCTTGGATTTGATCGACCTTATTTAGTACAATAAATACCGTAATACCGAAGCTTCAATTCTTAATTAATTCCAAAAGACTTCGAGTTTAATTCTAAATTTATATATAACTAATTGAAACTATAAGCTCAGTATATATATTTTACATACACCACCGGAGAAGGTGGCAGTGGCTGTCTCGTGCCCCACTGGTGAACGCTTCCGATAGAAAACGGGTATGAAACACCACGATGATGACATCAATCAGTGTCAGTGACGGACGCTGTGATTTATGAATATGCATAATGAGCTCTCAGTTAGTCGGAGGGTTCTCAGGAAGATAATTGATTAGACAGGAAGGCAGCATGGAGAGAGGAGCTGGGAAAGGCCACCCTTTTTACTAGAGTACAAAGCCCTGGCCCAACTCTCTCACTCGGCCGGGTCTCTAAGCGGTGCCACGGCGTGCATAGACGTTAAATACTGAGCTACTCTCTCGTATTCATCAGCTTTGTAATCCACTAGCCGGACCACTGCTTCCTTAAACATCGTGTCACGTTGCGCGGTGCATTTTCGCTTTCTTTGCCCCCCCCCCGGGGATTAAAAAAATATTATTATTTGTAAGTTACTTAGAACTACAGATAACTTTGCGATTGTACTTATACTATTCGTGCGGCAATTTTATAAACTAGAAAAATTCGTATCACTAAATGTAATCTATGTCACAAACTAATTAAACTAATAAATATCAAAGAATGCACTAATGGCGCAGTAAAAATATTTTAAATGGATTTTAACAAATGTAATTTCCGCATAGTGTTGGGAAGATAAAATTTAGGTTAAATGCTACAATTAAGTTTTTTTTTATTTATTTACAACTAATCTAGCATTTCCCTTTTTCGTAGTTAAATAAAAATTTATTAAAATCGCTTTCTTTTATTTCAATAAATACACACGCATTAAATATAAGCTCATTCAATACTTGTGTGATTTTACCCTTTCCCCCCTGAATCATTTGGTCGCAAAAATCCAGAGGAGTTATTAAACCTGGTACTATTAAACCCGGGTCCATTATAACGTCTTCTAATGGCACCTGAAAAGACTAGGAATAAAACTCAAGGATCTGCTTACTTAACGTATTATATATGTTAGAATATAATATTTTGCAATTTTCCTAGTACCTGTACTCCCATGTAAAAAATATTACACTGATCTTGTTTAAACAAATATTTGAAATAGCAAGCTTCTTTTTAATGTCCAAAGAAAACAAATAATGCGTTTATGTTCATTAACATTTATATTATTTTATATCAAGTTTTTTAAAAATAAGAAAAAACCGCGCAAAACCTACAGTTTTCGAACAGAGCTAAAATAATAAAAAATATTCTGAGCATTTTATTGTCCGTTTTTCAACGTTGGCTACATAGAATATAGAATGTCTGAAATTAAAGGGACCTTTAATTTGTTGTTGTTTTTTTATTCCAATCTAAGGTCACTGTGAATGTATTGATTAATTCTATTGGAGTGACACGGTGAGACAGGCATTAATTTCGTGGCCCATAAACTACATCGTCCTGTAGAGGGAGCTCCAGCTCCAACTTTGCGCAAACTTTCCCGACTCGCAAACAAAGATGGGAATATGCAAATTATCTTAGAAGGGGAAAACAAACATAAATAAATTATTTCACGATGTATTGGAGGCATATGGAGAGCGACGCAGAATCAATGTCTGATTAGAATTCGTGTTAAATTTTTAAAGAGATAAATCACAAATATAATACGGGAACTATAATGTTTTGCAAAAAGCGTATAGAGGAGCTAATTAACCTTGCGGCAATACATTGATAAATAAATAAATAAAATCTGCAACATTAAAAGCTAATTCGTTATATATTTTCCGTTAATTAAATACCCACATTTAATGCAGTGAGTTCATTATGCCCCGTAACATTTATATCCAAATACACGCTTTAATATTTTTTAAACTATTTACCTTTACCGCATGTGTATCTTACACATCGACCGAAACGAAAAATCTAAAAAATAAAAAAATAACTAAATATTGTACGGTCACCAACCAGCATTATTATTTTTGCCTAAAGCAATAAAGTGTCGCAGCCGATATCAATAACAAGGCAATGGGATCACTTTGAAAATAGTGACGCTCAATCACCATAAAAATATGATTAACTGCTGAATTCCTAAATAACATTGATGATAAAAATAATAATGATGGTAACATTTGATAAAGTTGCAACAGTTCATTTATTAGCCAAAATATATACTTTCTTGTACAATTTGGGTCACAAGTATGTACATTTTCTTCACTGTATATACAAAACATTTTGAACATCAAATCCTCACGGAACTTACAAAAAGAAAAGCTCACAGACCACAGTTTCATACAATATTACATTAGCAGGTTTACACAGAACATGCTTACAAGGTAAGTATACAGAGATGTAGTATTCTTATTTTACATACCTTACAACTGATCAAAATAAAATACCAAACAGAGAGCCTATGAAGAAGAGAGGGCGGATAGAACCATTGCTGCTTCTAGCTGATTCTGAGGCCTGCAAAATACGGG
>JAOVYW010000007.1:3915683-3921449 GCA_025775045.1 Hiodon tergisus | reverse complement strand
GCGCGCGAGAGAGAGAGAGAGAGAGAGAGAGAGAGAGAGAGAGAGAGAGAGAGAGAGAATTTTATTTTTTCAGCTACTTTGACAAACTCGCTTTTATTTGTGGATTGTGAATTCTTTAAGAGATAGGTTAGAGAAAGCCTGCAGTTTGTGTCGTTGGTTTAGAATGCCTGGAATATAGCATCTAAAGTCTCGTTAGCGAAAAACAGGAAGCTGTTGTAAAGGTTACGGGATCTAATTCGTTGCAATTCCCAAATCAGATTGTTAATAAGGAAAGCACACCACTAACATTTCATGTTTCGTGCGCGTTCATTGTATTGTAATGCCGAAAAACAATTCAGCAATGTTTAGCAAAGGCCTACACCACGAAAAAGATCACGCAATGTAACTAAACGATAAAAGCAATGACAAATATTGCCAGTCTAATCTTTTTTAGTGACGTTTTGAATCGTTTCAGCTCAGACTTCTTGAAAATGTAACTTCGTGTCCGCACACAAAATATTCTCGATGTGCGCCCACTCATTCAATTCCCATTTAACGTGAAATAAAAGCCCAATAAATCTTACGGTGTGCTTAGAGCTGCGGAGGCTTAATCCAATAAATGAAATAACTTCAAAATTAATTGTAGTAGGAGCTAAAAGCAAAAGCACTAAGAACACTATCTACTTCCAAAATAGATTTAAAGTTTCATTTTACTAGTGGGACAATTGGAACAAAAAAATATTTTAATTACATTACACCAACCAACCATGCATATTAAATAGATAAGCGGTATTTATATGAATGGGTAAGTAGGGAGTTTTAGTCTGGTTCCTTGTGCACATTTCTATATGAAGTATATATATACTATATAACTATATATATATATATATACTTTTTAGCTCAGATTTGATCAAACTGAAAGACAAGGTAGGTACTGCCTTTCAATTTATGCGTTTTTATACGTATTTAATTTTAGGCTCGAATTTGAATGCTCGACCTGTAGATAGTAGCTGGTCGGTTTATCCAGGAAGGATAGGAAACGTCATGTATGTTTCGGACACAAGGGTTCTAATAAATTAATTAAAAAGAGGAACATGTTTAGAGTACAAAATAAGACTATGGATAAGAGCTTCCAGTAGGTAGTAAAATTATTTGAATACTGAAAATGCAATATTTAAACTTGCAGTGGAAATAATAGCGAGAGCTGTGTTTGGTGGTTGCCGTTAAAAGGTATTATAAATTCATGTATTATACATAATTTAAATATGAAGGTTAATTAATCCATCTTACTGCGACATTTTAAAAGGACATGTTCGGACACAATTTTTGTGCGCCTTTAGTTCGCAATTAAGAACCAAACAACAAAGCGTTACGCGCTAAAGCTACTGTTGCTGTTAAGGCCCCTTCAATACACAAGTTCGTGCTAATTTCTTTGGGGAGTTGTTCTCGCCTTGCTCTGCAGAAGTGTAAAAGAGAAGGCAGAACTTTCGAAACGAGCCCATAAAGACAGAATTTGTGGTTAAATTGTAGAGCTGCCGGGAGCCCTGGGCAGTAATTGATTGGGAAGGTCAACGCGCCCGGTGTCAAATGGCCTTCTCGCAGCAGTCTCCCTACACTGCTTTGGTAAATATTATTCTGTCCGTCCTGTGGGGTTCTGGTGTGTTTTATTAGCGGCTGTGGGTCTGATTATTTCACCGTTATTTACTCGTATCTATCCTCAGAGAAAAATCTTCACCGTTCTGCTCTAAGATCTTGCTTTGAAACGACCGTCCTGAGAATATTCTACTTCCCTTGTCTTCCTAACCCTAGCCAGAGAAATACCTCTGGGAGACGTTAATTAATCAATGTAAACAGATTCAAGCACTGTAAGATTACGCTCACTCCCTCATGTCTGTCCCCGCTGGTTTGACACTCATTCAGTAGTGTCAACGATATACGGGTTAAAAAAACCAAACGTGGATCAAAGTCACCTATGTGTATTGCTATGACTACTATACTACTACTACCGTTGTTATTGTTGTTGTCTTAGTTGCTAATTATTTGTTTATTTAGTTTTTGATTTTATTTTGAGTGGAAAGTAAGCAACAGTTATGGAACAGCTCTTTATTTTATGAAAGTAAAATGTAAAATGAATAATTTTGCGTTTGCCTACTTGTAAGTGTACAATAGCCAATATAATAAGGAGGGAACTCGTCATAATTACTACGACGATGTTGCTAAGACTTGCACAGGGATCATTGATAGGTGGAGTGCGTTAGTACCGTTCTCACAGTATTCCTTACATGGACTTCTCCTTCACCTCTCATTTCACAGCAGCTCCTGCTATATCAGTAACAAACAGGCATTGATTTTATGGTAAAGTCTCTTTGGAATGGGAATGAGTTACTCTGGTCTGAGCTATCACTGTATTACACAGGAATGGGCCAGGTAACAAGATGAGCATTGATTCAGCATCATGGTTGATCAATAATGAAATAAGTAACTTCAGGGCAAAATTAAAATGCAAGCTGGCTTAACGCTGCCAGCTGCTGGACTAAGTGACAGAGCTAATTCAGTTGGGGGAAAGAGACATTTGAATGAAATCTGCTCAACTTTTGATGTACATTGCATTGCTGTGAATAAATTGCGGCGTGCAAAATAAAAACAAGAACATGGATAACTGACGTTTTTGCACAGAATGTGCCCTGAAAATGATCCTGTTATATCTCACATATACACTAAATAATAAAATATTTATTCTGAGGGACAATATAAACTACCGTACTTTATGGGAACAGGGTTATGATGTGGTTTGGCCTGTCATCCATTACCTCAACAGTTCTCTATTCTTTACAGTTTTACCACAGATACTGTTAAATTGTTAAAATGCTCTCATTAAAAACAAATTCATTTAAATAAAATTATAGGAGCTAACATCTGCAAACTTCCAGCCCAAAATATACAATAGAGAAGCTATGCGTGCATATGTCTTCTGTTTTCACATGAAATGCATAACCATTAAAAAAATATCAGTCATAATTTACATGTAAGGTATGAGTTGTGTATGAAGAAACAGGTCCATATTCAATCCTAGCACTAGAGACTGAGATTTAAATCTCGCCGTGGCCTGGAAACCCCCGGGACGTTACATTGGTGTCGGCAGTGTGTGAGTGGATCTTGCGTCAGGCCAGACGCGCCGGTATGAGTATGTCATCAACAACAACCCTGGGGTATGACAACCAACAACCTAGTCAAGTTCCACTCCTGTCATTGAAAACCAAGAAACTGTGGTTACAGTGGGCTGCAGAATGCAGACACTGGACAAATGAGGAGGGGAAAAAATGTTGCCTGGTCTGATGAATTCTGGTTCCTGCTGTTTCACACTGATGAGCGAAAATCGCGTGAGTCCATGGGCCCATCCTGCCGGATGTCAACAATGCAGGCTGGTGGTGATGATGTGATGTGTGGTGTGGGGTGAGTTTTTGAGGCACACATTGGCTCCCTTGTTATGAATGTAGCAACGTCTGAATGTCACAGGATGTCTGAACACTGTTACCGATGAGACGCATCCCTTCATGGCAGCACCCATCCACAAATGTGTTGTGCAAGGCAAGGAGTGTCCAGGAATGGTTCCGGGATCACAACAGTGAATGCAGCTCACTGCAGTGGCCTCCCCAGTCACCAGATCTCAATCCAGTCGAGCATCTGTGTGATGAGATTGAACGGGTATTTGGAGTTGAGATCATCTACCCTCCATCTGGGACACAATTAAGTTTACATGGGCTGGCATCCAATTAAGTTTATACTGTGGCCATTTAGTGTTTGTGTTTATATATATATATATATATAGGCTTTCCATCAAAATTAATCTCAGGTTCCACAGTTCAGGACTAAGACCAGAACACTGCTCTATGATTCAGATTGAACCTGGCTAGTTAGCATCTCCATCTCCCCTTTGACTGTGGCTGGTGACTGGGGTGACACTTACACCAGCGCATGTAGCCAGACGGAGGCTCATAGAGGTGGAAACCTGCAGTTTCGAAAATGTCTCACCTTAACCTGCCCTTTTACTGGCTCGGATTGTAGAACCTTTTCTAATTCATCTCCTTACATTCTATCCTTTTTCCCCCGTTTTACATTTTTGAATCCTTCTCCTCATGCATATACTGCAAATGGCAAAGTCTTCTAATTGAATTAAGCATTTAATCCTGTTTATATTTGTAAGGGGCTATGATTCACATGCAGGATCTGTTTTAATTTACAATGATGCGGCGCTGAATGGAGGAGAATTTCTTGAACAATATGAATATAAAAAGACGCTGGAGGTTTGAACACAAAGGCTGAATGCTAAGGACAATATCAAATGTGTTTAATATTTTAATTCTAAATCTGCTTTTCAATGCATTAGGGATAATGGGGTTAGGAGCGCAGAGTCTGTCATGGCCTCTGTGGCCAGTAGGGACAGTGATGTTTCCAAAACAGGCTTTTGCATGACTTCTGTAGCAAGCAGCTTACCCTGACAGAATTGGGTATTAGAAGGTTCAGCATATGACATTGTTGTATTAAGTTCGTTAATGGGCTGGGGTTTAAACTTTTCTCAAAGCCAAAACTCATGCATTGCAGCCCTGAGGAGTCACTGTTCACCTAAACATCTTCATAAGTAGCATGGTTTCTAGGCCTAGTACCAGATGGTTTGATAGGCATTATTTTGATTGGTTGTGAGACCAAGGACTTTACCACAAAGTATTGAAAAAATAATCAAACAAACAAAAGGCAGGAAAAATCAATTATTTACTGGGCTTAACTCTAACCCGAGTAGCCTCTTTATATGTACTCCCTTCTCAGTTCAAACATATTAAATAAATTAATGAAAATGTGAATATAAGATAATAATTGATGTCACGACCATATAAAACCATTATTTAAATTATTATTATTTAATGGATTGCAGGAAACACTATAATAACAACAATAATGATATCATCATCATCATCATCATTATCATCATTATTGTTGTCAACCGCGTCACGCAGTAACGTTGTTTCATTGACAGTAATGTATAGCTAGCTGCAGAAATGAGCCAAGTGAACCAGCTGGTACTGAGAAAAAGCTAATTGGCTTATTCGGCCCCTTTCGCCCCGCGATACCACTTCCCCCAGCACAACAGTGTCAGCTGGTTTTGTGTACAGAGGACAAGTAATTGTTTGTAGATTTAGATTGCGCTGCTACCTTGTGAGATGGAGCAAATGTCAAGTGTGAGTGTAAGGTATTGTAGAACAGGCAACCAAGCAAGACTGGACTCAGCTGTCGGGCCACTGCAGTCGCAACCAATAATGATTAGGCCGCGGTGGCCGGGTGATTTCTGCCATCTTACGGCAGGCCGTGAACGCACACTGCTCCCGAGCACAATGACACCGCTTTCAGTTTTATCATCATCGTCCACTCCCTGCCTTATGGCAGGGTTAGATGCTCCAGACCCATTCCTGTCTGTCTGAGAGTCTTTGTTAACCTTTATGTATCTCTCTATTTTCTCAATGTAGGCTCCAACCACCCCTACCTTTAAGTGGATTCTTTCCTGTCTGTTGCAGGAGTGATCAATAAATATGCAGCTGTGTAATTTTGGAGACGGAGAGGGCCTTAGTCTAGCGCTAAGATTTCTGAACAGCGCCGCAGTACGTCACAATTGGCGGTCTGTTTGACGCTCATGTTTAGTCTGTAGTGCGGATTTGGCGGCCTGTGCAACCCATCATGTATTGCACAGCCTCTGCCTTCCAGCGTGAGGGGACCGGTCCACTCCAGCAGACAGAG
>JAOVYW010000007.1:3905683-3910683 GCA_025775045.1 Hiodon tergisus | reverse complement strand
TATGTAAGTCTTATTAAACCATAAATTGCTAACATCAGCCCTTGCTCGGCTGCAAGGTACACCCCCCCACATATAAATTTTAGAGTGTGCTATGTGGAGAGGGGAAAAAACCCCCCAAAGAAAATGGACACTAGAGGCACAATGCACACAATACAGACAATAACACAGCTAATTGTAACTGACAGCCTAACACCTTCCACAGCTGTCTAAAAGGGGCTGGGATGGAGGTGGGATGACTTTGTGTACCAGACGGTTTCAGGCGCAGGCCACGATCCGGGCATCTTGTTTGGTGTCGGGGGCCTTGGTAGGTGACCTGATACAGAACGTGACGCATCACTGCTGCTCCTCAGCCCTCCTCCTGGGCTCCTCCTCCTGCCCAGGGCTCCCTGAATTAAACATCAAAGGGGATCGGAGTGTCGCAGGTGGCCATGATGACTGATGCCGTCCGTGATTGTCAGATATTGAAATGAGAACAGCGAGTCGATAGATCCCTCAGCGTACGACGTCAAAGCAGGTGTGTTCCGTCCTGAAGCGGACCGTCATGGGCGGGGATATTGATTTTTCACACGCTGTCTGTCTTCTCAGAAAAGTTCTCCAGCAACACGCCCTCCCTCGGATCACGTCCCAGGGCAAGAAGGCATGGTGCAAAAAGCGTTTTTATTAACACATTTCGTTCGTTTGTATTATTCGGCCCTGTGCTTCAGGTCAGGGGTTCGACCGATGTTCAACTTTTTCCGTGAGCTGTGGTGACAGGCCAGACACAACGGGCTATCTGCATGTGTGTCTGCATGTGTTAATAGCTGCTGGGCGTAGAAAGAGATTCTTAGGTTTAGATTTAACCAGGGTATGGGTATTGGGGCTTTATAACATTAGCTGACCTGATGAGCCATGCACCTAGAGCTGCCTGCCCTCCCTCCCTAATCGCAGCAGGTCGCCTTCACAGCGTACCCACGTTTCGAGTGGCTCGGTCTGGTGTGCAGGCCTCCAGACAATGTGGCTGTGAAGCACCTGTTCCTGGCTGTGTGCTGTTGTTGTTTTTTCCTTTTGGTGGAGACACACTGGCATTTTCACTGTTTGTGTCTGTGAAGAGCGATGACCCAGTGAATTAGCAGGGAGAGGGCAAATTGTGTTTCCAAAGGATGTCGCAGAGCTGTAATATTTGAAGTCTGGTTTGCATGCAAGTGTGCTATTACCCTCTATTGAGAATGTTTAAGCCTTGTGTCTGCGCATACCGCCCCTGTAGTTTATGCACTCATTTGACAGTCAACTGCGGTTCTCAACTCTAAAAGAGCTTTTGTTTCCTTTTTTAATCTCCCTGCATCTCACAGATGAAGGAGTCTGTCAGTGTCACACACATCCGTTTGGGGTTATTCCGGCAGATCGTCTGCAGGAGAGAGAGAGTGTGTGGGGCTTCCAAGGCGAGAAAACCTATAAAAAAACAAAAAAAAACTTTGTGCTTTGTGCTTGCATCTGAACGTTCAGAAAGTGTTTTCGAGTTGGCAAACTAATATAATATCACTTTGCCGAATGTAGTTCTCCATGTATTTGTGGGGAGTGTTGCCCAGAAAATGCACAGCTTTAATCTACTTTATGGTGGTATGACTTTTAACAGAATTGTTTATGGAATGCTTCTTATAGACATTGCATTGACTTTTGTGAATGGGCCTATTTTTGTAGCTGAACAGAATAATTACAGCATTTTCCCACAAGAAAGCATTTGGCTTTCAGGATTACACTTGTTTTTATTCTTGTATTTGGGATTACATAACTTATTGTGATTTTCCTTCACACAGAGATCAAAATCAATAAATAATAATAAAAGAAACAGATCTGTCATCGAGCCAAAATGATTTAACATGGATTAAAACTAGAATAAACGGAGCACATCCCTTGCTTTTGCCATCCCTGATGGAAAGATTAGTCTTTTTCCAATCTCCGGCCAGGATAATCAAGGTTGTCCCAAACACCTGCGCTGAAATTGCTCTGACCCATCACCTGAATGAGTGCAATTAATGACAATTACCCTGCAGGTGACATGATACAGACATTAACCGATTGGCTGCCATCAAAACGGACAATCAGTTTGTCTGCCAGTAAATACGTGATGATTACAGAGGGAAACACAGAGGGAAAGCAGCCCCCTGACTCCCCGTGCAATTTATTTGTGTTTTGCCCAGTTCCGTTCAGTTAAACAAGCTCACCGAGTTCTTTGTCACGGTAAAATTAAGTCTGATGTCGATGAGTCCGGTGACTCTCGGCTTGTTTCGCCGGCGTTTGTTCGCGCTCCGCAGCTATGAACGCGACGACGTGGCTCTTAAAACCCGGGTTCCGTCGACTGAGTCCTGCCAGAGACCGAAGACCCAGCAGCCTCTCTGTTGGGCACCCAGCTTTAGTGAATCGGACTGGTGGAAAGCCAACGGACATGCCACCAGTGTAAACCCTGTATGACAAACGGTTCAAACGTGGGCCTATGTCACCATTTCCAAATGACTCTCATTGACTTTCATAGAGTCCCTCTCTGGCCAGATTTTACTGAGGGCCCCCAGAGAGCCCAAATAAAAGATGGAAGCACTAGCCGTCGGCATTACAGATGATCGCCCGGTTTCCCTCGCCCGGTGTCATGGCCAAAATGGAAGTTTCCTATAGTCAGTGGTGGGTTAGCTCTCGAGACGCTGCCGCGGACGTTGGAAGACGGAAGGGAGCTACGGAGAACCGGGTTTCGAATACACATCCGCCTGGTGTCTGAGAGCACCACCAAGCAGACACAGAGCATGGCTTTAACCCTTCCCGCAGAGTACACTGCCTCTCCCTGTGAACCTGCATTAGCATAAAACCATTAGAATATGAATTGGAATTAATTTGGGCTTTCCCCTCGATAGGGATTAATAGGTTTTTTTTTTTTTTTTTTGCTGCTCTTTTCAGATAGAGTTCACTACTCTACAGTCCACAAGTATTAATATTAATACGGTGTTTTATTTAAAAGGAGCGCTTGGGTGAAGCTGTATACAGAATATTATTAAAGACCATGATACGTTTCTTATGAAAGGTACACTTGAATGAATGCATTGCCTTGCTGTTGTGATCTGTAAAATTCAATTTTTATACAATGTGAAGTTATTTTCAGAAAGACGGAAGATAAACAGACCTGAATGGCTTCTGTCTAGAACCATTAGGATGTTGGATTTGCATAGAGTGCAGAGAAGAGCCCTTTAAACTCTGTTTGAAAAGTTGCCCTGTTCATCAGGACCCTACTTTCACACCAGCATAGCTCCTTTATGCCACCTTTTCTGATAATCACAGTAGATTACTGCTATCACCGGCTCAGTGCGTGCATTCAGAACTTCATCGTGTGCCGAAATCAAAATATATTGTTTGTGAATGCCACATTTTCCCATGCAAAGCTTTCTTTTATTGGTACACAAAGTAGCTAAAATCTCACTGTATGGATTTGCTCAAAATCTCACTTTCTTTCTGCTAAGGTTGGTGGAATAGATGAGGCACTGTCTTGTTGGTGGAACCCTGGACCACGACCGATGGCGGAATGACTCCGGAGCACTAATCCATTTTGCAGGGGTGCCGGTGACACAACAGAAAGGGGTGTTCCGCAGGGGTCAGACCCGGGTCCTGTCCTGCCCTGCCCAATGCCAACGATGCTGGGGAAGGCCTGCCCTTCGGAACTGTTGGTTTTCTGATGACACACACAGCAGGCCCTTCTTGTGGAAACCGTAGGCCCCTGAACTGCAACGTTGAACCTCCTGACAGGTCCTGTGATCGGAGACTGGGGAGGCTGGCCACATTGCCTTCTCCTATGTATCTTTATCATTAGTAATGTGTTCAAAATACGTACATTTGTACTGGCTGATCGGTGGACCAATGAGAAAACGGCAGTGCTATCAGGCTTTTTGTGTGCTTTCCCAGTGGGATCTGTGGCAGAAAGCTATAGCGTGTAGAGCAGACTGGCCCTCCCTGAGTCTTTACTTTTTAAATAATGACATCACACAAGCACTTAGATGGAGATTTATGATTTCTTCATTTCTGAGGTGCACCCCTCACCTGACACCTGGGACCCATGATGTGAGATTTGAGAGTTGATTTGTCTGGATTTTACACATCACGGGCACCCATCTCACATGTTGTGGCTGGAATGTATATCAGTGCTCTTTGTCCAGTGTGTAAATGATTTGTAATTGCTTGTGAAAGGCTGACAAAGACAGTATAAAACCTGCTTTGTTACAGAACTGCAATACTGCGACTGTTCTTTATGTATTATTTTAGCAGAAATATAGTTTGGATTATGAAGAAATATTTTTCAGCCCATGATTTAATTGTAAAATGAAAATGAAAACAACTGGGTCCTTTTTTCTGTTCGTAACCGTTACTTCATTGAAAGGTTAACTCTGGACTAATATTGATAAAAGAGTTAAAAGAGTATAATATTGAACTTGAATCACCCTGGATTCAGCAGGTTAAGTCTCGTCTGTGTCACACGGCCCAGACAGAGACTGGGAACACATCTTATTTGGATTTACAACACTTACATTTTCCCTTGCCTGTGTGTTGTGCTGAGAAAAAGGGTGGAGGGCATGGCTTGGGGCAACTGGAGAGGTCTGGAAACATTCCAGCCCTCTGGTTCCACCCCGCGCTGTTCGTAGTTAGACGACGTACCCTGCAGGGGTGGAAGGGGGACGAGGCCTTCAAAGAGGTTCACGGTGTTATTCGGACTGAACTCTTACAGGCCAAAGTCCGGACTGAATGCCCCCTACATTCTTACTGCTGCCTTCTTCCCTCCGATTGCATTTTGTCAATATGTTCGCTGTATTGTTCTGTGTAACAAGCACCCAGGCAGGGCAGTAGACTGGAGATGTCTACCTTGCTAAAACATAAAAACAAACAAACAAATAAAACCATAAACAGAAAATAGGAACAGAACCACAAAAAAAACCCAACACAAATCAATAACAGATTGCCCCAAGCCAAGTGCTCTGTGACATTTAATTATA
>JAOVYW010000007.1:3884945-3902686 GCA_025775045.1 Hiodon tergisus | reverse complement strand
GTGTGTGTGTGTGTGCGTATGCGTGTGCGTGTATTTATATTTGAAGACGTGCACCAGTATAGACGTGTGTGTGTGTGAGTGTGCATGTGCGTGTATTTATATTTGAAGACGTGCACCAGTATAGACACGTGTGTGTGTGTGAGTGTGCGTGTGTGTGTGTGTGTGTGTGCGTATGCGTGTGCGTGTATTTATATTTGAAGACGTGCACCAGTATAGACGTGTGTGTGTGTGTGAGTGTGCATGTGCGTGTATTTATATTTGAAGACGTGCACCAGTATAGACATGTGTGTGTGTGTGAGTGTGCATGTGCGTGTATTTATATTTGAATACGTGCACCAGTATAGACACGTGTGTGTGTGTGAGTGTGCGTGTGTGCATATTTGATTATGAATGTGGCTGAGCCCTCTGTGAAGCAGTCATGGAGGCCACGTATCATAGAGGTTCATCAAACGGCAGCTGAACTGTGGAAGTTTCATAAGACTGGGAGGGACGGATGGAATATTACCTTAGTAAAGGTTTGCAGCAGTCGTCCCCATGGGATCACATTTTACAGTAACCCTCTAGATGCATGGCTGCCGTTTTATGGACTTTGGCTCTGAGAGAGAAAACTGCAAGCCTGTTGTTTTTTTGAAGGAAGAAAAGAAAAGTCAAAACCAAACTTCGGTGTTCGAAGCTACAGTGCTAATATTTACTGTGACCGGCTTTATTAAACCACCAATACTATTCTGTGCTTGACCATATGCTTTTTTTCTGTTTACACATGTTTATACGCCTCATAATGTGGTTTTTTTTTGGAGTATTGCCACTGTCAATGCATTGGAGACGACTTCTCAACAATCAGTTCTATCAATAATGTTTTAGATGAGGATTTATTTTTTGGAAGCAAGTTTCTAAATAGCTGTTCATTCTACATTTGCTATTTATTTTATTTTGAGAACAGAGCATCTGTAAATGATCACGTATGGTCTGACAAAGGCCAGACTGGATTTTGAATAGCCAGACTAGAATGTAAGCATAGACTTGTGTTCAGATGAAGTAACTAAGCACTTAACTGTGTTAAATAAGCAATGCGTTTTGAGACAGGTTTAAACAAACATGTCCTGCTGCACAGTGTGTATATCTCCTGATGACCGTCTTGCTATTTGGTAGCAACAGGAAACTGAAAGTGATTCTGTGGGCACTGTAGAAAAGTTCCAGTGACAGTGTTCTTAACCTCGTGGCCCTCCTCGTGGCCTTCCTCGTGACCCTCCTCGTGGCCCTCCTCGTGGCCCTCATCGTGGCCCTCCTCGTGACCTTCCTCGTGACCTTCCTCGTGGCCCTCCTCGTGGCCCTCCTCGTGACCTTCCTCGTGACCTTCCTCGTGGCCCTCATCGTGGCCCTCCTCGTGACCTTCCTCGTGACCTTCCTCATGGCCCTCCTTGTGACCTTCCTCATGGCCCTCCTCGTGGCCCTCCTCGTGACCTTCCTCGTGGCCCTCCTCGAGGCCCCCCTCATGGCCCTCCTCGTGACCTTCCTCGTGGCCCTCCTCGTGGCCCTCCTCGTGGCCTTCCTCGTGACCTTCCTCGTGGCCCTCCTCGTGGCCCTCCTCGTGACCTTCCTCGTGGCCCTCCTCGAGGCCCTCCTCGTGACCTTCCTCGTGGCCCTCCTCGTGGCCCTCCTCGTGACCTTCCTCGAGGCCCTCCTCGTGGCCCTCCTCGTGACGTTCCTCGTGGCCCTCCTCGTGGCCCTCCTCGTGGCCCTCCTTCAGGCCCAGTGTTTTACAACAGTCCCTTCCCACTCTGGAAGGAAATTGGAAATTGGAGCAAATAGATGTCCAGCGCAGTTTAGACAAGCACAGGCCTTTCGGGCTTCATCTGGAGGGGGGATCAGGAGGGCTCTCGTTGGGTCGGCCGGGGTGATTTACAAAGTGGCGACATGATAAACGCGACTCGGAGTGGGGGAATTGGGTTTGGCCAACACTGGCATTCCGCACGCGACCGCAGCGTGGAGGGGGAGAGAGGAACGCTGGGCCGAGTCTTTGGTGTGTGTGTGTGTGTGTGTGTGTCTGCGTGTGCGTGTGCGTGTGCGTGTGTGTGTGTGTGTGTGTGCGTCTGTGTGTGTGTGCGTGTGTGTGTGTCTGTGTGTGTGTCTGTTTGTGTGTGTGTGTCTGTGTGTGTGCCTGTTTGTGTGTGTGTGTGTGTCTGCGTGTGCGTGTGTGCGTGCGTGCATGCGTGTCTGCGTGTGTGTGTGTGCGTATGTGTGTGTGTCTGTGTGTCTGTATGTGTGTGTGTGTGTGTCTGTGCGTGTGTGTGTGTGTCTGTGCGTGTCTGTGTGTCTGTATGTGTGTGTGTGTGTGTGTGTGTGTCTGTGTGTGTGTGTGTGTGTGTGTGTGTCTGTGCGTGTGTGTGTGTGTGTGTGTCTGTGTGTCTGTGTGTGTGTGTATGTCTGTGTGTCTGTATGTGTGTGTGTGTGTGTGTGTGTGTGTGTATGTCTGTGCGTGTCTGTGTGTGTGTTTGTGTGTGTGTGTGTGTGTTTGTGTGTGTGTGTGTGTGTGTGTGTGTGTGTGTGTGTCATGAATCACCTCCCCCGGTTCTGCGTTCCATGGTGCCACAGGGGTGTGGTCAGGGGAGCAAGCACAGGGCCAGAGTGGGTGCTCTGCCTTTTTACCCCCCGCATGGTGCATTTTACCCCCGCATGGTGCATTTTACTCCCCGCATGGTGCATTTTACCCCCCTCATGGTGCATTTCCCCCCCTCCACATGGTGCAGTTTACCCCCGCATGGTGCATTTTACCCCACAAATGGCTCCTGGAAATCTCCCCTGCCTTAGTGATTATTAGAAGTGCCGAGAGCTCAACCCTATTGCTCCCTGCGTTCAGGAGTAGTAGGCACAGATATAATCAATATCACTTAAATGGGAAAAGGTGGAAATAGCTCACCCCCCCAGGTGAGTTCAAAAAACCGAAGCCGATTCAACAATCTGACTGGTGGCCCTCGCTTGTTTTTGTACGGTTCTTCTGGTTGGGAAATGGTCAATGAGTCCTGCTGTCTCACCCCTCCACCCTTCAGTCCCTGACAACCCACGCCCAATCTCTCACTGTTGAGATGCTGCCAGCTCATGATTTGTGTAGGCATGTTTCTGAATAAATCCAGACGGTGGACCAACAGTATTTCAACACAGGATATATTTTCCATAAATAATTTGCTCCTCATTGATTTCCAATACTGTGGAAAATATGTAGCTCCACTTCTGGGCCTCGAATGTATCAAGTGCCTATTTCCTGGTAAAAGTTGTGACATGAAGAGCCCATATTGTGTGATTGAGTGTCACGCCTTTGATTTATCTGTGCCAGGAGGCCCAGCCATCACCAGCTGTAGTGTCCTAACGGCCGGAGCCCAGGGATTTGAGCCTTCGGGAAGCCCACAAGGGTATCCTGAAACCCTGCAGCGTGGGATCCCTGGTCCCCTCTCTGTTTGGGAGGGCACAGAGATAGGCAAGCTTTCCCTGACACGGTGCACACTATGGTCGGTGATCATGGGGAAAAGCCAGTAGACCACTATTATTTCATCAATGCCCCTCATACATCATTTGTCCAACTTCCTCGAGCCGTGAATCAAGCTTACATCCGGATTAGCGTTCGCTGCTGTTGTTTGATCTGGTTTTGTCACGTGGTTGCGTAGCGGACCGTGTGTGTGATTCGTTTGTGAATGGAGGTCTGTAATTGCAGTCCCCTGTCAGGATCACAAAGAAAACGAAGGTGTGTGGAGACGAATTGGCGGTCCCTAATTGATTGGTCATTGTCGAGATCCCATTAACTCATTATTAAACACTTAAGTAGTTTGCATCCAGCAATCTCACACATCACACCTTGGTCCATCAGTGCTGTGCTCTGCGTGTGTATTGTATTGACTGAGGGCACCCCCCTCTGCTCACTGGCATTGTATCTCCAGCTTGTAAAAGCAGCAGCTCACTGATCAATAGGGATTAAACCTATTGGAGTTGTAATTGAGGCTTCCGGGAATTTTCGCACTCACTGTCGCAGTCACCATCCTGTCTGTGATGGACTTCCTCAGTACGTGTAATGGACCTATTACCTGCTAAGTTCATATTGTTAGGATCTTTGGTGATTATTAGCTCAGATCTGAGCCTCACCGCCCCCCTCCCCCCCATTAGCTAGAGTGCTGAGGCCCACGGGCCCCCAGTCTGAAATGGATCTGGTCAGATCTTTAGGCCATTTAAGCCATTGGAATCCGTGGTATCTGTAGCCTTTGTGGCCGGAAGGGAGTATCCTATTTGTTACTGTTTTGTCTCCAGGCAAGCATACACATATATGTGAGTGACCAGTTATAATAAACAGTTATTATTTTCAGAAAAAGCTTCCTGAGGTCTTTGTTTAAAAGTATAGGGGATTTTAAGTGAAAAGACAATGGTAATTCTCAATGGGATTTTTAATTTATTTATAATTACAAATACTATACTTTTAGATACTAAAATTCCATAATAATTTTATTCAGTTAATGATTTTTTTTTTTGTGTAAAAATTGGGGAAGTCTGTACTGTGCACAGTGGAATTTGGCTATCCTGCTTAATGATAGCCCTTTGTAGTAGAAGGTATCACTTTACTGGCAGCAAAGAGCTGATAATTTTAGGTGTTAGTCACCAACGTAACTGGATCTCTTAAAGAGAATGGCCTGTTTTGCAGAGGGAAAAAATAAGAAGTGCCCTCTTTTAAATAAAGCACTTTACATTGACCCAGTGCTTGTCCCCAGAATCTTTGCCGGGCTTTATTGAATTCTTAAAGCTATGGAGGGGAGGAATCTCTCCTTTATTGTTTTAAACTGAACCAGATTCAGTTGCTCTCTGCTATAGTACTGGATAAATGAGTCCTGCGTTGTTGAAATTGGCACCTCTCCAAAGTTTTTTTTTGTGTGAATCTAGCTATCCTCTCAATCACAAAGAAATTAAATTGTGTGTGTTTTTTCTGGTATAATTTTTGAACCAGTTATCCAGTTTATTTAAGTTCCCTTTAAACCTGGCAAATCTGTCCTTGTATTCACATTTTAATAATGGTGACTATGGTGTTGTCTGATTTGACCCTTTTTTAACATTTGTTCCACTGAAGACATTGAAATGCCTGCTGGCTGCTAGTGAATGGTTAGATCTACTCCAGCCGGTGAATTATTACAACATGAAAAGCTTTAAATATAATATATGAAAATTCTGAGGAAAAAATGTAAGAACTATGCTTTGTGAAGAGGTCAACTATAGATACAAATTTGAATAAGTAAATTATACTCAAGTCACGTGCTCTCTCTCCCCTCTCCCTCTCTCTCTCTCTCTCTCTCTCTCTCTCTCCCCCCTCTCTCCCCCTCTCTCCCTCTCTCTCTCTCTCTCTCTCTCTCTCTTTCAAAAACTAATTGAAAAAGCTTTATTATCATGACATGTTTTAACACGTATTGCCAAAACATATAACGCGCACGCACACCACACACACTATTTTGACCTCTCCTGCCCAGCAGTAACCACATAGCCCTGCCAAGACAGGGGCAGACAAGTCTGCCTGTGTCGGGCCATCTCCACGGTCAGTCTATGGTCACTGAATCTGTACTTGGTTAGGATCTGTCCCGGTCTTATATCTCTGACAGTGAAAGTCTCTATCTCTCTGCCACATACACACACAAAACACACATACACACAAAACACAGGTCCCTTAAAATTTCTGAATGACGGGCAAGACAGGCAAACCAAATTTTAGAAAATGTGGAGATGATGGTTTTCTGAGTTTATTCATTGGGTGTCATTTGTGTGTGAGTGTTACATTGGCTGAACCGCGTGCCGCTCAGCCCTCACAGACTGCTGTTGGTCAGCATGTGTTGGAGAGGGGAAGCTTAATTGCCAGTCCCTGTGGTGTAACATTTTGAATGTAAGCACATTGTTTTTAATGCGTCCCAGCATACAGAGCTCCCAATCACAGCTGCTTTGATAACTAACCGCCGTCCCGATCAATAAAGCGCTCAGGCAAACGGAGACACTGGCCGGCCCAGCTGACCGCAGAGCAGTGCCGTAACACGGTCGGTCTAAGAGAACCGCCGCGGTTGAGCTAACGTAAGGACCGACTCCGGGTTGTGCTTCTGAAGTCTGACTCCGACGGCACCGCGCGTCTCTCCGCTGAGCAGCTCGCTCATTGATCCCGAGCTCTGTGATGTAACTTTTCGCCTCGAGCGTGTGTTCGGTGGGCTCGGGGCGACGTGGTCCCCTCTTCTTCTCCCCTTCTCGCTCCTCCATCCCAAAGTGAGCGCAGCACATTGTGGCGTAATTGTATGCAGACGTTGTTGGGAGTTTTAATCAGTGGGGCCTGACAGGCTGCTCCCCTCGTTTCATTAAGGGGATAATCCTGCAGGTCGACTGCGCTGCTGGGCCTCCTTGCTGTTGGGGAAATTGATTACTCTTTGTTAATGGCAGATGGCTAAGAGGCAATCGGAGGCGACACTTGCCTGTGACCTGCAGCAGCATGGGGGAGGAGGGAAGCCCCCCCACCTTCCCTTTTCTCCATGCTGCTTTAGACTTCCCCTCATCTAACCCAGGGCCTAGGCCCACGTTTCAACACCAAGAGAGGGGAAAGACCTCTGGCCTTGGACGCGTCAGTGCTGCGTGGGCGCGTAGAGATCAGCTTCGTCGCAGGAGTGGCCGGCCCTAGCAAGCACATCCTACCTTTTACGAGGCCACGGCTGGGGGAGGCTTCCCATCGTGGAGGAGGTCTAATTGCCCCTGGTGTGCATCTCAGGAGAAGTGCTACGTTTTGCAGCAGTTCCACACTGCACCTGGACACTGGAGCGCCCATCCTTCATCTGCAGCTATGTTGTATTAAATTGCAAATAACAAAAACGATTGTGAAGTGCATGGTTAGTCCTCAAGGAGCTAATAAGCAGGTTTAACACTGATAATGATAAGCTCTCCCTCAGGCTGGAGGAAATAATCTCTGAATCCTGCTGGAAATCGGTGACGGCCCAGAGGCTGCGATGAAAAGGACGGAGAGCTGATAAATCGGCCAAAGGAGACCTGCTAGCATGTCAGACCCTGGGACTACCTCCACCACAGGGAACCCCAAAGAAATATTGACCTTGCATTATTTATGTCCCGTCTCGTGCTTCCATTGTGTCTTTTCATAACGAGGAGTGGGACCAGGCGGAGGAGGGAGGGAGCAGGGGTGACCCCATCCTGCACCAGGCACCAAGCTCCTCAGTGGCGTAGAGGAGGCCCACCTCTCCATGGAAGGCTGTGATTCAGGTGAGGGGGAAAGGGCAGGAAGCCAGAGTTGGTGGTGGTGGTGGCGGTGGTGTTGATTCGGTCGGCTGGTGTGTGCTGCTGGTTTAAATAGAGAGGATGCTACACCCTCTCTCCACCAGGGACACAGGACCGGTTCCCAGCAAGGTGTTAATAGTCTGAGTAAATGCTAGAGAGAATGGGTGCACCAGGGGTCAGCCATCATTTCCTGAACTAGATGTTCATTTTCCAATGGCAGCCGGGGGCCGAGGGAGCTCCATGCCGCTCATTAAAACACAAGTCACTCCAGGAAAGCCAAGAAGGCTCACAGAGGCAGGTGCTGTGGTCCTGGGAATAAACTCTGAATTACTTCTCTTTTTCTGTGTCAAGCAGGCTGAAATGCTCTCGTGTGTATGGAATGCATTTAAAGATGTCTCTCCTCTCACCCTCCAACCTCACATCGCCTAACAGAGTGCCCAAGACTACAACCCGGGCCAAGAGGTGCTTCTCCTCCGTACCAGTTCAGATTTGCATGGCCGAACAGGTGGCCTGGCCAACAACACTGAACTTTACTACAACACTGTAAAGCGGTGTCAACCGACCCTTTTCATTTTACCCCGTTGACCTCGTACATGTTCGGCTAGTAAATGCAGGGGTTTCAAATTTAATTACACGCGATCAAGGAGAACTGTAGCATGCATGACCAAGGCAACAACTGATATTACCACTTATTCCATTACCACTCTAGCTGCAGCAGTTACAGGGGCCATCGACGCCGCCGCTACCAGTGATTATCTTTACATCTGCCTGAAATCTGCGGCTTTCTTCTCTCTCAGGCGGGGGGGATACAGGGATCTGTGTTTCGTGTTATTTACACTCAGTGTTGTCTGAATCTTTGTGATGAGCATTAGTCCCACAGGGCTGGGAGCACTGATGGGGCTGTTCCAGAGCCGCTGTGTGGGATTTTAGGCTCCGCACAGTGTTGTCAGGGGCTCTCATTTCCCCCAGGCCACACCTCCTCTGCTCCACGCCCCGGCAGTGCCGAGGGCGACCCGTGTTCAGGCTTGGCAGCCCACCGGCCCCTTTACCCTGCCTTTTGTCAGCCCTTCAAATGCGACAATCGACGCGTCGCAGAGACAAGACCGCCTAATCCAATTATGGCTCCCTACGACCTGGAGAAGGCAGGGCGGAATCTCCACCAACAGTGGCCTGAGGAGCAGTGAGGAACAGTGAAGGGCCTGCCCTTATCGCTATGGACTGGCTTTAGCTCAAGCACAATAGGTGTGTAATTTCAGGTTTTTGTTAAGCCAAAATCCAATCACATACATGACTGGTAGATCACAGAAAAACACAAGGGGGAGAGGGGGGTGGGATGGCCCTACCTCACACAAACAACTCAAACACTACTGACGCCCTGTATTAACGCAGAGAGATTAGCCTCAGCACAAGGGGAGGAGGACGCCCAGCACGGAGTATTGCTGGGACCGAGTATTGAAAAGTTATCCCCACTTGAATGTTGCTTTCCTTGCAATTATGCACCTTGTGTCATGGAGCAGTAGGTTTAACTTACAGTATGGATGTTTTTTGTTTTGTTTAGACAGGCCCCACCAATTTCAAATGCACAAACCTGCTAGCAACTATGCTAGTAACAACTATGCAGCTATGCTAGTGACAACTGTGTAGCTATGCTAGTGACACTATGCTAGTGACAACTATGTAGCTATGCTAGTGACACTATGCTAGTGACAACTGTGCAGCTATGTTAGAGACAACTGTGCAGCTATGCTAGTGACACTATGCTAGTGACACTATGGTAGTGCTAGTGGCGTCTCTAGACACCAACACTGCAGGCTTGTTATTTAAAAATATATAAGCAAAGGCACAGTTATACTAATTTTATTAATTCATGAAAAAAATACTTAAAAGACAGTCTTGCAAGTTTCATACAAACCAGGATTTGTGGTATTTCACTGTTTCCTTTGTGATCAATTAAATTAATACATGCACTTATTTATAATTCATATGATAAATAAATGTGAAAAAATAATCAAATCATAATCACCACAAATCGGGGACACTTGCAAATGAATATTTAAATGTTTTACTTTGTTGGTTTCAGAAGTGAATAATCTGTGCCGAATCCAGTAGCATTTATGATTTATGATTGACCTGATTACAGTAAAGTTGCTTTAGAAATGCAACACTTTCATATTGGTTTCACAGAACAAGAACTAAAGGTCTGTATCTGATATGTTAGAAGTCTTATTTCATTATTTTATCACACATTTGGTTGTAAGATATGCAGTTTCTGTTAAGTAATTTAATCAAAGTAGATGTTTAATATTAACATTTAAAAGATAATAATGAGTGAGACAACAACAACACAAACCTCAATACTGTTTGTAGTGATAATAATAATTGTCATTGCGTGTTGCCTTTGCTGACGTTTTATGATGATGATAATAGCAGATAGCAGTGGACTAATGCTATAGAAAGTAGATGGTTATTTGCATTGAGCGATATTTATTATTGATAAAGTCAACTATTCCCACAGCTTTGCTGAGCCTTCTCCTTGGCAACCTAAGCAATCCTCAGGATCCCAGGGCCGGGATTTACAACTTCCCAATAGGTTTTAAAGTGTTAATCTTCAAAGACCTCCTGTTTGTTTCCTGCATAATGGACCTTAAAGGGGATTCAAATGAACACAGCATGGTTGGGGGTTCATCAGCAAATAAACTCCCGTCATGTGATCCCACAAGCACATTCCCATTGGTCTGGAAAAGAATGTGGTACCCCACACCAGGCAAATGTCCCTAATACTTTATGTAAAGTCAAACAAGCTGAATTTCAGGCAGAACAATGGCTTTTAAGCAGATACAGTACCTCTGTCCTCATAAAGCCCAGGGATTTTCTTTTTCAATTGTCTTTGGTTTTTCAGAGGCTGCCCTCAATATACTGTGTGGTTGACTCCATGCGGGAGTGTATATTGAATATTCATAGGGAGGAGGGGGCTCTCACATGCAATTACACAGCAGTATAAACAAAGCCTATTCACTTTCAAAACGAAATCATTTTTTCTGCCATGGTCCTGTTTATCGTCTCTGAAACAAAACAAACAAAAAAAAAACATAAAAAGTAAAACAAACTTAAAATAAACAATCCCCCTTGCTGTGTTAGATATCCTGCATATTTGTGGCTGTTTCATATTCATGGCGGGGAATAAGGTTCAGTTCTCCAGAAGTTAAAGTAAAAAAATGTCCTTAAGGTTCTGACGTTGTTCAGGAAGGCAACGCGAATGATTAACAGGAAAGTGCAGGCTAACGAAACCTAAATCACATCCACATAAAGTCTAATGCTTGCATCAATCTGACGAAACACGATAAATAATAATAAATCCTAATGGGTTTAATGTGATTAAACATCCTTCTCCTTTAGCAGAGAGGCGGCGCTCTGATGGTGAAGTCTTATTGAAGCTGACACTGACGGCTCTTTGTGGCTTGCTGGTGCTCTGCCTGCTCTGTGATTAGCTGTGGATCAGCCCGTAGCCTCCCTGGTTTACCCTTCGGAGAGGGATGGGGACAAAGGCCAGATCGCCGCACTTTCGGTCACTGTGTAATTGTAAAAGATTACCCTGTTTGAGCTGTCAGATGACTCTTTGGCAATTTTCTCTACGACGACGGTGGAACGAAATTCCGTCGTTGTTCTGGGGCCAGAAGTAACCTAATTCCTCTCAAAGACAAAACAAATTTCATTGATATTTCCATGCCTAAAGTATGAAATATAAAAAAATTTCATTATATGCTCAATTTGCGGGTTACCTCCCTTCACATTTGAGCTTTTCCCCCCTCTTTCTCATGGGCATGGCTCCCCGAGCCTTTTGGAAGGGCTCTCTTATTATTCAAATCCTGGCATGGAAGTTGAGCAGACGCATCATTTCTGTCCCGTTTCTAATTCTGACTGGCGGCTCAGCATGCACAGACTTGGAAGGGTGGGGTTCAATGCATGTGGTAAAACACAGTACACCGTCCGCGCTGTTATTGTTTATCTAACAGAGTGTGAATAAGCGTCATTAGATGCTGGTAATGGGGGACCCTGTGTTCCTGTGTCTGTGGCGTTGTCAGCGCAGCTGTGTAAATCTATCTGACACATTTTCATTTGGATACAACTTTGATATCGAAAGTGTAGCAAATTGGATGCAAATGTTGTTTTCATCTTGAGCTGATGAGAATGCCCCTTTCAGCAGGCATGCTTCCCAGACTAAATCTATGCGGGCGGCAACAGCTTTGTTCCCCGTGTTCTGACTCTCGCCCACGTCCACACCCACCGGTAAGCGCGACACGCCCACCCCAGCATGTGGAGCATGACAATCATCTTGGTTCAAAGTGATCCAAAATCCAGTTGCAAGGTGCCGTGTGCTCTGTTGTGAAGGAAGTGGGTTTTGTATTTTTCCGTGCCATGAATTGCTGCTTCTGCTGAAAAATAACTAGTATGCGTAGCACTTAAACTGCAAATAGGAGCAAATACTTGCATATGGTTTGTGTATGGAGCAGATAATGCCTTCCCTGGTGAGCTTCTGCCATTTTCAGGTGTTTATTTGTTTTGAGGTATATTTGACTCATTTTCAGCCAATGAAATATATGTAAAATTATATTTGAATCTGGAGATTGACTTGGCCAGTCAAGAACCTTCCGGCTCTCAAACACTCCCCAATTTCTTTGGCAGTATGTTTGGGGTCATTGCCTTGCAGTATAATGAATGGTTGTCCAATGAGTTTGGGGGCATTCTTAAGCGAACAAGATGTTCCTGTATGCTTCAGAATTCACTCTACTGCTGCCATTACAAATCCCCCTCCACCATATTTTACAGATAAGGAGCGATACTTTGGATCTTGGACAGTTCTTTTTTTCTCCATACTTCACTCTGGCCACACTTCAATCTGACCATCACTCTGGTCAATCTTTGTCTCATATGTCCACTAGACCTTTTTTTCCACAGCTATGCAGGTTCCTACAGGTACTTTTTAGCAAACTGTAATCTGGTCATCCTATTGTAGTGGCTAAGTAGTGGTTTGCACCTTGCAGTGTAGCCTCTGTAGTACTGTTGGTGATGTCCGCTACCGATGGTAGTGTCTGACACATGCACACACTGGTACTTTCTTCCTTTTTAAGATGTTCCAAACTGTTGTTATTGGTAAACCTCGGGCATTGGCTATGTTTCTGATATTTCTTCCTCAAAATGGCTTCTTGACTTACATTGGCACTTCTTAGGTCCTCATGTTGACAGACTCCAAAGCCAAACGCAAAGCCTAGAATCAAGACCAGGCATCATGGCAGCAAATCTGTGCGATGGAACACACTTGACTAACCTGAAACGCCTGTCAAGCCAATTGTTCCAAAGATTTTGGTGTCATAAAATACGGTTGTGTTGTCACTGACCTTATACTTACGGAGGGCACTGCATGTGTATATATATACACACACACACACACACACACTGTGGGCATGTGTGCACAATACCATGTAGTTACGTCTGCTTTAATGGTCAGTGGAATAACTGGGTCTTTTGTAGCTTGTGAGGCTAGCAGCATCTGAGACCAATAAAGGAGTGGCCTATGGGTCAATTCGTAAAGGGTGACAGGGAAGAAGATATAATCATATATAAAGGAAAGAACACTGTTTTTATGCTTTCTTCGCATATTTGGATTGGGGGAGGGGAGCGGGGGCTTCATAAGTTTAATATTTGCAGAGTGTGACCTTTGTATCTAACAGAATAACTTGCCAATATGGATATATTGTATCTTTAGGGGGTATTGGGAATGTAAGAATGGCGGTTGGTTACGGAGGATGGAGATTTGAGGTGTTCTCCCTGAGATGTGAGATTAATCTGAAAAGTACAGGCAAAAAACTGAGGTCAGGGTGTCAGTGGTATGGATAGGCTAAAGGAAGTAGCAGTGTTTTGGAATGGTCAAGGAAAGCGGTACAAAACGACATTGACAGTTCTGTGTGGACAACTGGCACGTACCACATGTGGACCCCTCATGCCTCTGGACACCCAGCCCTTGACTGAGGTAAAGCTCCAAGTAAGAGTTTACACCATTTTGTACCATTTGGATAATGTCCACCTTTTTTGTGTGAACTTGTAAGTGGTTTCCAGGTCTCGGTCAGTACAGGTGCACTGCCTTTCATGTGTGTCAGCTCCCCAAAGGCACCCATGTACATTTATTATCCACCATGTAAACTTCCAGACATATCTCTGAAAGAAACCATAGAGATAATCCGTTGCAGGCTTTCCTTGGGTCACTCTGTCATAGCTCTCTGTTTCCTTTGAATCTCCCAGAATGTTCTGGAAGCCCCCCACAGCCCTTGGATTCCCATGTAAGTAGGTCTGTCTGTGTCCAATCAATCATAGTTTTGCCCCACTGTTGAATATAAGGTGTGTATGAAAAAAATAAGGCTTTCAGCTGTAATTTAAAACATTATATATTCATTAAGCCTATCGGGACTGTTTGTGGCAAGACGTCTTGGTAATTAGATCATTGCTGATTGGCCTTCAGACTGCTGCTTCTCTTAGTCCGATGTAAGGCTTGCACTGTGCTTATTTTTGGCTGTTGTTGGTTTGTTTCAGGCTTATAATAAACAGGTGAGAGTAAATAAGAACACACGTAGTCTGCCTAGGTCCCAGGAACCACCCGGGCCTCTCATTGTCGTTAACCTAGGTGTTTGATATTTACAGAGAGATGTGAGATGCCCTTTGTCAGCTAGCTCATTAGGTAGGCATTCCTATGAATGTGAAAGTATTTGCTAAATCGCTTGTCATGGAGCCCTTTCTCCTACAACAGATGTGCTGTAATTAGAGAGGACTTAAGTTGCCTTAGAGAAGTGTGAAAAGTCTTCACCAGCTGAAAAGTTTACGGCAGGCCTTCTCAGCGGCAGTTTGCCCAACACCTGCCCAGTTGCCAAACAACCCAGACACGCAGACGCAGGCTAACACAAACACACAAAGACAAATAAACACATATACACACACTGCAACACAGACGTGTTGAAAATGACATCTAAAATGACGTACAAATACACACTAAAAAGAAACACTAGGAAAATAGAGCTTTGAAATACCCACACCAGCATAAATGCTTTGGGTATATATAGACTAATGCAGAAATTTAAATGCAAATCTGCACTGAATCACACACCGACGTAGACATGCACAGACAACACAAACACAGGAGCCATTAACACCTTTGGTTATTCCCCTCCTGTTTCTCAAATGTGCCAGGGTGGTCAAAAAGCAGACTAGTCAATCTGTCAGCTCCGCCCAGACCACTGGGCCACTGTCCCCAGCAAATCCTTCCCTCCTCAACGCCCCGGCAACCAGGAAGTCTTCATTTACCTCTGAAGCTGCGAGACTGTCAAATTAGAGCCAATTAAGACTGCGACATATCTAAGCTTTTTAACAAGTGGGGGTACCCCCTGGACTCCTGACACTCCACCATGACACAGGCACCCTAAACCCCGTACGAAAACCGCCACCACGTCCCCTTTAACTCTCTCACGAGCAGGAGGCGCACCTAGTGACTCTCTCAGCTTTTTGTCCGTGTTACTTTTTATTTTTTTCCCCCAATCTTGCCGTTGGCAAACTGGCAAATTGTGTTACTAACACGAGTACACGTGTTAAGTGCAGATCAATTGTTTGTTTAACAGAGTGCTTATATTAAACCAAGAGGATGTAATTAGAGAAGAAGCCCTTTCCGTAACGGTGAGGAAAACAGTGATGGGGGGAGGCGCTGGAGTGGGCACACAACACAAAATCGAAGGGAAATCTCACCGAGATACTCTCTGCTCTGTACCAGAAAATTTAAATAATGAACCTCACAAAAAAGGAAGCCTTGGATTGAATAAAGTTGTCATCGATGTCCTACTGTGCATTCTTGGTTTTTAGCCTAAAGCCAAAATTCAGTGCTTATAATGAACCCTGGCAAGTCAGGGATGAAAGCCTTTAATATCTGATTATTCCTCTTGCCGTTTTACTAGTTTGCTTTGTGCAGATCAAAGGCGTCCTTTCAAAAGCTTTATACCTACTGTAGGCGAGGTGTCCCTCGCTTGCCAGACAGGCCGATCGGCATGCCGTGCCAAGGAATTGCCTACAGTGGAGAAGCATAAGCAGATTCCTTTTCCTTTCCGTTCTCTAAAAGAAACATTTGTTCACAATTTGAAATGAGCAAATCAAACACTTTGGTTCAAAACACTAACCTCGAGACGGAGGGAAATGCGAGCAACTTTTGGGAAGATGTTAAAAGGAAAATATTAACGGTGCCTTGTGATCATTTTCTGAAACTTCAGAGGTGTGTGAAATTGCATGTGTGAGTAAGTGGACACCCATGCATCTGGAGCAATAGTTAATATGACATACTTACCGTGAGATACTTAGTTAATATGACATCCTTATCTTGAGATACTTGGTTTATGTGACATACTTATCGTGAGATACTTGGTTTATGTGACATACTTATCGTGAGATACTTAGTAAATATGAAATACTTATATATATACAAATATATTGTGAGATGTGTGTGTTGCTTTGAGCCTGGTCTGTGCCAGGGGTCAAAACTTTCAGGTCCCTTCATTTTCTCTGTGCATGGGTTTTTTTTGGTTTGTGGGTGTGATGTGTGAGGACATGCGTGTGCACACTCTGTTCGTGATTTTAAGCGCAGTGGAGAAAGGCCCAGGGTTTGCAAATCATGCCCACTGTGCTGTTCTTGTGAGTACATCTCTTACCTGAGTTTAGGGGCGTGGCGTGGCGTGACAATCGCAGGACAATCGCAGCCGCTTCTCAGCCTCAGTGGCTCAGATGCCTCGAGTGGAGGAGAGCGTAAATCTTCATATTCCTTAATCACAGGGTGGCAGTAGTTCTTTGTTTAACTTTATCTGGCTTTTGTTTTGATCGCCTTTTCCAAGCGGTCGTTCCGAGGCCGTTCTACAGACGTTCTACAGACGTTCTACAGACGGGACCGCATGTTCCTAGCGGTTCCTTCCGTCCCTTTCCCAGCAGTGGGTGTGGCCTCTCATTCTTGGGGCCTGAACAAATCGGCAAACATCACAACTATTCTCCATGGCAAAAGCAGTGTTGGTCGTGGATAAAACTATGTTAGATTAAAGCGGAGAATTCCTATTCAATTTCGAGATGGTAACGCCCACTCTTTTGACTGTTAAAATGCTTTGGGGCTTTGGTGTCCAGACTCATATAAGAGACATAAAATATAAAGTTGGGGGGAAAAATGTGCTCTGCCCCAGCACTCCCATGAAATTAGTTTAGACAACATGAATATATGAATGAAGACATATTTCGAATGAGAATACATTTGCGGACTGTTTGCATAGTTCCTATTTCCCATGCAGTCAACAATGAAGACTTTAATGTTAGGGATAGTCGCAGATCTGCAGCATGTTCACTGCGTCTGCTTGCCTCGCTGTATGTCTTCAGCCTTGAAATAGTCAGCAAAGTGTTCCCAACGTGTCTGTACCCCAGACATACCCATCTGGGGGGAAGTAAAAGTTGTAAGAGTTGAGCTATTTTTGCAGTGCACCTTGGTTCCGTGGTGACGGAACAGGCTTTGGGTGGAAGAAGGCCAGCGTTCTCTCTGCACGCCGCTGCAGCTGTAAACAACAGCAGGGTCGTTCTCTCCGATCCGTCGGGCTGAGGACAAGAGGTCGTCTCCAAAGCAGGCCATTGGATACACAGATTAGGTCTGGAGCCAGGGTGCTTTATGCTAATAATTTCAGGGATGATTTGCCAATGGGTTTTAGCAGTCTTTTTCGAAAGGGTACTCAATCGATGTCCTGGCCCATCACACTGAAAGCTCATCCTGAATTAAATTGTTTAGACAGAATAGCGAGAATGTTGGACTGAGCAGGGCGCTGTCCCTTCGAGTGGATCTGTACCCGGGTGGATCACAAAGGGTCTCTGTAGAGCAGAAGCCGCACTCTGAACTGCAGCTCTCTTAGGCGGTTTACATGTTAGTCCAGGACAGATTTGACCGGTCCACTTGTCTGTACATGGCACTCATTAGTTAGTACTGCATGTCGAGCAGGAGGACTCAAGCACCATGTCATGGCAGGCTCTCCGAGTCTGAGTGACAGACAAGCTCAGTGGTACGCCAGCCCCCTCCGGCAGACACACAGGGTACCCTGGCAGGAACAGCTATTGTTGTCATTCCTTATTTCACACAAAAAGCTAACTGACACACATGGACAGCAGCCAGCTCTTGATCTCATCCTGCTTCTGTCCTCCTCACTCCTCAAACCCAAAGGCACACAAACCTGTTCACCCTCAAACCCTCACAGAGACACACTGTGTGTTCACCCTCAAACCCTCACAGAGACACACTGTGTGTTCACTCTCAAACCCTCACAGACACACACTGTGTGTTCACCCTCAAACCCTCACAGAGACACACTGTGTGTTCATCCTCAAACCCAAAGGCACACAAACCTGTTCACCCT
>JAOVYW010000007.1:3870624-3882959 GCA_025775045.1 Hiodon tergisus | reverse complement strand
GCCAATTACACCGTAAGCCTTTTGAATAGGGTTAATTTTTTTCTGTTTTGTTGTCAAGTGCTTCTTGATTGGCAAAGCGTGCATAATCGGTGATCATTGGGGGCTGTAAAACTGTAGCAGCGTTGGGAAGTGATTTGTGAATGAAGACAGATCTCTTTCTAACTTCTCTTCCCATGATACTCCAGTTAGATTGGAAACGAGCTGGAGACCCAGAAAAGACGAATGCCATTGTGGCGGCCTCTGTCTTAACCACTGCTGAGCAAATCCTGGAGTTACGGTCAGAAACACACTCTCGTTCAGACGCGCTAACAAACACACACACATTCTTTCGTCTTTCTCTACCACACACTCAGTAACAACATGAATCACGGCATTTTTCCGCTGTCAAAAAACAAAACAAAAAAAACAAAACAACCTCCTGCTAGAGTCAAAGATATTAGGTCTTCTTACTCTAATCCTCTCGCTTTGTGGGATTAACATCGGCAATATTCTGATGTTTCTGCTCAAAATGACATTTTAGTGGCAAAGTACTAATGGATCGTGACACTACTATTTTATATATTTCATCCAAACAATCTCAGTAGCCCTTGAAACTGACCCAATAAAAGGAGGTGAAGACAGATTTCAACCCCTGTCTTTGGCAGTGGGGCCAGGCGGAAACCTGGGGACAATCACTAAAATCAAACTGACCCCTGCCACTCTTTCCTCCCGCAACTCACTTAATCTTAATTGAATCAGCCTCACAAAAGATGTTGACACTGAGAGATTGCACTAACCTGGGAGGCCTTCCCAGGCTGAAGCAGCGCTCTGAAAAAACTCCCTTTATTCCTTCATTTGTCCCCTTTCCTCCGCTTTCCTCATTTCTCACTGTCTCTGGGAGATAATGTCCCACTGAGAATTTGATCTTCTGCTTTGGAGGGCTTTAATTGATCTCCTTCTTCTGAGCGCTTTAATTTTTCACCCCTTGTCCAGTCATTGCACCTCCCAACCACAACCCCCCCCCCAGGCTATGCAGAAGAAAATTTGTCTTTTTCTGCTCTGCGCTGGTGATGACAACACCATTTCACGAGTAAACCATCAACAAATCAATTAAGTGTAAAGGATGCGACATTATCAGTGTGGCTGTAGGGGGAAAGTAGGAAATGCATGTAATCAACTACGAATGCAAATTTGACCAAGTTAGAGTGAATATAAAAGTGGCCGTCAAAACCCAGCCTATGTTGTGCAATCTGATATTTTGGCCTAGCTCCGGGGCTTACATTTCGATGCATTCCCATCGTGGTATCACTGCGTATGCAGGAAGACTGTGCCATCGCTCAGACCATCCCTTGTGCGAGGGATGCTGGTAAAAGTGACTGCCGCAGGATCCCCACAAGGCGGAGAGCACAGGTTCACACATCCTTACAATGCCAGACCTGCACAACAATGCATTAGCACCTTTGTTGAATATGAGAAGGGGAAACAATGCATAGTGAACAATTGTTTTTTAGGTAGCGCTCATGTGGCTGAAAAATAAAATCAAACGAAAACAACAAAACTAATTCTATTGATAATGGAAGTGAAAAACAGCATCCTACTTGTGAGTATGTGATAATGGAAAGTGCACTTGGGCATGCCCCCACAGGAGAGCCCTGCCGGTACTGTGTGATGATGTAGCACTGCGATGAAGACCGGGGACGGGGGCCACAGATGTGCACCTCTCCTATTAGCCTTTGATGAAGCAATGCGGTGCCAGGGCATGGATGCCCATTGTCCTGACGAGGCCCAACCCAGCCTGGACACGCCCGTGACTTTAACGGACAGAAGCTTGTTCACAGGACAGGTCGGCTGCGCTTTAGCGGAAATAAGACAATGGAGGCCCAGAAGTGTGTGTGGTTATTTGATCATCCCTGACCGTGCTAAAACGTGGCCCCCGTGTTCTGTGGATGGAAAGAGACGTAGCAGATAATGCCTCTGGGCGCCATTCATACATTATGCATGTACATTATTCACACAATTATTGATAATGCTTTTCATAACACTGATTATTCATACATTAATTATTGCAGTTACTAATGTTAGTATTAAAGATATTATTATTAATGTGGATTCATTTGAATAGCAATGTGGTCCCTGCAGGTCGCCTGTCATTTATTTTAAAAGATACGGAGAGGCTCAATTGGAGGAGAGCTTCCGGAACGAGGCAAGATGTGCACCTCACCAGAAGGAGGACCTCTGCTCGCCTCTCCTACTCGAACCTAGAGCGGTTTTGGGCAAAGAAGCAGTGCTCTACCTTTATAAATCTTCATGGGACCGTGATAGATGTCCACGGGGTATATTTTGGGTCGACGCACCAGTGCAGATGTGAATAATTCATTGTGCATGTGTACACATTTTGTAATTACCGTTAATTATTGATGGGATTACGTTTATTATTGAGTGGAGTCACATTTGTCTGTTCTGGCGACAATCAAGGGATTGAGCTGTCAGGTTTCAGCGCTGCTAGGTGGGGCGGCATTTGTGCCAACCCTGTGTGGTGTCATGCTTCCTCAAATGCTACATCAGCGAACTTTGCAGCCAATGTGTGTTCGTGAACCATGAGACAGTGGAAACAGAGGTTTTGGCCCACAAACCCATGCCGTTCCCAGCACAGGCCGCTAGGCGTAGCATGGCCCCGTTCCTCTCTGCAGGCCTAAGGAGGCTCAGCACATGCAGTGGAGTGGAGCCTACTGAATGCTGAGGAATGTCCATATGGCTCTTGGTCCACAGAGAATGAATGCAGGCAAGTGTAAGATGCCTGTGTATCCCCTCTCCCTCCCTGCACTGAATAAATAGTAAATCTATTTCCAACACCGGCAGCTGACCTTTCAGTCGGCCATTTAGTGAAACAACATTATCATACCAAGCCCTTCTACTTACGGTGAAACACTAGCTACAGACTGGACTGGGCTGCTGGAGATGTTTCCAGTCTAACAGGCAGTGTTGCTGTGGAAACTCGCACTGACTCTGAGGGGAGGGGCCGCGATGATCAAGTTACCGGCCAGTGTGTTGCGTTACAAAAAAGCTCATTTCGTCCTCATAATCGACAATAATGCCATTTACATCGATAAACCTGCAAAACGGTGTTCTTGAGAGATCTCTTTCAGGGCTGCTGGGCCTGTAATTGTCCACGAAGCGGTGGGAGGCTGCGAGTGATTCTTTGGGCCAGGTGGGCCGGTAATAGATTTAGCCTGTACGCCACGGGTGTAATGCAGAGAAAGCTGCCCTTAACGAGGGATGTGGAGACAGTAATCCTCCCTCACCCAATATAGGACTGGACTATCTTCCAGCTCTTTTTTAGCATAGAAAGATTCCACATATTATTTCCTGACACCGAAGGATCTTGCCCATTGACTCTTGGGGAGTAGGTCTCTTCTGAGATTATTTTGATTGCTGCCATTTTGAAAATAATGTCTGACAGAGCACATGGCTAGCACAATCTAAAAAGGCTTTGGCATAGACTTGGTTTGTGACATTCTCATGTTGTTGTCTGTTTTCTATTAGCCCAAAGTAATCTGTAGCTAGTTCCACAGCCAGAAAGCTATAATAAAAGAGCCCGGAATGCAAATCGGATATCCAGGAAAGATAGACCTGCTGATGATGAGAGGTCCTGCTATAACCATACATGAACATGTGTGTGGAGTGATCCTATATATGTGTGGTTGCTCCACAAACACGATACCCCCCACCGGTTACTCAGACTGATGCCACACTGGCAGAGAAAGGTTTGAGCCTGTAACTTGTCGTGCAGGGACTGGAGGGCCACGCTGGTGCCATGAGGAAATCAAAGCACTGCTCTTCTACTTCAAGATAAATTCCATAAATCCGTAATTCCGATAAAACACGTCCAGAGGCAAATCTTCCCCTGTACATGACTGCCAACTGGGATTTTTTATTAAACCAGGGAAATGATGCTAAGAAATGGGGCTTTCTGTAATTAAACTAATTAAACTACGGCATTAATAAAACATGCAGGCAGCGATGCTGTTTACAATGCATAGGCCGGGGAAGTGAAAAAGTGGATTTCATTGTGTGTTTTCGAAAGGGCTCCCATGTGATCCCTCCACTCTGAGCAAAGAGCCCATGCTTCCCCGTACATACCTTGCGTGGATGAAGTTTATAGAGCTGTTCATAGATTAGAGCTCCCCTGTGGGTGGGGGAGCAGACATACGTCAAAACCCCTGGAAACAGCCTGCCGGCTGTGACCGGCTTTTAGAAAACCAACACAACATCTGAGAGAGCCACAACCTGCTCCTCTTCCTCTTATTCTTCTTCTCGCTGACTGGTTCAACTTCGTCTTATCATTAGTTTAATTGGTATTGTGTAGTTATCTTTAAAAAAAAATATTTTGTCTTATTAGTATAGCGAAATTTGAAATATTCTGCTGGTCAGCAAAGCAGAGAAAGAATGCTTAAACATTAACAATGATACTACATTGGAATGTTGAGGTCCAAGTTACCGGCAGCCTGTACACCAGGGCTTTTGGAAGGCTGTATTATTTCCTTACCTGAGGACATTCCTCTCTGGACGATCTGAACATCAGTTCACTGTTAAAGGGTTGCACTCCTAACGCCACCTCAAAGCTGATCGATTTCACACTGTGAGTGGGCCTAATTAATAACGAGCTGACACCCGCTGGCCACCGGAGGACTGGAAGTTTTACCCCGGAGCCAACGCGAGGGTCCCTGGGGCCAAGTACCCTGTCCACACCGTCCCGGGGCAACGCTCCCCTCCTCCCATCCTAGGGCCTGGTACCTGGCGGAGTTGGAGTTGACGAATGGCCGTAACACTGACCTCTCTTAAGAGCAGCTGGGAGCGAGGCACAGGATTCTGACCCCAGCCATCGACGAGCATTAATCACAGCCTGCGCTGGGACCTTTTAGTGCTCTCGCTGAAAGCTGCTGTCTCTCTGTCTCTTACTCCCCTCCCCTCCCCTCCCCTCCCCAGGACAGTGATGAAATGGGCCACAGGTATCAGCTCATCGCTGCACATTCATCAGCGGCAGCTTTATCAGACCAGAGAGCTGGAATATGCAAATGGGATGAGATCCTCGTCATTGCCAGGCAAGGAGGCCTTCTGGGTTCTCCTGTCCACGAGTCAGGTCGCACTGCCCTTCATTTCTGGGGTATATAAGCAGTGGTTAGCTTAGCGTGTGAACGAAGCCGCCCTATCCAAGTGCAGGCGGGTGAGAGGGAGTACGGAGAAGGTGCGGTTTGTAGGGGGGTGCTGCTGATGGTGGGAGTGAAGGATCACGGATCACGCAGGGTCACGGGGAGTGCAGGGTATCACCTGAACTTCCCCACATCAATCCTCATCTGTCCTCGCGGTGCCGTGCATGGTGGCCCTCTTGTCCTGGAGCTATGGACACTCCCAGGTACCTCTCAGTGCACCGACAACTGCTCGTCCGTCGCCCACTCTCGCAGGTCTGTCCCTTTGCGAGTGAGTGTGAGTGTGTGTGTGTGTGTGTGTGTGTGGGGGTGTGTCCCTGCATCTTCGCCTCACCCTACAATCATTGTGATACAGGCCCGGGCTAATTACAGCCTTTGCTCGCTGGACTGCTCAAGCTCTTCAAAGGCACTGATGACACAGTTAATCTAGGTCATCATAGGCAACACTTTGTCATGCATATTGCCACCTCCCGCCCAGTGTCAGCGAGGGTTGATGGATCTGCCATCGTCACCACAGCTATGACAAAGCTGGGCTCTGTGACTTACTTTGTGTACCTGCCTGGTACACATTGCGCAGGGCTGAAGGCTCGCCCTGAGAGAAGTCCTTTCAGACGCAGAAGTGGCCAGCTGTGTTGACACGGACAGAGCCCTCACAATGGAAAGCCTTGGCACTTTCAGGGGTTACGGTCACTTTTCAGCCGAGCGTACAAAGACTGCCGACTTCACTATCTTATCGGCTGCGTTATTAGGTGTGATCAAGGATCACACGTAATAATGTTCACTGCCAAAAGCACCCTGTCAGCTGCCTATAATAAAATGGGTAGCAATTGGATTGTAAGTGTTTTAAATGATTCTATAAACACCTGTGGCTGTGCTCAGATATACTTTTCCTGATAAGGGAATGGGGCAGGGCTTCGGGGAAGCAATGTACGTTCTGTTGATCATTAACCTAGAACTGCGCCATGGCCCAGTCGAGGGGTGGGAGAACTGTGTAACTGGTGTGACAGTGAGGTGCCTTTCTTCGATCGTTCTGATGAGCATGTGATTGACGAGGCCCGTTGTTTTAACGCAGGGATTCAAGTAGACCGCACGCGTCCAGCAATCAGAGTACGAAACGCTGGATCGTCAGGGCCTGTTTAATTATTTCACCAGGCGAGAAAGCGCGGCCTTAATTCACTTTTGAAAATGAACTTTCAACCGTCTGAAAATAGACAATGTCAGATTGAAAATGAAATCTGACGTTGCATTGGTCAACATGGTGGGCCAGGCAAAGGCGGTCAGGCGGATGGTTATCGCCAGTCCCCACTGCGGGCGACGTTTAACGGAACCCATCTCCCATCCTCTCAATCGGGCCGCCTCGTCTAAACACAGCTAACAAAGACGTGATCCTGCGGATGGAGACGATCGGCGCTAGACGTAAGTGTTCGCCGGGATCAGAGGAGACGAAGAGGGCAGAAGAACAGCCGTTTAAAGGCGTCACTCCTGACTTTAAAGTCAACGTTATCTCATTTCCTCTATCCCGGTGGGTGACAACAGCCAGCGTTGGCAGATCCGCAAAAAGCTTACCCATGCATTTTTGTTATGCAAAGATGTCGGGGGGGGGGGGGTTCTCTCGCGACATATCAGAACAGAAAATCCGTGGTAAGTAGCTAGCTGTCACAAACAGTTGCGTTTGATTGGCGTGCCTCGCAGCATGTGATCTGGTGTCAGACTCTTTCGCACATTTAAACCCCATATGGTGCTGGAAGACACGGCGCACCACGCGTGACACCGACTCGCACTGACTTTATCGCGCTCAAATCTGCCGTTTAATTACTCCGGTCAGGTTACCGCACACTTAATAAACAGCAGATTAGTGTATTCTTCGATGCACTTGACACATATTTTGCTTTATAACGTCATGCCTGGGAGGGCGTCGCCGTTGGCATAGCCAGGCATGTTAAATGACTGGAGAGGCATGTCATATGGTCCTGTTTGGCCCGTACCTCTTTTGGCCGGACGGCTATTGTTTTGGAACTCTGACACTTTTTTGTGTGCCAAGACCGAGGCGGCCGCCCGGGGGAAAGCAATCCCTTAACCCTTTGTTTGCCATTCCTCCCTGCTGGATTTCAAAAGTATTACTTTTTTTTTTTTCTTTCATTGTTCACAGAACTAAACTAAGCGAAACAAAAAAGCGAATATGAGATTAGCTGTGGGCTGAGGTAAGCGAGCTGTTTGCAACACGACAGGGGGGACGCTGTACTGAAAGAGTACTTGGGTTACTCCGCTGGGTCCGTCTGTCACCTACGTGGCCCCGGGGGGCTCTAATCAGTTCACCCTGTAATTACTGCCACAAAAGGTAACGTTAAAGCTCCTGTAAAATAAACCCTGCGCCATTGAGAAGGGAGAGGAGCCTTTCTTTTAATTAGAGCTATCAATCTTAACCCTGTCTCCAGGAGGTATGGTGCCGGTAGTCGGGGTCAAACTATGAAATGTGTCATTGTATTGTCTTCCAAGGCAATGACTGCAACACAAAGTAGAACTTAACTAGTCAAACCATATTGTTGCTGTTGAACTGGCTCCAGAAAGGATTTACTGATGAATAGGTTTTTTTACAGTCACATAATACTTGAAATTCGCAACTAGAACCCAACACCACGCACTTTATTGCCACATTTGAAACATGTGCAATAAGCCACAATGTAAAAAAGAGGGGTAACCTTAGATGGGCTAACAGCTGTTCCTGTGACGCAAGGCTGAGATTTTCTAAGGGGAACTACTTGCAGCATGTGAGAACTGCTCTTGATTCGATCGTTAAAGCAGTATCCGGGATTACACGTTCGGTGCCTAATCCGTGATGCTGTGTACACTGTGCGCGTGTGCGCGCGTTTCCCTGTCAGTTCCCAGGCGTCAGGCCCAGTCGTACACATGTAGTATTCATGATCTGCTCCTATCTTCTAAAGGCTCCAAGGTACGGAGTGGAGCCTAATAATCAGAAGCCCCGTTTGTTTGTTTTTTTTTGTTTAGTTTTCCCCCCTTCCCTCCGAGGGGAGAAGGGCGAGCCTTGTCACGCGACTGCTCCGGATGGGCTCTCCTGAGGGGCCGTCCCCGTGAGCCCTTTTCATCGCTGCAGAGACCGACGCTCTTCCCGTCGACCTCCCCCCCGAAAAAAAAACCACGCTCTCCTTTCAGGTACTGCCAGCGGATACCCGGGGCTGACAGTGACGGTGGCTGTCACCGCGGCGGATCAGCGGAGAATGAAGGAAGGGAGCGACAGGCGAGCAGACAAACCCGAGGCCTTTGCCGGGACGCTCCTCTGCCTCCTTCCCCACATTGTTCTCTCCCCGGCTCCACTTCTACGTTTCAAGGCGCCGTAGTCTGACTTACACCGCGTGCGCTTTCATCTCTGGAGCTGTAGCAAAATCCTATATTATTCATAGGGTGTGCGATCCAAAAGCAAACACAGAAGTCACAGAAGTAATAAGCCACATAGGCGGGGAGGAAGAAACGATCGCATCTGTCGTAGGAGACGGAGGCATCGCACTCCGGCTCTACCCCTGCATTTTTGGGGGGTGTGCTCGTGTGGCGTTGGGGTGGGGGCTGAGGCAAAACAAAACAAATGAAGCTGTTTTAATGGCGTACCGGGGAGTGCCGCAGCTCTGGAGGGTGTTTCGGCAGGGCTGCATCATGACAGCAGTCCCTGTCAGGCTCAAGCCTGCTTTCTGCTGGGGTTTATCCCACACATCTATTGCCTGCCCCCCTTGTTTTCCAGCCCTGTGATGGATCGAGTGTGGACAGAATGTCAGATCACAACTGTGTTGCATCCCCTTTCCTGTGTACCTTCATCTCCTTCCCCTTTCATCTCAGAGTTTCAGAGTGCGGTACCACGGTGGTGCCAGAAAGAGAAAAAAAACACCAGACTTAAGATGGGGAGCCATTCTGGTGGCATTGGGATTTGTATTCCGGCATTGTTTTGCGCCTGCATTCGCCTGCCATCTTTTTTTTTTCCAAGGGGAAGAGGGCACATCCTGGAGGTGGAAGGGAGCTCGTCGCCCGAAAGGTGTAGCTAGCATCTGCACGGGTTTGCCCTCTCACCTGCGCCGCTACCAGACCGTGCTCTGGCTTCCACACAACTTCCTCCACCCCACGCAGCGAGGCAGCACTCCACTGGAAGAGCCCGAGCTGGGAGGCTGCTTATTATTCCTCCCTCCGCTCTGTGGGCTGCAGCGGCTATTACCTATGTCGCCTTTAAACACTATCATGGAGGTGCAGGGCTTTAAAGAACTAATGAGTAGGATTAGGCTGCCTCCTCCCCCAGTCAGAGAGGGGCATTCTGTCCCCTCCTGGCCGCTCTGGCAGGTTCTGATCTTCTGTTGGGACTTGGTGGAGGTGGAGGCGACGTGGGGCTGAGGAGGAGGGAGTGTGGACAGTCGCGACTGACATTTTTAGTCCAATGGTGGGGGAACCTGCTGACTCCTGCAGTTGAATCAAGCGTTGTGCTGTGACCTGCTCCAGCCAGGAGGCTGGGGTGGGGTGGACGGGGAGGCGTGTGGTAGACCACCTGGCTGCAGATCTGTAAAAGCCAGTGGAGACCCAGGCTGGACCTCTGGCAGCTTGAGTGTGGACGAGAGTTCTCGCCACTTAACAGAGGCCATTGATTTCCCCTGCCGAAGGGAGACCCACTCATTTGTGTCTATTTCCAATCGATCATTTCTACCCGGTTTTTATTGATCTACTCTCACCCACCTAGGGATGTTTTAAAAGCTCAGTTGAAATTATAATCTCCACCAGTAAGTG
Source organism: Hiodon tergisus (assembly GCA_025775045.1). NCBI lineage: Eukaryota > Metazoa > Chordata > Actinopteri > Hiodontiformes > Hiodontidae > Hiodon > Hiodon tergisus. Next base: position 3,872,997 of record JAOVYW010000007.1, on the reverse strand, counting down.
TCATAATTGCCCTCACGGCCACAGGGAGGTTGCGAAGTGAGTACTGCTCTCAGAGGTAAACGTCATTCAATATTCAATGCAGCACTGTGTGTTGGCTGATGGAAGTATCCACAACAGCATGGCAATTGTTTGTTTGACAACTGTTCACATGAAAAAAAAATCACGCAAAGCAACAGAAAACAAGTGAGCAATACATCACTGATCTGCAGCAGATACTGGAACTGAAAATTGGCAGTGTGTGAGTGTGTGCCTCGAATCTTATGTATTCCAGGAGGCATGGATCATTAAGTTTGGAGTGACGGTTTTGAGGCGAACACAGGAGGGGTTGGATAAGGAGTCATAATGCCATCGATCTCCTATTAGTACTGCTCGCTTTGTGTATACCACTATGGATACGGTGCTGGATGTGGGCGGGGTCTCTCTCTCTGATGTCATCAGATCCCTCATTCGGAATGTCTTCATTGAAAAGTTGGATCTAGAGGGCTAGCCTGCTGGTTTTTTTCCATGGTTTGTCTCAATGATGGCCAGTGTCTTTATTTCAGCAAATTGTCCCTGTCACGATTAAACGATTGTTTGTCCTTTGGATGATGTGAGAAAAAGGGCATGTGAGTTAAATTGACCGATTGCGGGGGGTTTTTTAACCATTGGGTTCCCACAGCTATGTGCCCAGTCTCTTTGAGTCCGGATTCATCACACGGTGGATCTGAGTTTTAAAAATCTCTCAAAGATCACACAAGACTTGCCGAACCTCTCAGCCGCGCTCTCCCGAACTGTTGTGAAATTAGATAGGGCCTTAAAAGAGCTTTGATCTTTTACTGCAGAGGTCAAAAATGAAATGACGCGTAAATGAGGGAAGAATGACTTCAATTTTGTCAACCTGTTCTGTTATTGTAGAGCAGGGCCCTCTGGTGACATGGGATTTCTTTTAAGTGCCTAAACACACGGAGCGGCGAAACTTGTTTGGGTGTCACCGAAACCTCCATAAGTCATCGACTGGCCATTATGAACAGCTGTGGGAAAAGATCTGACCCTGACCTATAGTCTGTGTGTGTGTGTGTGTGTGTGTGTGGGTGTGTTTTTGTGTGTGTATCTATGTGTGTGCGTGAGTCTGCAAGTGTGTGTGTGTGTGTGTGTGTGTGTGTGTGTGTGTGTGTGTAAACCGCACATTCCAGTTTCCACCAAGGTTCACAGCAGTGGTCGAACTAATAAAAACTGATTCCTGTCCACTTCCCTCTGCTCCAGCCCAGAGAACAGCTCAGTGTGAAACAATGCGACCCGAAGTGAAATACAAAATGCTGCGGCTAAAATGAAGCCCGGCCCCATGCCATGGCACAAGTGACTGGGTGGAAAAAAAAGTTTTTTAAAAAGGCCGACAGGAACGCTGGCTGGTACTAAAGAGCAGCTGTCGTCTGAGAGAAAACACAATGCTAGGTGAAAGGGAATCCGTTTCATAGCTGTTTACGACCCGCACATTTCCGAGCGGGGGGAGAAGCACGTCTGAGAGCACAGAGAGGTAACTAAACATAATCATTACGGATCCATTTGTACAAAACTGTGGTGCGGTGCGGCTCATTCGGAGAAGTGCCTTCGCCCACGCACGGCGACGACTACAGAGAGAAACCCCGGAGCTGACAAAGGAAGAGCAGACACGATGCTCCGTCTCCATCACTCATCCTCAGCTCTTGTGGCACTCCACGGTGATGAACTCGACATCCTTTCTGAAGCCATCGAGCCCCAAATCACAGGAATAAAACGTGAGCGCTAAACTCGCAGGATGTGGGAAGAAAAGAAAGGGAAACATAAAGAGTAAACAAATACACGACTACATAAACCCACACAGGGGTGCGACAACAGCATCGTTCTGTGGAATGAAACACTGCGGAAATCGCAGGAGGGAGGTGTAGACTCCCGCTATGTCAGTCACGGGCGCACACATTTCAAGCAAGCCGTTCCGTTCAGCGTAATCAGGGTTCATCGCAAACCATTGTTCTCTGCAGGTACTGACGTTAGCTTTGCCAACGGAAATCACAAGCAATATTTGAGGCACAATAATAACCTTGTATACCTTAATAATCAAAATTAGTTAAAAAAATGAAAATTGATAAATGGCTGATTTCCTATCCTTATTTGGACACATTCGTAATGCGTGTGTATTTTATCTGCAATAATGCAACTTTTTTCCAGCTGTTGTCTTTTTGTTCTTGGGACACATGCTCAGAGTTGTGCCAGAACTCAACAGCGGTGAAGAGGGCTAATTGTTTGCAAGCTTTCCCATGTCCCTCTCGGTCCTCCCCTATGTGAGTGTGTGTGAGTGTGTGTGTGAGTGTGTGTGAGTGAGTGTGCGAGAGAGAGAGCTTGAGAGTGTCTGTTCAG
>JAOVYW010000007.1:3842515-3853616 GCA_025775045.1 Hiodon tergisus | reverse complement strand
ACATCTAAATCTCACATTTTGTAACTGTATAAATCTGTTATAAGTCTGTTCACAGCAAATGCAAGAGAATGTGATCATCAGGTGGGGGGTCAGTTCTGGCCCAGCCACCGGCGCCAGGTGGGGTCTAGAGCTGAGGAGGAGGAAAAGGCTGGGATATTGTCAGGGCCTTGTCTTCTGCCCACCCGCAGAACAGGGTAACAGAGCCACGCATCACAGCAGACATCCACCCACAGCAGAGTCTAACGCCCTGCCGCTCCACCCTGCCCACCACCCAACTCCATGTGACAACCGAACAAACCAATACGAGCTGTGCGCGCTCATGCCTGTTTTGCTTTATATTTGAGCTTTGGGTTTCGTGTCATTACGGATTAACTGTTTTCCCCTCCCGTTCTGATTGACTTGCCTCCGTAGCTAGATCTGACGAAAGCTTTGTGTTCAGAAAATGTAGCAAATAAAAAGGAAGCAGCCTTCAAAGAAATGTTTACAGTGATTTTGAGAAGGAGTTAACAAATAAAGAGACAAGGCCTGTCAGTCATCCCGCTTCTTCCCTGCAGCCACAAAAGAAGGCCGAAGAAATCCTATTTTCAAGCAAGTTATTGCAATCTCACTGGCAGTCTTGTTTCATATGATTCATTTCATAAAGTAATTAACAACTGCTCTGCGTTCCAGTTTTGAAAATTTGCAGTTTTATGCATGGGAAAAAAAATCACAACTGGGGCGAGTTTTGCCCCAACTGGGTAACGTCGGATTAGCGAATTTCAGCCTACGTCTGGCAGGGTACGAGGCAGTCGATGTGTGAAGTACCCACATATTTACGGGGAAGACTGAATTGCGCCCAGCAATATTTGCAGGTACATAAATTCATCTGACACATGCAGAATGGGGCCGGGTATTTACCATTCAGAAAAATAAGACTTTATTCTGATGAAAAGGTTTGCACTGCACATTGTCAAACATGATTGTGCCATTCTGCAGAAGCACAGCTCGGAGCACCCTGTTTATTTCACTTCCAGTCAACGGACTGGTGAGCTGTTTATTAGAATTTTAACAAGACTTCAGGCTTGACAGGTTCATCAGCTATTCAAAGCAGCAAAACAAATCAACTGTCAGTTAACGGTGCATGTTTCTCTCCTTGTGTAGATGACCTTCCAGCAATGGTGGGATGGAAATGGCTTTAGATGGCTTTCTTCCGAGATTTTATGGTCAAATAAACATTGGTATGTGGCACTATTCATCACCTATTATTATCATGATTATTTTTATATTTAAGCTATGAACAAACGCATGATTATTAAGTAAGGGAATATATCAGAGCTCATAATATCGGGGGGCAGCAGAGTCTATGCAATAATAATTTAGAGCGGCATTGCAAATATGTTTGTTGTGTTTACAATGCCTCTGCCCTGCATGCTTACTTGTTGGTATGAACCAGTGATACTGGTATAATGAGACACAGCACTGACCCTATGTAAAACATTCTACAGATATCTCCAGACAATGCTTTGTCTTTGTCCAAGCAACTGAGAATCTACTTCCGTGTCTACTCTTTAGTTTATTTCAGTGTTTTTGGGGGGGATTTTAATACAGAAGTAATGGGTATAGTCCACAATTTCTGCCAACCCTTGTGTATCTCCTCTTGTGCCATTTTACAGACTACTCTAATTGCGTATGTTGTGTTTGAATGAAAGATGAATTAAGGAAATATTTTGGTATATTTTCAGTACCAATGAGATAATAGATACCCACTCTTTTGGTGCAAGCCCTCCGCAGATGAGAACACAGCGCTTGGTTATTATCAGTTATTGGACCTACACAGCACACAAGCTCTCAGGTTAAGTTGCGTTTAGTCTTTGCAAAAAAAGAACGCATGCTTTAAAAGTGCATTAAACGGGTTATCCTGAATACGTACTGAAGGAAGCCCAATAGATTTCTACTATCGGCTTGCTTTACTTAGGGGAAAGAATTACAGCCGAGGGATACCTTTGTTTAAGTCGAAATACGACAGTACACTAGCAGGTTTGGCTGTCTTGTTGGCACTTCACTGTGTAGACTGAGCAGGCAAGGAGCACAGGCCTCTACCGAACTGACCCATTTGCTAACGTGTCTGAAGCCATTGCAACCTGGCTCCCGTTCGTATTCTTACGAAAACGGATTAAGTAAATAATAAACAGTAATAAAATGCCATAGCTTTTAGGTGAATAAAGTAGATTTATGCAAAGCCAGTATTAATTTAGTTTTCCTGTTTGAATGAAATGTTTTTGTTTTTTTTGTTTTGGAGAAAATTGCCCTGAGCGGTAATGAATTTCCTCCTTTGTGCTCCGTGGCTCCATAATTTAGCAGACGGATAAATCACAAGTGTGGATGATTTGACTGTGCATATAATCTAATGGCGAGCTGATGAATATTAAAAGTGCAGCATTTAAAAGAGAGCCGTTTTTCCAGCTTTAGTGTAAAGAGAGGAGAATGTTTTATAATAGCTGTCGGCAAGACAGACAACTGCAATGGAGTCGGATATTTGTTTGCATCTATTTGCTCAAACGTAACTCCATGCAAATGAAATATTATTAAAATGTGTGCGTTGTCGGGCCATGTGTTAGGCTGTAAATTTCATTAACTCTGTAGCTATACGTTTTCAATTCATCCAAAGGCTGTCGTCTCCGATTTATTCTGTGTGGCCTCTGTGCTCTTATTAGAGTGAAATGTTTGCGCGGTGGGTCTTATTATTCTCATTTTGCAGGCTGTGAGTCTCATTTTCCTATGAAGTTATGATTGAAGCCCAAACTGTCCTACCACAGCATCCAATAAACTGTGTTTTGATGTAGTTCCTCTCTGAAATGTGATGGAACGGGCAGAAATTGTTCAGCTGTTTAAATGGTTTCGCAATTCGGTTAACGGGTTTCAGCGACTGTTTACAGTTTCTTCATCTGGGGGAAAGAAAAATGTAACAAAGGCTCGGATGTCTGTTTTTACTCGGCTTTTCTTTTACAGTTTGTTTACACCAATTATGAATTACTAATTGAGGAACAAAGGCTCTGTCAAGTAGAGCAGCTCAGCTACAAGCCCTCTGTTATAATAAAAGATGGTTGTGTCCTCGATTTGGAGTAAAAAAATTGTGAGGAGATTGTGTAAGCAGCCACCACTGTATTAATTGTAACCGGCCCGATCCTGTCTCTGATGGTGGTGGGTTTCTCCAAAGGTCAGCTGTGAACTGTCCAGGGGCTGGCTACAGTGCTGCAGTCTGCGAAGGCAACCTACTCAGGGCGCAGCCAACCGAGGTGCATAAATGACCGGAGACCCCGCCAGCGTGTGTGTGGTGCCCTGCCGACTCAGCCACATAAATCCCTCCTCGTCCAATTTTACTGTCTGGATCATTTCAAATTACAGCAGCTACTTCTGCTGCAAAAAAGATACTTCTTTGTCTAGTTTTCATGTACAGAAATAGCAGAGCTTCAGGCTTCATTTGGTGTGGCTAAATTAGCATGACGGACGGGAAGGGAATGGACTCTGTTTTGTCTAAGCGAAGGCGACCTCTTAAAGGTTTAATGGAACCAATTATTAGGTGGATCTCTCCATGACACGTGATTGTTCTCGTTATAAATGACTCCCGTCTGACAGACAGCAGAGGTTTGGCTGGCTGGCCGGCTTCCCTCGTGTAGCGACGAGTAGGTCAGTGGTCTGTTCCTTTCAGCGCTTGAACCTTTTCCATATTTCTTAATTAGGTCATGCAGCATGTAAAGGTATGGCTGGCTGGGGGGTAACAAAGATGGCAACGTCAAACGCCAACGCTCTACCTTCTCTCGTTTGTAATAACAGCTGACGGGGTTATCTAGCCTCCTCCCTTGATGAATTAATTCAAACCTTCAGGCAGTGATTTGGTTATTTTTAGCTACGCTGAAAATATTTTATTGAATATATAACTAGCTCTCAACATTCAATAAAGAAATGGACTAGCTAGCTAAACTTACTTTAAAACTTGATGGCTAACAACAGCAAGCTTCCGCAAATTTTTACAACCAATTACACATCCAGATGATGCAGCTGATGTTTAGCTATCATATAGTCATAAAGAAGAATATGCCGCAGCAAAGCAGTAAGTAATGTAGTCTGTGATGACTTTAAGGTCGTTCCAACAGATGCATGCTCCAGACTTATAGCATGGTGTGAAGTGTGCTTAGAAGACCGGTCTTGCTAGCACACCAGTCCGTAGACCGCAGGTACGCAAACTGGAACGCAGCCATTCGTCTTGGCCTGAGCAGGAACTTGAGGAGATCGTAAGAGTGGTGGACAAATAAACTCAGAGTTGCTCATGTGACCCAGGATGGGAATCTTTTGAGGAGGCCCTGCTGCCGTTCCAGTGGTGCATGGCCATTCCGCCGCTACGGTCTGTGCATCTGCCTTGGCGTCTGTGAAAGCAGTAAACAAAACCATTAGAGGGGTGACATTTGTTCACACTGGAGACGTCAACTGCCTCACTACCAACCCAGTTGTTTCTAATACTAATTAGCAATCAAAACGTTGGGAGCGCTCCATAAATCAAGTCAGAGATCTATAGCAGAGAGTTTCCAGGCTCACAGATTCGCATTCTTTCTGATGCCGGCTCACATATAAGCTGAACCGGATGCATTATTTATCCCATTTTCTGTGACACTGATGTAATGTAGCAATTACTCTGTCTATACAAATATGAAGCATACGTGGTAGGAAGCAATGACAAAGAAACATTTAAGAACGTGGGTAAATGTGTCAGCCGAGCCTATTTAACTGTTGGCTCTACACACACCCATTCCACAGCCACTCCATAATTGGTGTAATCTGACACCTCTGCATTAGTTTCCTGGGCTGTTGCATGGTACGCAGTGGTTTGCACATCATCCGCGCCACTTGCTATCTTTTAAAATGGGTTAAAAAGAATGATGTTTTGGATTTGTGCCGCCTGTTTGTATAGCCTGGCTCTTCTGTGAGAGAGGCAGGCTGCCCGGTAAATGACTAACGTGGCTGGAAACCTAAGCCCAGGCCAAATATTGACTGCAGCTTCACAAGCATTCCCTGGCTGAGAGGCTGGTCCTTCTTTGGTTCCTTTAACATCCACCACTGATCCGCTGGGTGATAATCCCAGTGTTTTAAGACTGTAAAAACTAGCGAGAGTGGGTATTACCCTGGGAAAGCTCTTTATGTATTTTTATTTAGGCGACCTATGGCCCTCCTGGGCTCGAACCCGCGTTATTCAGATTCCGCGGCTAAGGACAGCCTCTCCGTCCAAGAGCTCCAGTGATTTAAGTTTGCGCTTTTACCAGACATCGGAGAGAGCTAAACATTTTCTTAGCAAATATCGCGGAGACAAAACATAGCAGCGTGTCACAGGGCACCAGACACCAGAAAAATTAAGACAACAAAAAATAAATCACTGTTAATAAGTTGCAAACCCCAAAGATTTGCACTGCGTCAGTTTATCTCTGTGCTGTAACTGTATATACGCGCACAGTTTAGTTCGGTGTTTAGTGTCTCTCCAAACTTTTTGGAGAACTAGTTTAAAAATAAATAAATAAAAACAATCTAAATGAATGTAAAATGATCTCCTGCCCTAATGAAAGATATGTTAAAATAGTTTTGTTTGGTGGTGTTAGCAGACATGCTAAAGTCGAGGAGAGCGAGGAGAGCTGACAGAGCGATGTAGAGATAATACATTACCTTTCCTTTTCTTTGTCACGGTACCACAGCTGTTCCCTAATTTACTGACACTGTGCATTAGGGTATTCTGATTGCGCCATGCTATGTTGCTATGAATAACGCACTTGCTCTGTCATTATGTGGGTCATTAAAGACATAAACGAGCTTTTTATGCTCTAGTTTCTTACAGCTGTCATTGGGCTAGACTGTAATAACATTTCTTCAGATAAACTGGAGGCGTATTAATATATAACAGGAATATGAACTGTGTAAAACGTTTCCTGACAATATAGTTCTGCCTTTTGCTTAAAAGGGGAACGCTTGATTTGTGTTCATTATATGAGGGCTTTTTATTGAGACTTGATGTTTGATTTAACCATGTACTTAATGAAGTTAACAAAAATCTATTATGAAGCAGTCGTTTTCATTTTAAATTATTTTTATGCGCATTCTCATGTAAAAAAGATTTAAAACAGTATTCAAGAATTTAAGAAGAGCACAATCTATTGTTTTTGGAAATCAAATTGCAAAAATCTGATAACTTTGGAAGGAAAACCTATGTCAATGACTATACATTTCCCATAAGCTTGTGCACGTGGAATGGTCAATTATTTTTCAGTTTTATCCCTGATTTGGGATGAACAATTCATCTTCACTGGTCACCACACACTTTCATAACAGGGAGGGGGGGTGAACAGTCTTCTCCAATCTAATCCAATCGTCTTTGAGCCACCCATCTCTTTAACACTCCGCAGGCTACACAGCCAACACGAGAGGAAGCCAATAGGAGACGCTGGTTAGGCAACGATCCGAGAGAGGCCCTGCCGATTTCCCCAGCTTAGACGGTGCTCTGTTAATTATGAAACGGCACCGCTCTCTCCTGGCCTCCGATTGGCAGCATTTAGCGGTGACAGTTTCGGTGCGGCACCACCCTCGCACACTTTCATGGTGTCTTGATTTCAAATCACAGATGACATCAGAGGCTGAGTTCCGGAATTTCTTGTGACTGAGCCATTTCGGCTTTGCTGCACGTCACATCGAACCTCACCAAATTGCGTGCAGGATGCAGTCATAATGAATTAAACTGGCTTCAGTTACTTTCCTTTGTAACTCTGTGACACTGATCTCGTTCTCGTTTCCTCCGGTTATTGTTAAACTAGCTGTGTCTTAATCACTGTTTGATCACATGGTTTTGCCAATAATTTACCTGTTGGATGTTGTAAATAAACATGTGACCTCATTAACTGTATATTATCTAACATCCCTGTGTTATGTTTCATTTGGAATGCTTGGTTATTTAATTTGAGTCAAGACAACCTACATTGTAGACATATAAAACACACACACATCAGGTATAACAATAAATATTTGTAATTCTAATAGTAATTATTTGTGTATTTATTTATTGTATTACAATGAATTAAAAAATTGCAATTTTTTTGTAATCTGCAATTATTATTTTCTATTGAGAAATAAGCATAGCGAAACACAGTTTGTTTGTGCATTGACACAATATCCTAGGTGGGTGTCAAAATAGCTACGCCATTGCTTTCTGTAACAACACCATCTCTCTGTACTTGAAATCCTAAAGTGTAGCCACACGTCACCACAGGATTTGTTTGCTGCAATTAGCTGTCATGTCGGATTCACCTTCACAGGTACATGTTGCTAATGGATAGGGTTTCTCAGGTGAATCCAACAGTAATCCGCACATCTCTGGATCCAAACATCCAAACCGCAAAACAGGAAACGTGCCAAAAAGTATACAATACCGCTGACTGGAAAACAAGCCAATTAATTTAATGTGCCTGTGTGTGTGTCTGTGTGTGTGTGTGTGTGTGTGTGTGTGTGTGCTTGTGTCCGGTGTGTTTCTAGAGGACATAGCCTGTAATGATCAGGATCAGGAAGTGTGAGCACCTGCCTGTAATATTCAGCGCTCTCACAAAATTAGTATGGATGACAATCAAGGCGAATGCATCGGGACTATTCCTGCTTGCCCTCATTTAACAGGTAAAAAGTGCCAATGTCCCAGTCTAGACTTCCTAAAGAAAACAGCCTCTGAAAGGTCTGCCATGGAGTGTACTGAGTGTGAAAATAACCCGGGTTCTCCTAACATGTTATTGTTGGCTTGGAGATAACGGACTGTGCAGTCCTGGCCTGCATTGAAAGTTGCTCAGCCTTGTTAGCCTCATGTACACGACAACATCCTTGAACAAGCGCATGGTCAAAAAAACAAAAGATTGACGGAAATTTGCATTGGTCTCTTTTCCTTTCTCCGCAGACTAGCAGCGGTTCGAACTCCCAACTTCTACCATAATTCACAATCCTCCGAAGCTGCTGATGCAAAAGCTGCGGAGTATCAGTTTGGGCAACAAGAGTGAATTAGAGGTCTTAAAGCAAGTGTTTCTCTCTTTGGCTAAAGTTACAGGTTCACCCTGCTTCCAAACCGGCCTGCTGAGGTTGCCTGTTGAGAGTCAAAGTGCAGAGATCTCCAGTGATGGGGTCACGGTCAGTCTGTGATGCTGAACTCATCCGTGATGGAAGTGGTGTAGGTTTCAAAAAAGGTGGATTCAAAATAATGAATGGAAAGAAGAGCCACTTTCTTAGCTTTAGGGTAGACCTGTTTGTATTGATGTTCCTTTCGTTTGTTGATTTGATCCCATTTCAAACGCATACAGTGCTTCTACCAAAAAATGCAGTTGTAGAGTTGGATGTATACCAAAGATAGAAATTATTTTTAGAACATATAAACATACACATACAGAATAAATAATATCATTTATATGATAAGTTTGACTAACAGAGCAACAGAAAATGCTTGCTTCTATAAATCTAAGGCTATCTGCAAATAATTCATATATATATATATATATATATATATATATATGGTACTAATATGACTTATATTGCTGCTAAGCTATACAGGTATTTCAAAGCAAAGTAAGACGAAGAGAAAAAGGGAAAATTTACTAAACACATCAAAAGCACACAGTGATGTCTTTCTTCTGCAATTCACTGCTTCACGGCTGCTACAAATGTGTAAATCAAGCACCCTGACATTAAACAATTTGAATATACAAAAAAACAAACCCATTGTATTCAATAATGAGATTCACACAGGCGCAAGGCAGTGATGGATTGGTATGACAGGTTCAGTCCTGCAGATATACACATCCTTTACAGTTACTGTAAGGATGAGACATCCATCACCCCTTATCTTACCTGTAGACCGTGGAAGGTGCGCATTATCACACTGGAATTCTTTCTTTTCTCTTTCTGGAAGCACATTATAAAAAATATTGATTGCTTGTCTCCAGATGTTAGTGAAGGGTTCTTTGTTCATATGAAAGATAATTGACAAAAGTAGCAGCAATGGGCGGCAATAAGCAGTAGCAGTAATAATAACTCTGTGGCAGGATTTGCTCAGATTAGACATTGGTTTATAATAATGGGTTATTCCCTAACAATAGTTTTAATATCATTGATATCCACAGTAGTGGCAGTAGTAGTAGTGGCAATATTGGTATTATTGTTATACTTTATCAAAACTGGTTATTCACATCAAAAAGCCTACATCAAAAGCATAGGTTCTCAAGTAGGGAACACAGTAGGCCAAGACTCCTGCAGACTTGACTCTGGGGTCATTCTGGGAGAACACACACGTACACAGTGTTTTTAATCTCCAATCAACATGAACAGCATGCCTTTTGGCTGTGAGAGGATACCTGAGCACCTGTTACAACCAACAAATGACATCCTCAAATGTCTTCCTCTATGGCCCACCAGACGGTTTCTCTTTTACATACCCCCAACTGAGGACTGCAGCTAATGCCATATTTTTCTTTTAAAATACATTTATTTCGGCAGCTCAGTGAATTCTTGTACAAACTTAGAAGTTATTAAGCTATTAAGTGTTTTAGAACGTTTGCATGAAAATTTGTGTCACAAAATGAATATGTATTATGATACATAATGCCAGCAAACAACATTGCAAATACAAATGAAATCAATCATTTTGAAAAACTTGGACGTATTAGCACTTCTATTGCAGCACTTAATGATTGTTAAAGGACTTTGCCCCTTTTTAATATTGTCATGTATGTACACACCGATAACATCAACCACGGAGAATACACTTTGGCATGCATCGGTCTGTGTGCATGTGGATTGGCAGACCCACGTAAACCCACACACTAAGACACGAACAGACTCTCTCTCGCACACACACACACACATACACACACACGCACACACACACACACGCACACACGCACGCACACACGCACACACACACACACACACACACACACACATATACACACACACGCACACAGGGCCTCTGGGTGGAAACTGCCAAGCTCGCTAACTCCGCTAATGGCCCGGCATCAGTGTTTGAGAAGGGAGACAGACTGACAAGTCACAGCGGCGGGCAAGGGGCAAGTGCGTGGCAAAAGAGAGGTCAAGGACAAATGAGTCGCGGGGCCTGGCGCTTGAAATAACACATACGGGCCCCCACCAGAGGGGAATCATTAAAAATAATTTAAACAAGCTTTCTGTTGGGTGAGCTCTTTTTGATACGCAGTTCCCTCAGTGATTATCACTGTGGCCATGTTCCAGCCATATTGAGAGGCACTGGGCTGGGAGCTGCGCGAATACCTGGGTGGTTAATTAAGAGCTGTTGCCGGGGCCACGAGGAAGCAGGTCTGAAATCCCCCTCCTCCTCCTCTACAATGAGCAGCTTTTTTAGCAGGAGAAGTCACTAGGGAGAGACAGAAGTGGAGGGTAATTATTTGAGATAACATACAGTGAGAGAGAGAGAAATGTGCATTTGAAAAGAGGTCTGCCAGAGAAGAGAAAAAAACTCTATAGTAAAAAGGTCAACGTCTCCCATTTTCCTGTAGAGTGTCGACAGTCTGTATTGCCTTTTTAAAATGAATGACAACGGATCCTGTTTTTGTAAATATCTCATTCTGTATTCAGACTCTGCAGTTGTTACCTCCAGCCTGCCAATCTGATCTGAATAAGCTATTCTTAGTTGTCAGAATGGGCTCCTTCCACTTTGATTGCCATTTTATGTGGGTTAGTGCAAAACAGCTGTAATTTCTCCATTAACCCGTCGGTGACCAAAGTGATGCCTGTGAAACAGTGTACGTGGACTGTAACTGGTACATGTCCCAGGAAGCAGAACTGCCCCAGCACTATCCGCCTTTAATTAATGAACCTGAAGGGAGGGAGAGCGTAATAAGAGTTCTAGACCAATGGGAAAGAAATTACCTTCCACACAAAGCTCCATGTCAAGACGCCTTGGCTATACCTGCTAGCAAGTAAAAGATTAAGTTAGATGCTTTTGATGAGGAAATAATAATAATAATAATAATAATAATAATATTAATCTCTGGTTGTATCAGCATCTCCTTCACACGTGTGAAGCGGG
>JAOVYW010000007.1:3826030-3838118 GCA_025775045.1 Hiodon tergisus | reverse complement strand
AGAGAGAGAGGGAGGGAGAGAGGGGGAGAGAGAGAGAGAGGGGGGGGGAGAGAGAGAGAGAGAGAGAGGGGAGAGAGAGAGAGAGAGAGAGAGGGGAGAGAGAGATAGGGGGAGAAAAGGGATGAAAAGAAAATAAAAAAGGAGGGGGAGGTTGACACAGATTTGGTCTAAATTGGAGTGACGTGCACAGCAACAAGAGCACTTGACTGGCGAGCTAACCTCGCCTTCCCCTCCCTCTCACTTGTAACAGGCAGCACAAAGGGGGAGCCGTGGGAAGCGCCGTCTCACCACAACGGATCCATTTCCACAGACCATATGGAAATTCTGCTGTGTGTACAGAGAAAGTGTCTGATGACGCTGACCTTAGCGGCCATATGTGTTTGGCCAACGATAAACAAGCGCAGAGCTTGGGCGGCCATCTGACCAGCAACATATGGGCGTCCATTCTGAAGGAGGGCTTTCACAAAACGCGGCCCCTTTTTCCCTGCCACCCCGCCACTCAGACCCTGGGGACTTCCTTAGATTTGTTAATGAATTGCTCTATTGACTCATATCTCAGCTTGCTTCATTAGAGTAGACGTGCAATTTTTTCCCCTCCCCACTCCGTCCCCGTTTTGACTGTGGGTGGGGGAGTTGGGGAGGTAGGCCTTTGTGGGTAGGTGTTAAAACTCTGGGAATGTCATCTGTTTCTTTTCCTCTCTCCTTCTTCTGTTCGCGCTCATTTACATGGGCGCATTTTGAAGAGCCTCGCCAGTGCCTAGTGAGGCAGGGTAGCGAGATAAACCCGTTCTGCCTGCTTCACCCCTGCCTCCCAAACGGTTCCGTCCCCCCAGGGTAGGCGCTTCGAAAAGCTGTTTCTGCACCCCTTCTACCCCCGCCAGTAAATTTCAGGGCAAGCATTTATTGTCGGAGCCCTACCTGCTGTACAAATAGCTCCGCATTGTGTCGCTTATGTCAGTGTGCCAAAAAACAAGCCCTCAGTGAAAGACCGGGGCACCACCTGTCAGGATATGCCTTTTAAAAGTCATCACAACAGGCAATGACAGACTCACTGGACCGCCCCCCCCCCTTCCCGACTGTCATTCAAATAAGCAATGGAGGCACAGTGTAATTTGTAACACCAGTCAAAATGTTTCTTAACAATTCCTTTCATTCTTAGTGCCACGCATGGGGACAGATCTCACATACAGACACGCATCAGTTCAATATATGGCGCATGCCATCTGTTTCCTGAATCCCTAATTCTAGTTGGCGATGTGCTCATTATATGCGTCACGTCCAGCGTTGAATACATTTCCTAATACAGGGCCTGCATGGAACAGTGCCATTTAAATAAGTTAATATGGGTCAGTGGTACCAGGCTAGACAATAAAGAACTGAACCGAGAAAACTATCCCACATATAATCTTGTTGAACTTTCAATGACATCCCCAGACACTGCCAGTTTGTATCCCCACTTCTGCATTATAGAGTTTTACCATTGAATCACCATGTTAACTTGATTTAGGGTGCCACCAATATTTCAGGAAATATATTTAGTTTTATTTTATTTTATTTTATATCTTTTTAATAATTGTGCTATTTTCCACAAGATAATCTCGAAATTAAATAATCTCTGCCTTATCACGGCTTAATTAGGGTGAAATAACCATGTCTAAGGTATAAAAAAAAGTAATTTTTCTCGTTTTCCGAGACGGTTAATAGCAGCCAGTCAGAGAGTTGAAATGGAGTAAATGGAGAAAGAGGCCGTCAGTGAAGCGAGAGACAGGGACACACGGCCATTGGCTCAGGACGAGGTGAGGTTAACCACAGCGATGAATTATCCCAGGACCAGGCCCCAGACAAAGCCACGTCCCCTGCCGCACAAAAACCTGAGCAGAAACCGTACTTTCAAACCCACCATCCCGCACTGTGGGCTCACCGGGAGAAGCAGACCGGACAGGGAGGGAGAGGGAGGTCAAGATAGGTGAAATCCAGGCAGGAAAAAGTAAATCATTAAAGTTAAGTTAAACTTAATTATTCTTTTTATTACTGTGAGTCGCTCTGGATAAGAGCTTGTGCTAAATGACTCAAATATAATAATATTAATAATATATAATTAATTCAACAAATTTAAACCCAACCAAGTTTTGTGTTCATGTGTTCATGTAATGTAATAATATAGTAGCAATGATGAAGTTTAAATATTGCATACAATCAATAAAGAGGACTGTCAAAAAATGTCGAAATACAGTGTTTTATATATATTTACATACAGTGCTGTGCAAATCTCTTAGGCAAACGTAAAAAAAATCTGTAAAATGAAGTTTCTTTCAAAAATGATTAAATGAAAAGTATCTAAATACAAAATATATACTACAAAGGACAGTAAACAGTAAAAACACACTATAAAATAAAAAAACACGAAAACAACCAAAAATCACTACAATATTTGGTGTGACCACCCTTTGCCTTAAATACTGCCTCAGTTCTCTTGGGTAAACTGTTGTGCGGTTTTATAAGTTAATTGGCAGGTAGATCTTGGAGAGCATCTTGGAGACCTTTCCACAGTTCTTTTACAGACTTGGTTTTGCTTGCTTCTGTCTGTCCAGGTGATCCTAGATAGCCTCGATGATGCTGAGATCAGGGATCTATGGAGTCAAAACCATCTGTTGCCAACTCCTTGACATTCTTTAGGAAAAAAAGAAATCTAAAATTTGTTTTTTTTTCCCTCTACATACACACTAGTGCAGAAGACAAAACATAAATATCGATGACTAAATTTATGTAAAAAAAAAACCTAGGGGGTTTTAACCTATACAGGACTGTATATCTACATATTGATTTGATCATAAGATTATGAATTTATTCATTTCTAAGAAAGTTTATCGAGGTGCAAGAGACTGTGAGGATGAAGAGACTGTGTTTGAAGTTGCTCTGGTGCAGTTCCCGTTAGTGTGACAGTCACGGAGATCTCCTATGGAAGTCCTGCCCTGTCCCCCTGTCCGAGGCCCGTTCGAAGGTTATGATTATGATTATTTTTTTAACAGAGCTATACGTAATGCATTTTATTTGGGAGTAATTTTTGTTCTCATACTACACAGAATGGAACTGGACAGCAGGTGGTTAGGTTGCTTAGCTTGTGATCTGTGATGGTTACCGGTTTTTATTTAAAATTTTTACAGTAATTTATTCAAAAAAAATTATTAAACCTTGTATAATTTTCAAAAGTTTATCAAAAATGGCTTAAAATCAATAATAAAACAATAAATTAACAATTAAATATAATAAACTAGAATGTGAACCAAAATTACTTAGCACCAAATTTAGATTTAGTTTCTACATGTATTTCATATTTTCCCCAGTGCTTTAGGCATAGTTAGTTAGTTAGTTAGTTTTCCTGAAATTTTTTTTAGAAGTTTTCCTGATATTTTCTGGTTGTCAGGGCTCATCAGAAGGTATTTTTAAATGCGCGGTTTCTTGTTATAACCATGGCTTTACGGGGGACCAAACCTCCCTTACACGGAGAACAGGGGACCAAACCTCTCTTTCAGGGAGAGCAGGGGACCAAACCTCTCTTTCAGGGAGAGCAGGGGACCAAACCTTTCTTTCAGGGAGAACTTGGGAACACACCTCCTTTAAAGAGAGCACATATAATCAAAACACAGTTTTGCCATATATATGAATCAATATTTCTAGTCTAACATAGATTAACCTCAATGATATTTGTAATCAGACATCAAAATTTAGACTCGTCTATGAGAACTATGTCAGAGCTTTTCTGAAGATCTGATTTTCTCACAAGTTGTTCTGCAACAGATTAACACAGACGTAAAAACTCATTTTATGGGGTCTGCTCCTTCTTTTTGCAATGTCAACCTTTTTCTATAAATTTATTTTGCCGCTCATTAATATTAAAAAGATAATTTAAAATAAAACTAGATTCTGCTTTGACGTCCGATGTGTTTTTCTCACTTAGCTCACGGACATTGGTGACGCATAGATGAAGCCACTCCCACTGCACATCATTTGTAGCATTGCTTTGTGTTGACCGTTTTTATGTAGCGTACGAGGGCAGTGACATGACCGTGATCTTGAGACTTGACTCTTTTGATTGGGTTTCATGTTGGAGCTTTGTGACCTCTCAGCAGGCAGCTTCCCAGGGTCACATCCTCCCCAAATCTGCATGCTCCGTACTTCACAGATAACCCCTCCGAGCTGTAAATAACTCCCAGGCAGCCCCTGATTAAAGATCAAATGAGCCCAGTCACTATCCGGAGCCTGCCCGCCGTAACAAACGACCGCAGAGCTAACTGAATGCATAGGGGAGTTTAAAGGCAATAGCTTATTACGTGTAACAAGGCTCACTGATGAGCATTTACGCATATGTGATTTTGGTTCACTTGCATTTGGGTTGGTAGTTTTGACTGTTCAGAATTGCGGATGTCTGAAACGTTGTATACTGTCAGTTACATTGGTAGACACAACTTATAACTTTCTTTCCAGAATATCAGTATTTTACTGAGGCACCTATACTTTAAAGACTAGCAAGGTGGTCATATGGTTAGGTAGTGATGGTGGTTGTAAAATTGCTGCTTAAGTGTTGAAAGCATAAATCATTTCATTTCAACAAAGTTGATGGAATTAACACGCCGCTGCAAAGTATCCAGTTCGCTTTTAAAGTAGTCTCAAGCTTGATCGTCAGCGATTAAACCACAGTCAGTGTAGCTGGTTAAAATAAAGCAGAATTTTTTTTTTGTTTTTTTTTGCTGAAGTTTATTTTAATCTGTAGTTAGCCATTAGATGGTGCAGGCTTTTTGACTTATTGGCCCCAGCCTTTTGAGTGTAACTTTGGCAAAGTTGTCCCTCCCGGGCTGGCCAGATGACGTGCCTGATGGATGTGTTAAATTGTGATTATGGTAAAGAGCTCTCATGTTTGGAGCTGGGAGGGTTTACTGCCTGGCTGGGACATAAGAGCATTAGCCAAGGAGACGGCAGTCACTGACTGTCGCTGTTGACGAGCAGCTGAATAATGTGGAAATGTCCGTGAAGAGCGGAGGGGTGGAGCATAGTGTAGTCTCCTGTCAAAAACAAAAACACTTTACAATGCTAACGACTACAAAAGCACAACAGTGACAGAACTGTAGCACAATGCTAACGGCCACAAAAGCACTACAGTGACAGAACTGTAGCACAATGCTAACGGCCACAAAAGCACTACAGCAACATAACTGTAGCACAATGCTCATGACCACAAAAGCACTACAGCAACATAACTGTAGCACAATGTGCACAACCATAAAAGCACATCAGCCACAGAACTGTAGCACAATGTGCATGACCACAAAAGCACAACCGCGACAGAACCGTAGACAATGCACACAACCACAAAAGCATAACCGCGACAGAACCGTAGATAATGCACACAACCACAAAAGCATAACCGCGACAGAACCGTAGCACAATGCTCACGACCACAAAAGCACAACAGTGGCATGACCGTAGCAATGCTCAGATAATGTACACTGCCTAAAAGCACAGAGATTTGCATTGCCAGAAAAGATTAATTCGTTAATAGCTATGCTATATTGGAAAAAGTATATAAAAAAGGGCTATAAA
This sequence comes from Hiodon tergisus, assembly GCA_025775045.1. NCBI lineage: Eukaryota > Metazoa > Chordata > Actinopteri > Hiodontiformes > Hiodontidae > Hiodon > Hiodon tergisus. Next base: position 3,832,520 of record JAOVYW010000007.1, on the reverse strand, counting down.
ATAATAAATAATAAATAAATAAACATAAATTCCCTAAACATTGTTTATTAACTATTTTATCTTCTATTTTATCATTATATCCAAATGTTTTATTATGTTTTATAGATAGGCAGTCTATGTGCTTGAACACATACTTTCAATTACTTTTGTCAGTTTATAATTTTGGCAGTCTGTGAATATAGGAATTAGCAGAGTTAAATTAAGGATGTGAAGCAATTCCACTTACTTGCATGCTATTCTAGTCTGATATGAGAACCAGTTGGAATTAATTTTGTTCCCTGACACGCCACTGTGCTCAGAAGAATCTCTGTGTTTATTCAGTTTGTCCAACTGGGGTACCTGCTGTGGGCTACATTTGTCATCTGTAAGCATTAAAATGGGCCTCTCTCCCGGAATTCACAGTCACTTATGCCATATCCTTTTATATGTCACTATCCAACAGCTGAGCAATCCCAGACGAGATGGTTTTATTGGAGATGATACTGGAGACAGGAGGAAACACAGTGGCGGGGTAACTGGGTGCTGGGGGGTTGAGTCAAATCACATTACAGTCATGTGAGTGACGTGATTAATATGCCTGCCGTTGTTGGGTAATCACCTACACAGTAATCACTATGGTGGACTTCAAATCATCCGCCCTGGGAGATTCTTTGATCCGCATTATGTTCGGGGGAAACATCAAACAGACAGAGGTATCGCGTTGTCACGTTCTTAACGTGGCGCTCTGGAGCAGGGCTGAAAAAACGCAAGCGCCGCAAACAAACTTGCCACCTGAAGACCAACGCTGCCCCATGTTCCCCTCTGCAGTGGAGTCCACCAGCACCTTACATGCGTACCTTTGCCCCTACACAGAGGCCTTCACCGTCATGAGAAAATTGATGAAGGTCAGCCATCTTTTACGTGTTCCCCTTTTCCTTTAACTTGAAACAGGGAGGGGAAAGGGCAGGGGCTTCCAAGCTGCAGAGGGTGGCGGTGGCTGAGGAAGCCAAACAAGGTGTGTCACCAGGCAGCTGCAGGAACCAGAGCAGAAGATCACTGCCTCTCACATCGGTCCAGGACAAACTGTATCATAAAAAGGATACTTTTTGGATTCCACGTGGCCTTGGTATTACAACCCAAAGACAGGCAGATAAAACAAGGGATGTTACTAAGGTGTATTTCTACATGGCTAGGTGATGCATGTAAAAGCCATGTATTGATGCATTGGCTGTAGCAAGGTTTTTGGTCCATGTCAAAGTTCATTCCAGTATTTGATCAGCCTTTGGAAGAGAGTTTAATTTGGCGCCGTGCGTTTTATGTCACGTATTTGAAATACAAATTTTGGTTATTAATCGTCCACTACACTCATGTCAGTATTATTTTTGTTAAGGAATAGTGCCTTCTTCTGGAGAATTTTTTTTAATTATTATTAATTAATAATTAATAATATTAGTTATTATTTTAAAGACAAATATACGGGATATGTACTGTTCTGACCCATTCAAAGCCGTCTTGTAATTAGACCAAATGCAGTTTGGCTTATGTTCTTCCAGTATTTTTTTAGAGGCCGACCACAATAAAGTTTGTCATAAAACTACAAAAGAAAATCAATACTTATCTTATCTTTAAAGCTAATCAAAAATCTAATCAAATCACTTTATGTAGTAACTAATACAAAATCTTATTTCAAATGAATTGTTGTCAAACTAAAGACATTATTAAAAACATTGATAATAACAAGTGCTTCCCCCCTACTTTCTAATAGGAAAATGTATTCTGTTCTTTTCCCTAATGTCAGAACCATCAGGAACTGAACCCAAGTGTTAATGGAGGGCTTAGCATGTATCTGGTCAATTGTTAAATCACTATAAGAATAATCGCTGTACAGCAAAGCACAATTAAAAGCTTCTAAACACCTTGGGACTTTAAAAAAATAATAATAAAATATGTTACACATCAAAAGATAAAGCCGCCAATTGCAGCCTTTAATGTAGCGCATTTAAGAAGTTCAAAAGATCCTCATTTAGCTGTAAAGTGGAAAATTTTCTCTGAAAATAGATTAATATAATTTGGTGGTATAATCATTTAAATACCAATAAGCAGCGCGATAATTCAAAGTGTAAATTAAACAGCTTATTCTTGGCTCACGTTTCCTTAAGGGAATTTTTTCAGCATTTAGCTTCCTCTTTTTCTGTATCTCTGGTTATTTATATTGGTGGGACACTAAATTAGGCCTTTATGGGCTCCTGTAGAGCTCATTAGTGTCAGAGCATGTGGAGTGGGGGCTTCATCTCATTCTGCAATGTTTGACAGACGAGGATACGGAGGCTGTCAGTCCGTCTGTCTGGAGAACAAACCTTGGTATCCTCTCACATGAAGGCAGACAAGGTGACAAGGAACCCACTCAAGACAAACAACGTGGTATTCAACCCTCTACCTTTCTCCGTCTTTCGCAATCACTGCAGCATTAGGGCCACGCATGTCTCCTACCATGACCCGCCACATCGTATCACCCTCTAACATCCATCATTTTGACTGGTCTCCATACAGAACCACTGCAACACACTGGCCACTGACCTTGGCTTTCTGATCTGATGTTTCTGTGATGGGTGAGACACAAGAGGCCTGCCTGTATAATATCTGTCGTTTACTTTTTAAGTTTAGCTTCGATGAATTTGCAGTTCAATCAAGAACTGCGGTTGTAACATGCTTCCAACAATTCCATTATAGTGGAGAAGGATACTGCGTCTTGTATCAACTTATCCTAAAGACCAAATGGTCAAGCAACCCTGGCCCATTTCAGACGTCCAGGGTAGATTGCAGAACAAACTACTAAACTCAACTCAGCAGGGGAACCAGGAAAAAGACTTGACAAGCTCAGTGATGTAAGCGTGATGGTATGGCCCCAGCTTTGGGGCGTTTGGTCCTGACAGCTGGGCCGGCCTCAGTAATGCGCCCTGCTGCCCGGCCCAGACCGCTCTCCTGCTGTCAACACGACGATCAGCTTGCACAGGATCATCCATTAACTTCTGAATGTGTCATTACCGGGAAGGGCCTTTTCCGGTAGGGGCTGGATGCATGGCCTATGATCCACGCACAGGCTGACCACAGCACCCTCGACTGGCTGCATGAGATGGTTAACCTGATGAGCCTGCAGGCGGGGTGGAGGAGGAGGAGGAGGAGGAGGAGGAAGGTGGGGAAAGGAGCGGGGGAGGGGAGGATGGCGGGCTTTGTTTGTTTGGACAGATGCACAGAGCCATCTCTAAGCTCCTGTCAGTGATCAAAGGAACTGATGATGTAGAACAGATTCATGGGCCGTGTCTTATCAGCCCCTGCTCGGTCCACCATCCATCACCCCGAGCCCTCGTCCGTCTCTCCGCGATGATCGCACCCTAAACATGTTACATTAATCACCGCCGCCCTGCTCAGGCCAGGTGTCCTGCCTCCAGAGATCCAGGATGTCTTATCCCAGGGCAGGAAAGGTAGTGACATTCAAACCAGCCCTAATATTGTCTTCATTCACAGGCGGCAGGGTTTGCTAAGAGGTCAGGAATGCCTGTAACCTGAAATATTTGAAGGTTTTAACAATAGTCTATATAGGCCAAAAGTTTCCGGCACACAAACACACACACACACACCTGGGCCACCCCGTGTGTCAATATTTTCCTATTTCTCGACCTGCAGGTACCTGTGGTTATTGGCCACCCTCATTATCGATTTCAAATGTTAAATGAGTCAGTGCTCTCGGAGAACAATAAGAAGAAAGGCTGAAGTGGTTTCTTTGTGTCTTGTGGGTTAGGCCCAGTGTTTTTGCCCAATGTCTTAGAAAATAGAACAATGCTTTTGTGACTCATCTGAATGACTGGAAGAAAAGTGCATTATAGTGGTCACTAAACCAAATAGATATATAAATAGATTGATTGCTTGTCAACATTATAGACAATGTAGCAATGTGTATATATATATATATATATATATATATCCCTAAAGAGTGGGCCTTTTCACAAAAAAATGTACAGTTTGATATTTCGTATTTGATATAAATCTACAGTTATTTCAGCAGAACAACAGCAGAACTTTCTACTAAACTAAGTTAGACAAATTTACAGTAATAAATAACTCACTGGACTAACTTTTTGTCCATACATCCTGACCTGACAAAAACCTTTTCTCATATTCAGAAACTATTTAAATAAGGGACAAAATCTAAATAAGGTTCTAATTCCAACATGTTCTGCATTTTTGCGTGTTTTTATATATTCTTATCAGATCTTCAACTAAAAGATAATATTGGATAATATGGGACCCTGTTTGAACAAACAATTTTGATTCTTTAGTTTTTTAATTTGATAGTATATATATATATATATATATATATATATATATGTGTGTGTGTGTGTGTGTGTGTGTATATATTTGGAGATATTTGCAACACCCAAATTTGCAATACCCCCTTGTAAAGTAACCACCCCCTTGTACTCAGTATCTGGTTGCACCACCTTTGGCAGTAATACCTGCAACCAATAGCTTCCTGTAGCTATTGATTTGTCTGTCACATGGATGAATCTTTGCCCATTTCTCCACGCACGATGGCTCCAATTCATAGACATTTGTGGGTTTTCATGCATGAACTGCTCATTTCAGGTCCTGCCACAAAACATCTCAATGGGGTTTAGGTCTGGATTTTGACTAGGCCATTCCTAAACTTCAAATGTCTTGTTCTTCGGCTATTCTTATGTAGGCTTGCTTTTGTACTCTGGATCATTGTCTTGCTGCATGACCCAGCTGTGCTTCAGCTTCAGCCCACGTGTGGATGGCCTGGCATTTAACTCTAGAATTTCTGATACAAAGCAGAAATTCAAGGTTCCTGCAGTGATGGCAAGGCGTCCAGGTCCGGATTCAGCAAAGTGTCTCCCAGCCATGACATTACCACCATCATGCTTGACCGTTGGTCCTTAGTGTGGAATGCAGTAATATTGAGGGCCCATGCTGGCCTTAATGATCCTCTTTTGACTTTTGAGGAACTCTTGTACTCTTGAGGAACATCCAGGTACTTTTTGGCAAACTTGAAATTAGCAGTTTTATTTCTCAGTGAGCATTGTTATTTATTTTTATTTTTTTGCCTTGCTACTCAGATGTTGGAGATGGGCTGGTCATGTAGTTTCCATCCGACTGACTCTCTGGTCCTTCCTCCCTTTAACCTGTGCCACACAGACTCTTGCATGCAATGTGCAGTGCAGACTAATTATATTGGACCACTTCTAGTTTATATAAGACTAATTCATACACTCTTAGAATGTTGTTTTTCTCTTGTCCAAAAAGAATAAATATACATACAACCACATGGTACTACGTATTGTTGTATATAGAACGAGGTCTGTGAAAAAGATTGCTTTCCATTCTTTGTCTACGCCCGCGCCTATGTGTGCAAGCATATTTTTCCACCCACATAAGATAATCAAGTATAGCCCAATTTAAAGTTTGACTGATCCGGGGGGCAACTCTCTGCATTTTATAGTTGTCAGGCCAGTCGCCTAACTTGGTGGAACCCTGCTAAGTTTCCCCCCTTTGAAATATTAATAAACCTATTTGTTAAATGCCACCGGCTGGCAGATTAGGCTCCGTTTCCTATGCCTCTTTGTAAAAGTCTGTGAGCCTCTTTCTCCTCACAGAGGCAGAGGGGATACCACTCTGTCTGGCGTGACAGCTCTCCTTTAACATATTCATGATAAATACAGACTCATTTCACAGGTGTATTAAAATATGACTTAGCCCCTTCAGACGGAGCCATGTCACCGGTGCCAACAGTGAATAGCCATGCATGAAAATTGAGGCAGAAAATATGTGGAATACAAGCATACATCAGAGGCTGGGTCAGGAACCTAATTTCACACTGGCATTGGGGTAATTTGGCTTTGAAAATGTTTGTCAATTCTCAATTCATTTGAAAAAGCATAGCGCCAAAAGGCTGCCGTCTAAGTATGAGATAGCCAGCCCGAATTTCAGTATTTATAGCACACGTTGCAAATACATTATGCCTGTCACAATGAAATAAGTGACATACTTACATGCTCTGAGGAGTTGGTCCAAAGGTGTTAGTGCCAAGGGAGGAGAAGATAAGAGAGGTAATTAGCACATTCATCTTTTTTACGATATCATTTTTCAGACATATATGATCATAATGTAAATTAGAAATAAGGAGGGTTCATGGAAAATAGAATTAATTTTGAGCAGGTCAATCGCCCTACAACGACTGCATTACAAGCAAGGTGTAATTTATGGCAAGATTTGTGTGTGTTCCCCCCCCCGCATTTTTTTTGCCCCCCCCATGCCCGCCTGATTACAATGCCCCTGGTCCTCTCGCTGCCAGCTGAAAGTCAGCTTACGAGATAACACCCTGCGTTCAAATGAAATTCATTTGCAGCTTGGGGGGGAATAAATAAATAAATAAATAAATAAATAAATAAAAGAAAGAGGCGCAGAAAAGAAAACCTCCTTCAGTGATTCCCGA
>JAOVYW010000007.1:3771149-3784892 GCA_025775045.1 Hiodon tergisus | reverse complement strand
GTCTCTGTGTGTGTGTGTGTGTCTGTGTGTGTGTGTGTGTGTGTCTGTGTGTGTGTGTGTGTGTGTGTGTCTGTCTCTGTGTGTGTGTGTGTGTGTGTGTCTGTCTGTCTGTGTGTGTGTGTGTGTCTGTCTGTGTGTGTGTCTGTCTGTGTGTGTCAGTGTCTGTCCGTGTGTGTGTGTCTGTCAGTGTTTGTGTGAGTGTGTCTGTCTGTGTGTGTGTGTGTGTTTGTGTGTGTGCGCGTGTGTGTCTGTCTGTCTGTGCGTGTGTGTGTGCGTGTGTCTGTCTGTGTCTGTCTGTCTGAGTGTGTAAGTTAGAGTGTGTGTGTGTGTGTGTGGCTGTGTGTGTGTGAGAGTGTGTGTGCATGCGTGCGTGTGTGCGCAAGTGTACATGTGTGCGTGTGTGGGGGGGTGGGGCTTAAAGAATGTTTGTCTGATTCCTCTCTTTCAAACCAAAACCAGCGAGTGTCAATCAGTCACGTAGCATTGCTAACGTTTTTAAAAGCAGTACCCCACCCATGCCACCTCCCTCCAAAAAAAAATAAAAAACCCTTGCGTCCTCACCAACGTGGGTGGTGAAAGCTCCCTATCTCATAATTTGGCGATTTGCACGGCCGTCAAAAAGCCAGACCATAGTGAATTACAGAAACAAAGTGGAAATAGACCAAAACGGATGAGAAGATCCAGAACAGAAGGGAGGATATTGGAGTTGATGAGAAGATGGCAGGACGTTTAGTGAAAGAAAAAATGAAGACATGGATGAAGGCATGGTTTATGTGAAATTGAGGTTACCTTTCCAATAGTAAAACCAGGCACAAACGCCAAAGATGTCTCACACTTCAAAATCACAAGTGTCCTGATTACACCTCTCATAAAGCACAAGCGTTAGGGGATTATTTATTTATTCGTCTATCTAAATGTTTATTCATTTATTTCTTAACCAGCAGAGCTAGTAGAGATCATTGCAGGAGTTGGAATCGCCTCCCTAGAGTCGAAATGAATCCTTTTTCTTGTTGGGAAGTTGTGTCTTGTGTACTCTGGTTAAGGACCCCGGGTTTGATTCCCAGTGAGGGGCCCTCAGTGTGCCAGAGCATAAGCTGCACCCTTAAACAGGGCATTGTAGCTTGGTTGTACAGCAATGTCAACAGATTATATACACAAGGTACTACACAGCGGTAAATAAACTGAGAATAAGGTACGTGCAGGTGAAGCTAGAAAACATGTAAGAGATTAATTACGCAAGAAAATAACAACCCCTAACACTTCTAATGAAGCACAAAGCGTTGCGCTCCACACTTGCTACCTCTCAGTTCAGAACATGCATCTTATTTTATTTCACACCTTCGGTTGTTCTCCAGCCAAAATAACCACTGCTGGACAATTCTTTTGCGGGATATAGTATATTAAACAGGGAAAAGAAAGTTGGTCATCCGGAAAAAAGAAATAAACACGTACTTTAATTCTGAAAGAGTGGCGTGTATTCAGCCAAACCTGCCCATGCCTCTTATGGTGCTAACTTAAAAAAAGAAAAAAATCAGCACTTTTTTGAGTTTGCTTTCTTGAGAGACAGACCTGAGCACCCTTGAAAAGACATGGGGATAGGAGTAATAATGCAGAGTTTAGACATTAATCTCAGGCATTACCAGCAACTTGCTGGTGCAATCTGTCTTCCTTCCCATCCAAAAGCCGACACATAATTCTAACTGCAAATACTTCTAACTTAACTCTTTTTTTTGGGTTCTTCCTCTACACTAGGTGACTATAGCAGAGTTTGTGCCCTGTTCAGTCATGCTGCTCAGGGAAATTCCCATCCTGCCTCCAGTACCACAGAGACAAAGAAAACCAGCTTCTACAGTACCGGTGTAAAAATGAAACATCCAGAGTACTGTTTAAGTATTTAAAAGTAAGGGCAAGAAATATTATGGTGAGAGTCCATTTCTTGATGGTTTGGAACAAAAGTACCGTACCTGTCTATAAGTTGGAGCGAGGCTGTTGTGTACAAAACATAAGAAGTTGCCCTTTGAAGCGTAAACCATACAAACGATTAAGACACGATTCAATATGCACAAACACATATTTGCCAAAGAAACACGATACATTAATAACACTGACATTCGCTTTCAAATTAAATTTCAGTAATTGTAATATTTAACGCTTGGAAACTTTTTCAGTTTGTTCCAGTCACTTTCCTCTCAGGTTTTTACACACTTCTTTGGCCATAACAACAGCTCACGACAATGGTTAAAGCTACTCTCCGTTTTAAGAGTGCACTAACTAACCATGAAGGCTAAAGCGAGCGCCCATTCTGTTAAACACTTCACATTAGTCCAGCTATTTACTAAATGATTGTATGGCTCTCAGTGTAATCTTGCTCCTTTGTAGTTCACAGTCTCTAATGTACCAATAAAAATTCACTCTCTCCTCTTTATTTGCGGCTCACGAGGCGAGGAGACGTTTAACTGTGACTGCTCAGGCAAAAAAAATGCCAGCCCGCCGGTAGCGGCGTTTAAGGGGCGAAGCCCGACCAGAGTGGCCGCGAAACACAGTACCGATGGCCCGCTGTCACGCTGATCCAGGATCCCCCCCTGACTGCGCCCCTGGACTGCAACCATCCGGGCAACCCCCTCACCCAGAAAAGAAACGCGTGACCTCTCAAAACTTTTCAAAATCTTGAGGAAAAGGGAGTTCATTGCATTTTGCTCGCTCTTGACTGCAACAATGAGTACTTCATCTGCCAAACAGCCAGAGACAGGGTGAGTTTCCTTTGGGTGATTGATGTGGAGTTTTCTCCTGCACGCAGCCCCAGACAGCTTTTCAAGGGGCGAGCAGGAAATCGACCCGTCAAAGGAAAACGGTGCATTCCTTTAACACAGCTCGGGTCAGACCCTCAGAAAAGTCGAAATCTCCGGCCTGCACTTCCAAGCCCTCCCGCAGCTAAGATAAAGGTGACTCCCACCGCCCCAGCCACCGGCGCACCCCCCAAAAAACTCCAGCTAGGTTTTGACAAAACATGCTGCTGTCACCCCTAGAGGAGCAAATGAGCCTGTGTCCAACAGGAGGAAGAGGGGACCGGTTATTGGATATCGCCAAGGGATCTGAGCAGGCACGGTCTTCCACTTCTCCCTGACCTTTCCCAGTCTTCCCAGCCGACTGCTCCTTCCACACAGACCTGGGCTCTGCAGCCTCCTCTCTCCCTGGCTGCTTTGCTCACTCTGCGGTCACACAGGAAGGACAGCTTTGGCTTTCTTGTTTCAGCCAAACAGATCAAGTTCTGTTCATTCATTTCTTCTTCCTTTAGGTTGTTTACACACACACACACACACACACACACACACACACACACACACACACACACACACACACTCACTCTCACACTCACACTCACACTCACTCTCACTCACACACACACACACTCACACACACACACTCACTCTCACTCTCACACTCACACTCACACACTCACACACTCACTCTCACACTCACACACACTCACACACACGTTATTTCTCTTTCTCTCTCACTCTATCACACACACACATAAAACACACACACTCTTTCTTTCTCTCACTCACTCTCTCACTCCCTCTCGAACACAAACACACACACACACACACACACACACTCACTCTCACTCTCACACTCTCACACTCACACACTCACACACTCACTCTCACACTCACACACACTCACACACACACACACGTTATTTCTCTTTCTCTCTCACTCTATCACACACACACATAAAACACACACACTCTTTCTTTCTCTCACTCACTCTCTCACTCCCTCTCGAACACAAACACACACAGATACACAGACACACACACAAAAACGCTCATGCGCACAAATACACACACACACTCTTCCTTTGTATCTCACATACAAACCCACACAAACGGAAGTTAGAAATGTGCAGATATGAACTTGGTGAGGACCTGTTTGTCACACTGTGCAGTATGAGGGAACCTTGTGACACAGAACAGATGGAACTACAATTAGGGCAAAGCAACTAAATCAAATGAACGACAGCAAACGTTTGCGAACTGCTCACCCTTGGAGCAACTTTATGTCATTACTTTCAATCTGCAGATCTATTCTTGGTGCAGCTCCACTGGAGCTATTGTTTGGACAGAAAATATTAGTTTTGTGCTCATCTGACTTAATGCTGAAACTGCTTGGTCCCTGCAGACATTGTTACCGTGACAATGCTGGGAAGCAATTTGTCAGAGACTGATGTCGAATGTGGCCAGAATATACTGACCGACGCTAGGCACGCAATCTGGAGGGAGAGGCTGGTACCAATAAATAAAGGGATATAAGGTTGGGTTGTCCAACTATAGAACGGGGTGTTGCATGGGGAGGATCTGACATAATACAATGAAAACTAGAAAAAGTTATTCATAATACAATGACTAACTTTTAGATATTATATTTTCTTTACAGATCTCGGGTCAAAAGTGCAGCAGTCAGAAAAGATAAGCAACCAGGGTATTGTACATTGTCACAATGTCCAAAACAATACCAATTTATTGTGACGTATCAACTGTTTATTGTTGTGACATATAATGAAATGTTCACAAGCTGACATGCTAACATAATACGCGCAAAATAATATTTGATCCAAATCCAAAAAATAAAGTATCTGTGCTGTGCAGAAAATGGGATAAATCACATAAAAGGCCATACCTTGGTTACTGAACACCTCGTAATTTTCATTGGTTGTAAGGCCGTTTCTGTGACACCAATGCTCATATGTTTCCCAGCACGGGCCCGGCGTCCCACTGCGTCGCCGTGACCGATCATGCGGTGACACTGTTTTTCCATCGTCCACCAGGCGCTCCGCGGGCCGTCAGTCTCGGGGAGCGGTCGTAATCACCGGAATTATCGCCTCTGATAATAAATTCACGAATGAAGTCATTGAGTGGCGATTATCACATTTATTCATAGCGTCTCAGCAATGCAGGCCATCCATTCACTGTATTCCTCTGGAGCAGACACCGTTGGGCGTAGCACGGATTTCACCGTCTCGGTGGATTATGGGCCAGCCAGCTACATTTATAAATACAAGGTAATGCGTGCCTGTATTTTTAGAGTGTTATTAAATTGTCATCATTTGGGTAGCAACAGGGCTCCACTAATGATTGATTGGGTGTTATTAACAAGAGGTGGATCATTCCGATTTATAAATGCTCCTTTAACACAGTGTATTCATCACTGACACAATAAATTGTCCCTTTCTATGGGTAACCCGCACGCTGGTAAGATTTCTACTGCGCAACCGCACGACTCACGATTACATGCTTTTTTCATTCAGGTGACACCTTAATCCGGTGTGATTTAGAGTTTTCCATGCTGGATACAGTGGCAGCATGTGTGCGTGCGTGTGCAGTAAAAACCGACACACTCCACCAACGGGGAGACATTGCGCAGTGTTCTGGCGAGGATCACACCGGGGAGGTTTTCTCCGGCTTGATCCAGAAGAGAATGACCTGTGACAGTTGTGTTTTTAGCACACTGCGACCACCGACCGCTGCACACACATGCACACATACTGCCCAGCAGACTGGGCCCCGTGGACGAGGGGGAGAGGAACGTAGAGAATCCCTTCTAGAGCTTCCAGCGAGCCATCGACCCCCAAGTGCAGCATGGGCTCTGATCCTCCATCGAACATCGCGGTCTGTGGAGGCTCCTCAGGTTTCAGTCTTATCTGCGCCATTCACACCTCACGCCCTTTATTGGAAGCGGCATGAACATAATGGCCGTCATTTTATGGAACCCTTCAGAATTCCACAAGGAACTCAATGTAAACTGTGTGGACAATCAAGACTTTCCGAAACCAAGAACACTGAAAACTAGTAGCTATCTGCTTTCCCCAAATTGCTGTGACACTCACCATCACTCTGAAAGGCATACTCAGAACACTTATGAGGCATGATTTTGAGAAAGCTAACGGGGAAAACACAAAGTGAACTTCGCACAAATAAAAAAAAAATTCTCCTGAACGCTGAAAGTAAACCAACCCCACTGATTTTTTCATCTTTGAAACGGCCCCTGTGTTTATGAAACCCACTGGCACAGGCTAGCACACTACAATGATCGCAAGTCTCTATCGCAAGTTGTTAATGAGGAAACAAGGCTCCGTGTTTGCATTCCCCCTTCTTTATCTCCTGTTTCTTACTGTCCAACTTTCATGATTTGCAATTAGCATTTCTCAAAAGACGTTATGCTTTAGCAGCTCGTAGGCTGACACACGAGTGGGGCACACCAGGCTTTGTCATCATAAATGGAAATGAGATTTCTTTGGGATTTGTTGCAACGGTTCATGGGAGGTGGCCTCTTTCCTTCCCCCTCAGCTTCAAACAAACTCTGTATTATTAGAGGCCGCGCGAGAGCCCAGCCAGAGCGAGGGAAGCAGATCTCCATGCCAGAGCCTCCTCCAGGGGCCGTGCGTCCGGCAGCCTTAGACACCGCAGCAGGTAGCTATATATTTCAGGATAAACCCCCAGTGCTGTGATGGACGTGCGCTGCCCGTTTGAAATGGAAACACGTGCGGCCCGTTTGACGGGGAATGGGGGATAATGGGGAGAGGAAAGAGGGAAAAGTGTCTATTGGCCCTCTGCTCCAAAAAAAAAAAAAATACAAACGGGCTAGAATGAAAAGCCTCCTTCAAGTACGGAAATGGTTTCTTCAAAAGGGAGGGGAAAAAAACGTAAAAGAAAGAGCAAACGCTGTATCTAAAACATAACCCTGCTCCAATACGCCACAGCCTAACGCACAGAGGAAGGCCATGATTAAACTACTTTGTCCTCATAGACTTTGCCTTACAGAGAATCTCCCTGGCCTTTGTCGTGTATCGTTACACCCGGACAAATTGGCCCCTACAGCCGTCGGGAAAGAAAAAGTGACTGAAAAGATAAGGAAATGCCTGCTCCTGTCTGTGGACGTTCATGGGGAAATCAAATGTTTCTGGAAGAGCTGCTCTTCCTAAATGACCCTCATGCAGATCATCGGCCGCCTTCAAATAAACCAGGGCTGGTGTGATCTATCACAGTGGTCCAATTGGAAGGAAAGGATACTTCCAGCGTGATGAATCACGGCCTGGCCAGTCGCGGTCTTGACCCAGCCAATCTCCCCTACCTCTGTCTGCCATCTGAGGATAACAAAGGTCATCGAGGTCAGACTAGATGCTTCTTTCCTATCACCCACAGCTGACTCTTCGGCCGACTTCAGCGCTGAGAATGTTCAGGTTCTTTTCACTCCATCAGAAAATCAATCAATCAATCAGTCACATTTTGTTAGAGCGCATTGCCTGAAAGATTTTCTGAAAGTATTTTAATGTTTTAACCTAATGACCACAATGAACTTACTTAAATAAAAGCATTAGCAAAAACTTATAGAGCAACCATGTTTCTAACCCTTTTCGCTCACTGATGTCTAACACTGAAAATCCACTAAAGGTATGATAGCTAATACTGTCACGTGCCTTACTGGGGAAGACTTTTCTCTCAGGCCATTCTCCAGACCAAGCACTGACCTCCACTTTTCAGCAGAGTCTGCGGATATGAAGAATTGTGGCCGTGGTGCGGGCCAGGAGCAGGCCCACTGAACCTGGTAGGGAGATACTGTTTCTGCTTATTTAGTAGCTCTCTGTTGAATAAAAGCAGACATTGTCACGCACTAATTGAAGGAGTGGATGAGGCCTGTCACGATCACGCCTAACATGTCCTGACAAAGAGAAGTTGCGGCGAGTTTATGCGAGGTCACTGGGGACCAAGGGACCGAGTCTATCACGCAGACACATAACTAGCGAAAAGACTCTGCTGAACTACAAAGACCACGCTTTCCGCATTACACAAATTAATTACAGATACAGGACGGGGAGAAATCACAGCGAACAACATCGATCTTATGACCAATGTTATTGTGCCTTAAACAACATTCACATGAAAACATTTAAAGTTTTTGCTATTTTTGTATATTCAAAACCGCATAGTATGGCTACCGTATAGAAGGGGGCATAATGTTGCAAGTGCTATTGGCCTGACAGTACTGGCATGTAACTTAACGTTTTTCACACTTCATATTTCATAGGAGCTGAAGAAACCGAGACAGCTTGAGATAATGGGCCAGGCTTTCTTTCTCAGGCATAAAACTTACTCACAACCACTTCTCTTCATCTAAAAATCGAAAGGTGCAAATCGTAAATAACACTGTGATGGGGGGACCATCGGATAAATATTTAAGTCATTTTACATTTTGGCAGTTTTAATTCCCTAAAAACACAGAGGGCTATCAAACAAAATACCTTGCCGCTGTAAATCTCCCTGCTCAAACATTGGTGCTTAGAGGGTCACCTAGAAGTCACAGGTTTGAGAACCAATAAAAATTGTTACTTTATGGCTATTCCAATTGTTGTACATTAGAATTATGTGCATTGTATTACCTCTAATGAACGGCATAAATTCTCAGTTTACGACTAAACATTTATGAGGGAGGGAAATTGTAAAACATATGCTTTTTGCCTCACCCTACTAGCCATCCAGCTCCTTGAGCTCAGACTCCACACATTGTTTTCATTAAAGATTGACTGCTGCACTAAGAGACCTCCTTACAAAATAATGGGTTCGGACCGTGAGAGAGCTATATCTTGTCAAATGCTCCTGAAGGATATTTAACAGACAGCTCTCCATTTAAAGTGATAGTACAACTGGTTTAGTCTGCCGTAGTGTCTGCCAAGCTAAGATTTGGGAGTTTCTGCTCATAGATTCCATTTGATTCCACCTGAGAGTTGTACAACAATTTCTTTTTTTAAATGCAGACTGCAGCCTCTTTCATGTCCTTTCACAATGCAGGTTTTCCAAACTGACAATTGTTTTTTATTGACCGATGTGATGACTCATGCAAAATAAACAGTAAGCCTCTATAACTCTTCAATCAAAAAACAGAATCATATTCACTCAATCACACAGAACTCTAGACACTCTGTGGCCCTGGCACTAAAAAGAAACTCTCACGCCAATCACACTTAGCCAGGCTTGACAGGCACAGATGAAAAATAAAGCCAGTAACACGCCCCTTTACCATGTTTACCAGTGTAAATCGATAAATCGAGTGGCATGCATAGCAGAACACTGCACACTCCAGTGGATAAATGGCAGGAGGCTGTGCGCTCCCCACAGTTCCAAGGCTGACGGACAGATTTAAAAACATTTGATTTGATCTAATAGCCGGATAATTCAGGTACTATTTGGTATTTCAGCCACTTGAAATATGACTCATGGTAGAAAACACAGGTCCCTAATTATGCCACCTCGTTACAATCACCACTTATTGTCTGGGAGGTAGCCGGGGCACAAAAAAAATTACTTAAAGGGAAAATATTAGCGGTGCCTTCTCATGAGGCTAAGCATTTCGCCAGTTCAATGTCACTGTTTATCCCGCTTTTAATTACTCTGCCTCAGTTGGAGTATCACCACTCATCAAGGCCAAATGGTTTCATACAATCAAATAGCTTGCAACGGAGCGCAATTATGATTCCTGGGATGAAAAAGCGTTGTTCTTTTCTATTTGCAATAGTTATGATTCTCGGGAACAGTACCCTACAATAACAACATAATTAACACCATGCAAACGTGTCAATTTTAATGGGCCGGAAATGTTTAGAGGTGTAAATATATGACGACACATACATCAACACCCATCCAGTGAGCTGCTTTGTTCAAATACAAGAGTTAAAAGGGAGGTGATTACGATTTTCAGCCCGTGCTCTATATCTATAACAGGTAAATTGTACCGCCACTTGCCCAAAAGAACGGAAAATAAAATTAAAAAGAACACATCTCTCTTGGACGTTACGTAATTGTTTTTTAAATGAGTCATATCAGCATTTTCCGTTTAGCTCACAGAGTGATGAAGAAGGTTGCATAAAGAAGGCAGAAGGGCGTGGATACCGGCAGGCGTCTGTATTCAGTCGTGCCCCCGCGTTCCCCTCCACCTTTTGTGCTCCGCTCTTTAGGCAAGAACCGAGCGAGCGGTGATAAGGCCTAGGAGAGACACAATCGCGGACCTTCATTTCCCATTGACGGCGCCACGGAGCCAATTCACAAACACTTTCATATCAATATTGAGCAATTTCCCGACGTTCTAATCCATCAAAGTGGGCCATTAATCCGCCGTGCTTGGCTCTCTTTTCAAATGAGCACAATTTTCTCCTCACAAGCTAAGACATTTGTCCTACAGCCCGCGCACAAAGACAGTGCACAGTCAGCAATGATTGATCAGAGGTTTAATATAAGTCAGGAAAGCAGTGTACACCATATCAATGGTGCTCTACATCTGCACATGAAGAGATACTTACTTTCCAGATTATTTGAATGGAGAAGATAATGAAACCTTCGCTGTGACAGCTTTTGCAGTGGCCGCTTTTGTTACACATTAAAAAAAAAAGAAGTATTTATCTTTCAGAGGAGAACAGGCTTCTGATAGATGGAGCCATGAGAATGTCTACAAGTGCTGACAGGGTTGAATTTCAGGTCTATTTTACAGATTACTGAAGCTTAAAATGGCAAAGCCGGCGAACAATGAGACTGCGAGAAAATTAAAATATAACAGACAATCTCCCACTGCATATTGAGCTGTCCCTGAAATCTGGGAGAAGAAAACTTAGATTTTGGGAATTTGTGCGGAGATTGGGCATCTTTGGGAGGGTCCTAGTACACTGAGAGAAAGAATGCAGAGGCCTTCATTTGTCTCACATTCATCATCTCCAGCGGACGGTTTGGGACAACGACGGGGTCAAATCATTCAGGCTGCCTTGGGGAAATCAACATTTTCACTATGAAACAAACCTACTGATTTAAGACCATATTCATTTTGTCCTTGGAATAACTTGGAAGATGACTCCCTATGTTTGAAGGTTTTATTTTATTTTTATTTATGCAATGAAACATTATTGAACTCACTAATTCATTCCGATACTTCGCAGCCGATTATGCCAAGAGCTTAGCTTGCACAAAATGTATCTAAAGGGATGCGTAATGCAAATCATCTTCGATAAGCATGTGTCAGACGTAGCAAATTATACTTTCATGATAAACAAGGGATAACGTCTGCAGGAAACACCGACCCACGCAATCAATGTGCACAATTTGGTAACACTGATCAAGGCCTGTTATTCTACTTGTTCCAGAGTTAGCTACCATTAGGCAGAAGAAAGTCACACTAGATGTAAAAGATGAATGACCATATCAACTAATGAATAAACTGGGTGGGGGGCATTAAAACAAGAACATGATTTTTTTCCCAGCAGTTTCCTGCGTGTTCTGTCTCAGACGAACAGCATAGCGATAGCGAATGAGGGCGGTTGAAATCACATGTTTAAAAGGAAAAGCTCCTCTTTTCCTCGTTCCTGGTCCTCGTTCCATGAGTGGCACCTCAAGGCACCACCTGGGCGTGGCTGCAGTGGCTGTGTGTAAGTCAGGCTGGGGCTGATGAGCCCAGGTCTTTTTGATGTCTTGAGAAGGAACTCACAGCAACAGAAAATGTTGACTTTGACAGAGGAACTTTTTTCAAAGTCTCGAACACAGACGAAAAATCAGTGTGGGCTCCAGCTTATGGAATAACTAGAGAACAAGTCGCTTGAACAAGTCTAGAGGAGGGAGAGCTGAAACCTCCTGATGAAACGCGTTTAAAAAAATACAAAAAAAACGTGTAGCTATTTCAGACGGAATAGTGTGCAGTATGTAAATATGACTTCAATAATGAATGCATTTCCTCTCCTTTTATTTACTTAAAACACACACAGTCTCAAACACATTGGCATCGAGCGAGACACAAATTAGAGAACGTTTTAAAAGAAATATTCAAAAAGGAGCCAGTTGCTGGAATATCAGTTATTATTTTTGATGTTGCAATTTCTGACACTTTGATGCAATCAGTGAATAGCCTCGGCACTCAGCCCTCTCATGGGAGCAGGCTGTCAGGACTGAAAAGCCAGTGGGTAGATAATTATCGGAGATCAAACCTCACTAGTTAGTAGGCAGGAACAGGAGGCAAATGCCAAAAACCAGCCAATGTTTGGCAAACGCTTGTTCAAGGATGTCCTAATTGCTATAAGTGGTTCCTTCAGGACTGGCACTTCAAAAGCAGACCAATGTATGATGTCATCCTTCTAACTCCCAAATGCACAAATACAATAGGTGTATTAGGGTGAGGGCAAAAGCAACGCATGCATGCAAGTGGACAGTTTACTTCCTTAACTGAACGCCTGTGCCCCGGCCCAAACGCTTGCATACACACGCACGCACACGCACATGCACACACACACACACACACACACATTCAAACACAAACACACACACAAACACACACACACACACAAACACACAAACACACGCACGCACACACACAGAAATATTTTTCAAATAATAGAACTTTGCAGATAATCTTGCCAAGCACTTAAGAAGCCTACTCACGCTTCAACATCAAACACTCATCAAAGGACAGTGATTTTCTAGTGGGTCCTGCTCACTCCATGCATGTCACATCTCTTCATTACAGTTAAAGCTCTACTGGTCAAATAAAACTGCTACATCTGGAGCCAGCTCACAGAAATGCTCCAGAAAAAATACAAAAACCTAAATGAGTTTGGTCGAGGGCTTATTTCTCGTTAGGGCACAATTGTCTCTCTTTAAACCGAGATGATTCACAGTCTCGAGATTATTCACAGCCGTAAGCTTCTGCTAACTGCCTCAAATAAAAAGCTGAGTGATGGCCTAAAATATTTATCCCCTCCAAACGACAGACTTTGTAAATGTAGTTCTCCTAAAGGGACTATTCAGCCGCGTGAAAGCACAGTTCCTGACACATTAAACATCGCATGACAAAGCGTAATTAAGCGATGCAGTGTGGAGAAAGAAATGTAACCGCCACGTTTTGTCAAAAGATTCTTTCATTTTTTTTAAATTACAGAAAAAAGAAAAAAAACGATGCACTCTGTCCTGCCTTTAAAAAAAGACTTTTGGCTTTGTGCGAAAGTTTGTGACTTCTCTAGTTGTTAACTCTTTTAAATAAAAAATATTATTTCTTTTAAAGAGCTCTCCGGAAACAACGAGACACACTCTCCCTGCATACATCCGTTTTAATGACCAGAAAAACAGCAGTAAAGTCATAAAATATATTTTCTGTTATTGTTGAAAAAGCTAAATTGGGTCCATGAGCCATTGAAAAAGCGACAAATGTTAGCGTAACAAATATCTGGCCTGCCTAGTTTCTCTCCATCTCTGACACTGATCATTCCACTTTCTGGCCTCACCTAGATGCTCCACTCACAAAACGCGGGCATCTCCCTTCAATACCTCCAGCAGGCGCAGTAAAAACCTTTCTCACACACAGAGAGCAGGAGGTGCAGGGGAGCCCCCTCGCTCCTTTTAACTGCCTCCTTAATTGGCAATGTTTGTTGGGGATTCCTCAGCCTGTGAAGACGGAGAGAGTGCTGCTGTAAACTGGGAAAAGGAGAGAAGAAGAGGAAGAGTAAAAAGCAGCAGAATGAGAGATAGAGGAGGGATCAGAGCTGGGGGGGAGGAGCAGAAAAGTCATGCAGGTTTAAGAAGCTAGACAAACAACATGTGGCTGAGGGGGAAAAATCCGTAACCCCCGACACAGACACGCGCGCACGCACACACACAGACACGCACGCACGCACACACGCACAGACACGCGTGCACGCACACAGACACGCACGCACAC
>JAOVYW010000007.1:3726518-3760516 GCA_025775045.1 Hiodon tergisus | reverse complement strand
TATATATAGTTGCCTTGATGTACGTGTCATTCACTGTTTTTTATGTAAGCCTACAGGTCAGAGGACATGGGATCCAAATGGCGAAAACAGAGCCCACTGTTAGGTTTATGAGAGACATATGGGAGTAATCTATACCCCTGTCAGATAAGACTAAGAAACCATTGAGCACATACTAAGTGCAGAGCATAAAAAACTAGTGCGTGTAATAACCTTTTATTTACAAAGAGCCCAGTGGATAGAGTGAACACGGCAAAGGGGAGAGAGGGAGCCAGTTACATCTGGAGAATGCAAGCAATGCCGGCTAGAGCCAGCCCCTGTGATGAGGAACAGATTGAAGGTCAATACAGCCAGTCAATCCTTAAATCTATATCAAGAGTGAAGGGGCACCCGCTTTGACAGACATCATCCCTTGATCACAGGCAACACAAGACTGTGTTTCACAAGGAATGCAAGCTATGCAAACCACAGCATACACAGGTTATTTTCTAAATCAGTAGATCACTGAGCAAAGAGGCTGGTTGAATGAATTGGTCAATATCGCAAACACCGAAATCATGTGAGTGTGGAGGTGTGCTGGAGCGCTGAAGAGAAGGTGCACAGATGACGCCACAAAGGACACCCGAGGACACACCCCAAATCCCCAGCTCCAAACCTTTAACAGTCAGTCACTCTGCATTCTATATTCCGTCTGAAGGAGAAGCCTACTCCACTCGTACACTCCCTCTACACTGAGGCCTGTGACAATTCTGTGCGGATGTCTGTTTGTCTCTTAACGTGTAGCCGAGAGATCCGACCTTGCTACAGAAAGCAGCTCCTTTAGTCATGTGATTTTTATCACTACTCGGGCCTCTGGTCCCAAGTCAGGTCGCCTCCACCTGGTCACCCGTGCACCTCTGCCTTCCTGGTCCCCTCAGTGGCTGCTGGCAGAATCCCTACGGCTTGCTGCCCCTACCAGTACTCACCAGCACGACCCAGCCATGCCAGAACACGCTTCAGCATTCCAGTAACCCTCTGAGACACAATATGCAAGCCCAAAACCTTATACGTCTGACATTAAATGTTTGATGAGGGTCTTTAAATTTATGGAATTCTTGGTATTTCACCGGAATATCATTTCACAAAATACCAAGTCAAACTAACAAAGCAATTTAAAAAAAAACGTTCTTAATAAAAACTGCTCACGTGATGAACTCAAAGCCCTTAAAGATAATGGAGAGAAAGAAATAAAGCTATATTCTGGTGAGCGCACAATTTCCCCTTAAAGTGAACTTCACTCTCTTTGTAATAAATATATGCAAAACTCCATTAGAACACACACATTAAAAAAAAAATCGTACAGACACCCAGCCCTCAAACTCGCTCAACATGAAAAAAGCTACCGGCATCAGTTTCAATAAGGGTGCTGCCTTTCAAATTGCTTTGGTGTTCTCCAAAATTACCATATGAGAGGGTATTTACAACTCTACAAAATTTCTATGTGTTTCTATGAAAGTTACGTCCATGCCTATGATGGAACGGAATGAAAAGCCTGCCTTACTTGTTGCGTGCAATTAAGCCTAAACAAAAGACATCAGAGGCACTTTAACATTTCATAGGGCTGTAATTATTCTTTAACTGTTAGAAACTGCTGTCCCCTAGGAACCAATTACTGAAAAGCGCTCATCAGACACAAGATATATACAAACAAATCCTTCAAGCACAAAGTAAATGTTTAAACATTAAAAGGGACGAATACAGGAAGCCATACCAATCAGTTTGGTACAGTTAATTACTAATAAGAACTGCATCCCTGTTGTGTTAGATGATTATGACACCAAATCACACCTCAAACGAAGGGCCTCTGGCTGACTGTAATATGGATCTAACCATCAGTGTGAACGTAATCAAGCCAGAACGTCGATAGACTGCTAGGCATGTGTTCACCACAACAGACTCAGTGCTGCAACAACATGATTCAAAAACTCAAAGAAGGCCGAGTCGTTTCAGGGGAATAGCAACCCATAAAAACAGGCCTGAAAAAACCAAAGTCTTCCCATTGAAGCAATCGTGCTGAGGTGTAAGTCACTCCGTTGGCAGCTGGGCAATGCACTCAGAGGTGGGCGCCGGACAGAAGTAAAGGGGGGGAGGGTGACAAGATTCTGCTCCGAGGCCACACTCCATCCACCCACGGAAACAAACCCTCGGCTTCTTCGGGCCTTTGCAAATGCTCATTCCAGTGGAATTTCGGTCAACTTTCTCCTTGACATGTGAACTAGGGCCGCCTTCGCCAAAGCCGCCAGAACGTTCCAGGGGCTAATGCCACTCTGCATTCCCCTCGCGTAGTCACATTTGTTTTGGGAGCAAAGAGCTAATTGCCATACAAATCACTCCTGTAGACGCGCACTTTTTCCACTTTGGGGGAGGTCACGAAAGTGCCCCCGCAAATATAAAAGGTGACTTAATGCGCCTGCGATACCTGTTTGGATCTAAAAGGGACAAATGCGATGTCAGCCACCAGGCAGGCCCGGCTTAGCGCCAGCACTCTGTGTTTGCATCGTCCTTGAGGTTGTTGCGTCCCTGCACTGCGGGCGCAGAGTTGTGACCTCAAAATCCTATCCAGACAAATTAACATTTAGTTTTTGCAACAACGAAGCGGCCCCTCTCTGATGCAATCTATGAAATGGATTGCTTTTGAAATCGTTATCCAATGTACAGCAAATCTGCTCTCGTGGCTCGGGTAAGGTCTCGCTCAATTATAGACAAACAGCATTAGTCTACAGCGTTGCCCCTGCTGCTTGCCTGCAAGCCTTGTGTGCATTACTGTACTACAATCACTCGCTGACGGGAGAGGTATTCAGCTCAAACACGCTTGTCACCGGGGGACGCTTTATAAAAATCACCACAGAGGCCACACAGACAGAATCTCTGTCACATGGAGACAGCATGTGACTATATATATATATATATGCATGTGTGTGTGTGTGTGTGTATATATTATGCTTCCTTATTTCTCAGCATGTAAATAAACAGATCTAATTCCTTCCAGTGAGAGTTCAGTGGAGATTCAGAGGAATCAATTACATTTACCTGAGAGTGTTTTCCAGGACAAAACCCATACAGCACGCGCCCAGTTCACTACCACCACATACATTCAACACATGATATGGGATTGTAATAACTGTTATGTCAATTTGGTTTCAACATGTGTCTGAATAAGAGAGAAAAACAAAGCTGTATAAATCCTATTTGGGTTAAAGCAGCCCATATGGAAACTTACCAACTAGTGCTAATACAGCTAATAGGATGTTCCACTCCAAATGGAAGCTCATGTTAATACCAAGATTTCCATTCATGCTGGAAATTGTAGTTTTAAATGACAGTTTAATGCTTTAGATTTTTAATAAAAAAAGACCCCCAAAAAACCTTCACAGCAACACAAAAATTACCAAAGCCCCCGAATTGAGCCTTAGCTTCCTATTGTCAACCAATTACTATGCAATCTCTTTCTTATGACTGAATAGCTCACTGTTAGCAAATAATGAAAAGGCAATTATGGCAAAGCTGTGTTCATATTACCCTCTTCATTTTATGCGGGCTGTAATTATTGTCAATCCTAGAGGCTTACTCTACCATGGAAGAGGCACCAGGGAAGAAAATGGAGTGGGCTGGTGCATAGAAAATTGCAAATGTCACAGCTACCTTTTTATCAGCACCGCTAGACCTTTACACACGCACACACACACACACGCGTGCACACACGCACACACACGTGCACACACACACGCACACACACACGCGCACACATATACACACGTGCGCACACACATACACACGTGCACACACACACGTAACTCTATGTGTGTTTTGCTAATTCTTTTTCTCAAGCTGTTGCAGCAACTGTAGTGAAGCACTGTGGGCTACAAAAACATCATATGCGGCTTTTGTTCTTTTTTTTAAACAAATCAATGATTCCCCGAAGACCCAGGTTTTTTGGGGGGGTTTTTTTTCTTCTTTTTCGCAGGCGCCTGTCGAGAGACAAAGTCGTGGAGATAGTCCTTTTGCCACTGCTCTCATTAACTGTCTCCATGCTGTTCAGTAATAGGGAGTGGCATATAAATGATCCACTTTATGGGTTTTGATCTGTTACACTGAGGGGAAGAGTGCCACATATGGACACCCTTTCCGGGGATAAAAAAGGAGGGAAAATGCAAACGAAAGGAACAGTGACATGCATGACAAGAGGCTCACGGTGTTATTATTTTAATGGGCGCCAATGACCCTTAAAAATACATTTCATCAACATTTCCTTTAGTTCCCATACCACAAGTACATCATTAGAGTCAAACATCAATAAAAACCGGTGCATATAAAACACTTAAGTTGCTCAAGTGGCGCTGCAGAAGGAAGGAAATGAGAATATTAAAAAAAAGGAAAATCTTTTGTCAATACACCGGCACACATCCGTGACAAATCAAAGGGAGTGAACAATGTCATGATTTTACTATACCTAGACAGCCAGGAAGCAAAATTACAAACACGATTCTGACAAGCGGGGAATCAAGGTCAGCCTCAAAGCCCCTAAACTGCACTGTTTAAAGCGGCGCACCAAATTCGTGTAGACACTCACGGATCCGGAGCGCACATTCATAATCATTTCTTGAAATTTTTTCTGAAGCTGCTGCTCCTTTCGTGTTTAACAAGATTCTTGAAAGGGGTGGAAGAAGAGAGGTATATTTTTTAAGAGACACAATGCATACGTAAGCCGCAGAATCTGCTTTTCAAATCGGTACTGAAGGCTGTCACAGCCGCGTTCTTCTTCTAACGTAATAACATTCCCCAGCAGGTTCAGCACAAAAGGAAGCGCGGCGATATCAAATCCGGATCCGGGAGAAAAATGGGTCTTTCAACTTTCAAAACTCTTTAAGTTGTGAGAGCAGACATATTCATGAACAACTAGTTTCTTTATGCTGCCTACTTATTTATTTATTTACTCCGTGCGATGGAAAACAATGTTGTCATTACAGCTCACCTGAATGTCTCTTTGGCAGACAGCACGACTTTGGTATGCGAAACGTTAGATGTTTCACTGAAGTCGCTCTTCTTTTGTCTTCTGACCATGTCGTAATTAGGTGCGGTTATTACAACACCAGGCACACACGAAGTACAGATGACAATTACCTTGGTGAGGAAAAACACAAATTATTTTAATACCCTGCAACAATGTCTTTGTAAATTTGAAGAATGGAATGTTTTGCCTTCCCTGTTAGAGAATAGAAAATTAAATCATAAAACTTTTTTTAGGGCACAGTAGGCCTAAATAAAACATCATAAATAATAATAATTAAACATTTATAAAACTGCGTATTGATATTTTATATTTTTACCTCGCTTACAAAATAGAGAGCGTCTCAATGCTGTCACGAGACTTTCAAGTGAGTGCTCGCCATTGTAGGCAACGCATGCCCAGTTCTTTTCGAAGTACGTTGCGTTGGCGGTTCAATTTATTCACCTTGATATCGAAAGAAAATAACGTCTGTCCTCGTCCAGATCTTTCGGATTGCAGGTCTTATTTTCATTCTGCAGTAACACGGAGCAAGAAACCGCCGAAGTTTTGCATGTTATGAATAACATTCAATTACCAATTATATTAAATACACTTTAACTGTAACTTTAATATCCTGAAATTGAGAATGTTAAATAAGCAGGCGTTTGACACTATTAAAGTTATAAACTCTTTTGGTAATCTTCTGCTTATTTACTTTGATTAGATTCATTCTGTGCGAATGAATCTGGTGCTTCCAAAGTAAACAGTGCCCAGTGACTGAAAGGCCTGAATGTGCAACATTCTTCTAATAGTCCTTATGCAATCAACGTGTAACATCAAGAATTGTAACATGCCTTCAAATATGTTCATTAATTTTTTATAGTTTTATATGACCGGTTAATGTTTCACATACTAGGGACAATTGCTTCTGCATATCAAAACTATGGGTTCTCTGTGTGTACTGAGAGGGACCGTATCATTTGGCTGCTAATGCTACCAAAACAATAAGCAGTCTGTGTTGGTTTTCTGTGTTTTCAAAGGCAAGTTTATTTTAGGGACTTGGCTGCAGCAGAGTAAGGAAACATGCAAATCCTGTTTTATTTGGAAGTTGAAACCTCGCTGCACTGGACTTCCCATTTTAAAGCTAAAGAGTGCGGGACGTGATTTACAGAGAAATTCTGAGTAATGTCAATTTAAACCAATGCATCCCACAGGCATACTAATAAACTCTGTGACATAATAACTTGTTCTAGCACACCAGCGGGACATTCAAACGATTCCAACAATAACACACAGCAACACCCTGAGCAGCAGGAAACTTCCTCAGCGCCCTTTAGATCTATAATAGTAACTAATCATGGGTTCGCCTGGTATAAAAAAACCCCCAGAAGAAGAAGGAAACACAATGCTTTACACCTGAGATGGTAAAAGCAGGTCCCACCTCACGGGAATCCATAAAGTCCAAATACAGATGGAAGTTACGCAGTGTGTGTGTGTGTGTTCTCACTGAGCCGACATTTACACTTCACACAGGCCTTCCGTCTCTGCTTCCTGCTTAGTAACTGACCTCAAATTTATTAACATTCACCTCACAGGAAGCACATCCAGACACAGTGGATCAGGACAGGACAGGTTTCATATCCCATTCATTTGCATTGTTTAGCAACATTTTTCCCACTTAATAAGGCTTAGTTGGTATCATTCCACTGATCTTCAGGGGCCAGTGGACAACATATCTTTCCAATACAGCATATTCTAGTTCTGTGTCAACATAGTGTCACAGACAATCAGCCATAACAAACATCCTTCTGATTGGGAAGACAATTTGTACATATCATATTAACATAATCGTAATCGTAGAGTTTGTTTGCACGATCATCTTCGTTAGAGTCAAGTCTGCCTGGTTTTCTGCTTTGAAGCTAAAGAGCTGCTAAAGAAACCTCACCTGTCACACATCTGGATACAACAGCAATGCCACGCCTGTGCATAATTACACAAAAGGACCCACTGCTCTCCAAGTTTAGACTAGCCCGCTCGTTAGTTCAGAGGCTCAATTTATCCCCTAATTAGTCCCTGGAACTAAGGACTGCTGCTCACAGAAAATCCCATCCCGTGCAATCACCACTGTCTCTATATAGTTAGCATATAGTATAGTATAAATAGTAAACAGCCAGCAAAAATTACCCCAAGTCTTCCAAAAATGGGTCAGTTTGTGCCTTGCACAAAGATTCCAAAAATGTAAAGCTACTCCACAGCAACCCGAAAGTAAAGCTTTTCCGTGACCCCGGTACTTTGGGATGTCGATGGAAATGAGGGTGGCTTCAGGGCACGGGGCAAATATGACACCACCAAAAACAAGAAGTGTTGACGTTGTGTAGAGGGGCCATCAGGCGGGCTGTGTCCATCTGCAGTGTGGGGCAGGTGTGGGCCGCAGGACCAGCCTCGGGTTTCCCAGCCGGGATTCCACAGAGGGGGCCGGAGTGTGTCAGAGACCCATATCCTGCAGGCAAGCAATGCTTCGGGCGGACCTGCCCCAGGACCCTTGGTCTTGTTCAGTTCTAGCACTGAAAGTAATCTTGGAGAAAATCAGCTCCTTCCCATTGGCATCATTTCCATCATCGTCGTCGTCATCATCATCATCATCATCATCATCATCGTTTTGCTCTTGGTCCAAGGAATACATTATAAATAACCCCCGGAACTAACAACTGACATTTTGTCAGATGATGTTAAAAGAACATATATCATTAGATTTGTTTGTAGTTGACGTTCCTTTTTAACCCAACAAAATGGAAGCCATGCCACCTGGACACCAGATATGGAGGTTTATATATTCCCCTTTAAATATTCTGATACTGATATACTCAGTAAGAAGAGAGATATCAAAGCACTTCCTGGCTGCCTTCAGCGCAGCCTCTGAAGACAGGCTCTATCTTTAGTCTTTAACGTAAACCAGCAGTCTCAAGCTAAACCGTGCTTTTGTGCCCCCCAGATGTAGCGATAACCATGACTTTTAAAGACTTCCTTTCTGATGACATCAGCACTAGGAGGCAGTAAAGGAGCTCTCACGATGGACAAGTAACAATATTTGCGAAGGTTCCAGATTGCATACAATCCCAACAATCTGCCCATCTGCCCTCGCACCCCACCCCTTTTCCCTTCCAAGGAGGCCATTCTTCCATTGTTCTCTAAAGATCTAAGATGACCTAAGCACCTTTTCGTCATCACTTATTTCCACCAAATGCATGTTTTATTAATTATTAATTGATAGGGGACTGTATATTCATGAGCGTAGCCCTTCTGTGAATGTATAGTCATACAAACTCAACTGGGCTCTGCTTTTGTGCCACGCTAGTTAACTCATTACGCTTTCAGGAGGCTATTTGTTTGCCTTCCTAGGAAAGTGTTTACAGAGAAAGGCCGTAAATGATACGCACTCTTTTCCTTGCAATCTGATCCAAGTTGGGAAGCAAACCAGAGGCGGGCCAGCACGAGGGCTATTTATTCCCCATTTCCCTGACTCCCAGTTTCTCTCCACAGGCTTTCCGAGGACACCAGGGCTTCTTCCTCCTCCTGTGTAACGTCCCAAAATAAAGAAGCCGCAAAATGAAACATCAGAATCTTGGTCAAGAATAGAAGAAAGGTAGCAGAAAATCAGAAGCTTATTTAGACACCCAACAGGCAGCAATCAAGCGCTCAGGGGCATACTGCGTGCAGTATTAGCGAATGCACGGGCTATCATTAAAACCATAGAGTATCAGTGAAGGCATACAGTTTCAGTCACGGCATATAGTATCCGCTATTATAATAATCATCGCTGGCTTCACCAGTGACATTTCTGGACACCTAATACTTTGAGTAAAAAAACTTCTGGTAATCAGATTACATGTTTATATTTTTGCATAAATTGTAATTATGATTACAATTTTCTGGAATGCTTGAATGCATGCACTTTTGAAATAATTACCTGACCAAGTAACAAATAGCCACACGGATTTTGGTTTTTAAAAATCTGACCACAGATCACATGCCTAGTGACTCACACACCATCAAAAGTGGCCCTAAAACCAAGTCGCCCCTATGCTCCGGACGGGAGAGTCAGTGCTGAAAAGACTTTAGCAGCGCTGAGCTCTTTAGCTGTCACTCAGAGCCCGTTTGTGTATCCATCATTATCACCATCATCATCATCACCATCATTCTGACAGTCCTTGAGAGATCCCAGGGACGCATGTGGCTTTTACGAGCCGGGGTGAGGCTCCACAAATGAAGCGGGTTGTAAAGCAGTCTAGTTAGTGCGCTGTCAACAGTGCTGTGCGACCCCGCGTATGCAGTCCCATGCTGCACTGGCTGACCCCTGCGGTGTCACTGCCCCGCGGAGTCCCGGCTCCCAGCGAGTTTCAGACTCCCTAATGGCCCCAAGCTGTCAGATCCCGGCCCCTGGAGGGACACAAGTGGCCACTGGGGATCGGTGTATATTACGACCCCCAGCCACAACTTTAACAAAGGCACCAGAGTTTATAGCTTTTCCTGCAAGGGTTTTCTAAGGTTGCGGTAGGCGGGGGGGGAAAGGCCCCGGATGGGACGGAAATCGCAGGAGTCATCAAAGCTTTTATTGGTTCACTGCGACGGTTCACCAGGAGAAGGCAGAAGAAGCCACTAAAACTGATATGAAACTCAAGAGTGGCCAAGAGAGAAAATCTGAACAGACTCCAGCAAAATTTGGCACTCAGTTGATAAAACACTAATTAAATCAGTCAAATAGAAAGTGAAAAAAAAATCACTTTACTGGACAGTTGATCAGCTGTATGGAAGTTAATCAACTGCTACACCAAACACAACCAAATGGCTGATAGATTTGATTGATTGCCTGACAGATTGATTAACCAACTGTTCAGAAAATGCATCTGACACCGAGGTAAAGAAAAAAAAAGAGAGGGGAAAATGTTGTGGTGCAAATGGATGCAATGAATGCCGTGATGAAGTGCTGTGTCGAGTAAAACCCGAGTGCGGAGGGAGCGGGTCTCTCCTGGCGTCAGTGCCTCGAAAGCGGGAGGCGCCATTTCTTCACTCAGAAATCCAGGTTCCACCAAACACTAAGCACTGTACATTTTACACCGAGCACTAATCCTATTTTCATTCATATTAGTTCCCAGGAATCTTTATCCAAATATTTGCCTATTTATACGTTTCTGCGAGATAAACAACTCTAGTTGCGGTATCAGTAACTTTCATAATTCCTGTCTACTGCATGAACCCAATTTCTTTTAAATACACCTTCCATCTAACCGGCATCAGGGAAAACTTATTTGAAAGCTGTACAGATCAGCAAACATGTTAGCACCACGATGTGTAATGGAGTCGATCATGAACGCACTGTCAGAGAATTAGATTCTTCTGCAGGCTCCCCAGCGGAGTTCCACAGGCTTAAACCCTCCCAGGCTGATGTGTAAATCTTCCCCTTAAACAGCTCTGTGCCACTGTGCACAAACTCGACGGGCACTAGGGAAAGGTGCCCTGACCCATTTGCACATTAATAAACCTTGAGTGTGTTTATTAAGCGGTAAAAAAAAAAAAAAATGTATAAACATATGCATTATTTACACTTGCAGTGCAAGGGTAAATCAGATTTTACAAGTGGGAGGGGAAACAGGCCGCTCTGCCTTTGGAATGCCAATCCTTATCTATCGCATTACAATCACATTAAAATTAATAACACTTATACGACTTATTCTTCAACCGCAGATGGAAGAAAGTAATAAAAGACAAAAGCACCGTTAAATATAGCACTTTGAATATATTTAAATTTAGAATAAGAACAATTATTGCATTCTATTTGTAAGCATGGTTTTTCTTAATATTTGTGCCTTTTTATTCCCTTGTAGTAACTCTAATCAGGAGCAGGGGGAAAAAACCCAGCACCAATGACATAGAACAGCGGAAAAGCCAAGTATATCGGTTTCATTTGACTAAACGTAGTTAAAAAGTGGAAAAGCCACGGTTTCCTTATACATATTTAATGTGTGCCGAGAAAAGCTGCCCTTTAAAATGGGTGTAAGAAGTGAGTGCGAGCATCTAAACAATATGGGAGTATTTCGACAGTATAGGTCACACGTGAAGTGTCTGGGGTCACGCTGAAATTGTCCATCAGCCAGACAAGCAGAACTGATTTGGATGCTAAATAATGGTTTAGATATTCAAAATTCTATATATATATGCGAAAGGCTCCAGTGAACATTGGATCTTCCCATCAGACTGCCATTCTCCTTATCCTCTCCTTTATGCAGTACTAGTGAGATGCATCTGAATTTGGGTCCGACAGAGGAGGGGAGGGGTTAGTAAGGTGTGGCAGGTCAAAGCACACACAAAAGCCTATTTTGAGTGCAGCCTTAGCGAAACCTGTGTGTGAGTGAGTGTGTGTGTGAGTGTGTGTGTGTTTGTGTGTGTGAGTGTGAGTGTGTGTGCACGTTTAGCTTTGCAGATCTTCTGAATTGGTGGCGTTCATCTTCACTTAGTAAGATTTGTAATTTCACAGCTAGACAAAATAAAAAAAACATCGCTACAATTAATCAGGTGTTGTGCCTGGCAAAACAGAGCAAACGCATGGGGGTGGTTTACAAGAACTGCAAGCCACGCAGAACAGCACTGCGGTTTCCCAGATCAATAGCGTCCAAACGCACGTCTGCTCCTGTTCCGTTCTGTGTGTCAGGATGTGTAATCAATGCTGGATGTGCCAGGGAAAGCTCACTGCGAACAGGCCGGAAAGGAAGAACGAGATGACCGTTAATTCTCAAGTAGCCTGTTTTACATGCAAGTTTTTTAACCATGAGAGATGCAAAGCGGCTTTTGTGGTCAGACGAAAAAATTCTCTTCAGTCATCTCAGTGTGCCGTGAAACAGGAACTGGATCAACGCTGAATTTTTAAATAAAAAACGTAAAACTAAAACTAATTTCACAATTTTTTTTTTCTTGTTGCTATTGATACATTTTTACTAAATCTCAGCGCGTGTAAGCAAAATATTGAATCTCTCATGCTGGATTGAAATAAAAATGCATAGAGGCAAATTTAGTTTTCCTTTAATTGAGGCCTTTGCTGCATGACGACAACAGAAAATATCAAAGACAAAACAAAATGCCACAGAATGCAGGGAAGTAGCGCAGTAAAAAAATAAAAATAAAAAAGCCAAGGGGTTTTGACTCTAAGCTGAAGGGCTGTGGTCTGTTTGTATAAATCAAATCCACATCAGCGCAAAGCATCCCTCTCCTAGGCCTATCTTTGTAGATAAAGAGAACCAGATGAAGGCTGGTCACGGCACTCGCCCCGCGCTTGCCCCGTCGCTGGGTTTCGGTGGGTCAAAACCCTGAACGAGGCAAATGTTTTTTACCAGCAAACTACCATTGTCTTAGCCTCAGCTTAAACGTCACTGGACGGTCGTTCAGAAAACGTGTGTGGGCGGCGGAGCACAGAACAACATTAAAAAAGAAAAAGGACGACACCGTTTCAGATAAATTTGAATTCATCCTGATTATTACAGAACAAAAACCATCACTTACCTCAACGTGCCCTTTATAAATGCGAGTTTGTTTGCGTTTCTTAATGACTGCTGTGATTTAGGCGCGAGTTTCATCCCTGACCAAAAAAAACGGTGCTTAAGGTTTCCTGTGTTTCAGCGCGTCCATTTTTGAGGTCCCCTTGATGTTTCCCGTGTGTCCTTACCCAGAGACACCAAACCCATGGCAGGGTTAGCTCATGCCTCATGTTCCAGTGGGAAACCACATCAGGCTTTTGGGGCTTGATTTAGAAGCACCGGAGATGGCCACCACACATCTTTAAGAGCAGAGCGCGACAGATGAAAAAATGATTCAAACCAACTCATTGTGATTTACGATGTAAAATATAAAACTATTCTCGACACCAAACTTGAAAACACTTTTATTTTCTCTTCCTATTTTTTTTTTTCCATCTCACATCAGCCACGCGTTCCCCATCAACTATAGATTTGTTGGTTTGCATCATACCAGGCAAGCAGCCTATCGTTTTTATCCATTGATAATTAATAATAATTATGTTGAAACATCCTGCATCATCACTTGCTTAGTGATGCTTAGCATCATCACTACCAGCCCCTGAACTCTGACTTCAAAAGCTAAGGCTCTCCCTCCATGTCATCTTGTGTGAACAGGGTTATTTTGTTTTTCCTGTGTGTGTAACCCAGCGATTTGTCTCAGGCCTTTTCACAGGGAGCCTGCTCCTCAGGACCTCTTCCGACTGACCGGCAGCTCCAGGACAGATCCGCTCCAGCTGCCGCTCCTGAACACGTGTAGTCCCTGTGAGAGCCCTAATCCGTCATAACCCGCAGGTTTGACGGGCGGGACATTCATCCACGAGCCTGACCTTGCCAGCGCGCGCCGTCTCCCCACCTTACACTCCGTCCAGTAAGGCAGGGTTGACCGACCAGGCCCGCCCTATTGGGTTAGACAAATGTAGAAGAAGGAAAGAAAAAAAAAGAAGCATTTTCAAATGTTAAAATGACAGACAGGGGCAAATATAAAGGAAAAATATGGAAAAAATATAGTTTTTGTGAATGCAAAGAACAAATTCTAGGTTTTTAAAGCAAAGGCATTGCAGTGCCAGTGAAATTAACTTACAGGCGGGCCTGAGCGCTGGCTCTGAAGGGCCTCTAATTGGTGCTTTGACCAGAGTTCAGCTTGAGGGCCTGGGAAAGTGTGACTGGGAATAGTTTGGGGTGTACATCACACTGCCACCAACCAGCCACAATTCAAGACACAGAATCCTCCCTAATGCTTTTGGGCTCCGGAGCCCGGTGGCGGGAGCGGCGACGTCAGGCTTAAATCAGTCACGAAGAGTAATAGTGAAGTGTTTGGTGGCGTGATTTACACCAACAGGGTGACTGGAACGGCAGGAACATTACCGATAGAAAAATAAAATGGGATTGCTTTGCGGTGCGAGCCAGGAATTAGGGCCCGGCAGAATGAGGGGAGAGGTAATGTAGAGGCTATCGCATTAACCTGCCGGGGGCTCCCTTAATAGGGTCTGGGGCTTAAGCTGATATATCAATTTACTTCCTTCTGGACAACTTCAAAGCACAGTTCATTCCTGCCGGTGGCGTCTGCCCCCCATCAGTCTGAGTGTTCGACCGGCGTCATCACCTCGGAGACCGACGAGGGCAGGGCCGTTACCACCGCGGAGACCTTCGGTAGGTGGACGAGGTCCCCCGCTCCCTCAAGGTCCCCCTGCGTGCAGGTCCCTGGGCTCCGCAGCCGGGCCCTTGAGAAGCGCCCACCACCACCACCTCGCTCTTTAAGCCTGGCGCTCGAGGGGCCTATGGTGCCGGCCCGTGCGTGCCGGAGACGCAGTTATGCTCCCGATGGACAAGCTGCACCGTTTCAGATCCCTCCGCTAATATCCATCCCCGACGCAGAAACATTCAGCTGGCCTGACCCATAAAACAAGTCAATTTAGGCATCGATCTCTTTTATACTTTTCCTCTTCTCTTCCCCCTTGTTATTACAGGCTGCAGATTGAAAGCCCCGTTACAAAGACATCTGCCCAGAAATTCACTGTCAAGCTTATTGTCGTTCTTTATATCTTCCCGATTCTTACAACAACTGAGAAACAAGCGTTTCTTCTCCATTTCCTTAACTCTTTGTTCTGTTAAATATATCAAAGATCCGCTCTCAGTGTGAACCCTGGAGGGCGATGATATCACTTCCAATGTAACGCCTCAACGGTGAGCCATGCAAGCTATTCCAATATAAAAAACGCCTTCTGTCTTCGTCGTCACGCTAACTAGCTTTGTCAAACGATTCCCAACGAAGTGAAATGGTGCGCACTCGGGACCCAGGTTCCCCCAGCATCCTAGGCAAACACAGCCGCTAAGTCTCAGACATTCTCCACAAACATCGAAACAAACCCTATTTCGGAGCTGCGGCAGTTCCCTATTCTCGGCATGCAAACAGGACAAGGCTGAACAGCGTACCAGATCTCTAAACCTAGGGGCAAACGATCAGTCTCCTGTCCTTCAGCTCATCACTGTCATCTGGAGAACCTCTTCATTTCTGTTTTTAGAGAGGGTCAAAGGAGGAACCTCACAATCGCTTTCACCCCAGCAACAAAGATCTTTTTCTTTTTTTCTTTTTTGAATATCTGTGAAAATCATGGATTGTTTTTCAACGTTTTTAACCAGTACCTCCAGCAGAATCTAAAGGGCATCCTCACACTGCCGGGGAAATAAATACTCAATCATTTTCGTACAATTGAATACTTTAGCACAACATCCAACGTACCGTTCACCTCTGTGTTTATATTACAGTATATATATATTATATTCAAATTGTAAAAATGAAGTCTGAGGAAACAGAATTAGGTGAGATTATAAAAAATAAATTTAAAAAACGCTGTCACAGCTTTAAATTTTCAGCGATCAGAGGCATCATTTAGACGGAGAACAAAGCCAGCAAATATTTTAGGGGAGGGAGGGCTACCTGTGAGTGGAGAAAATAAAAGGGATCAGGGAGGAAAGAGAGCCAGGCAGTGAAAGTACAAGTGTAGCGGGTACCAGATGAAATCCATGAATACAAATCAGGGAAGATGTGAGAGAATTTTACATCAGGTATTGTCACTCACCTCATCTGCCTGTGTGATCACTACTTCTGGAATGCGGCTGCCTTTGTCGTCCGTTTCATCTCCGCACTGCCTCCCTTCCCCGTGCCCCGACTTACCCTACCCAGGGAGCACTGTCACAGGGGCGCGTGGGGCTCGGGGAGTTTCGTCTGGGAAATCACTGCGGACGTGGTGGGCGTGGGGGCCGGGCGGATGGCTCCGACGTACACGTAGGCTGGGAGACGCGACTCCGC
Organism: Hiodon tergisus; assembly: GCA_025775045.1. Lineage (NCBI taxonomy): Eukaryota > Metazoa > Chordata > Actinopteri > Hiodontiformes > Hiodontidae > Hiodon > Hiodon tergisus. Next base: position 3,744,618 of record JAOVYW010000007.1, on the reverse strand, counting down.
GACAGCCGGTGACCCTCGACAGGAAATGGGGGGGGGATCACGCGTGTAGATGTGACTCCTACCGGGAGAGAGACAAAGGGCAGAGCCAGCTGAACGTGCCGATCCTTCGCCGATCCGCCATCCACACTCAGCACGGGCCACCGCGCGCTCCCGTATCCAGCCAGCTCTGCTCCCGGACACCCGGTGCGGTTCAACCCCCGTTAGCGATAGCGTAAAATATTTAGAGCCACGGGAGCCAAGCAAAAAAACACACATTGGGTAAAACATGTGTGAGCAATCTTCTAGCTTTGCATGTGTGTGTCACTGTTTGTTTCAAGCAATAGGACTCTAAAGAAAACAGATCTGCCCAACTGTCAAATTGCGGTGTTAAACAAAGGGCACCAACTGTAGCGCTGATTAGCTCAGTGAAACAGGCAGCCGTCCGGTGACCTCTGTATACTGCGTTTTTCCATCTGCAAATTCAGCTCAGGTTCGTTCCAACCAGGGTGTAAAAAACAGCTGGTTAGTCTGTGGGCAGAGGACATCGCTGATCAGGACCTTGAGCCCACAACAATCCAGGCAAAGCCCATTTTCACCAAACTGACGCAAATGTTTAGCCAAATGAAATGCCGTCTAATTAGTTTATGCAATCAAGGCTTCAAAGCAAGCTCTGCAGCCGAAGAAATTATCAGCAAATACTTGCATTGCTCTCTCAAGTTCTGTCTGCAGGGTAGAACCGACTTCTTCCTCTGTTCTATGCCATCTCCTTTATCTTTTTATCCTCTTCTTCTTGTACATAGTATAATTTTTTTACTGACAACAAACTTGCAAAGATGGTAAAGAAAGAGGGGGGGAACCAACATCAACACGGTAAGCAGTATGACACACTGGGCACTTTGTGCTGATAGGGGTAGCACTGGCAGACCATGCAGAGGAGTCTGATCCTCTGCCAGGCACTGTTAGGAACACCCCGTGTGATGAGGTGATGACTGATAAAGGCAAAAACAAACATCCAGGGTAATTCGGCGGGGGGAGCACATACAACCATGACAAGTCTAACTGCAAAGTGACAGTTGTTGAGATAAAGGGCCTTTCAGGGGGAAAGGAGCCTTGTTTGTTCGATATAGCGCTTACACAAGTGTTCTGGTGTAAATTGTGAAAGAAGTATGATTTGCTCAGTCAAAATCTGTCCTACAGTCTATCCTCGCATTATCTTGTGTTTGTGATCTGCAAACCCGTCTCGTAAAAAAGCAGGAGGAAAAAGATGGGGCCTTTTTTTTCTTCTTCTCCGTTTCTTGCCAAGTTCTTCTTTCCCCAAGGCAGAGGAGGGCTCTCTCAAGAAAGCTCCCACTGCAATGCTCATAAACACTGACTCCTCTTGCAAGCCTTGTCATCTCTGCAGAATTCTAGCTATTGTGGGAAATGAAATAACCTGAGGTTTAAACTACTTTGAGAGCCCAATTAGCATATTTCCCTCTAGTGGATAATGCCGCTTTCTGTAAAAGGATAGCAATTACACGCATGGATTTTGCCCCTTATTCTTAGGGTTTATGCAGGGCGCGCTGTTGTTTGATAGAACTGTTGAGCTTTCAGTTGTAATAGTCTCAACACTGCATAGAAGGTACATTTCTCACTTTTGTTTTCCTATTAGAAGACTGGGTTTAAATGATCAGAGAAATGCTTGTTACTTTCTGTTAGTTAACATTTTAAAAAAGCAGTCGAGAACTTAATACTGACTGCATCCTAGGTTCTCCGTCATTTCATGTTGCGGCTATTGTCTTCCGAGCGATGCGGCGGTCTGCACATGTGCACGAAAACAAGCTGTGGTCGAGCCGCTCGGTGGTGTAACTTTGAGAAGAGTAAATGAATGGCTATGAAAAGGAAAAAATAAAATAACCTCTGCGTCGCGTGATTAGTGTGGATGATCTGTCAGTGGCGTGGGAGACTGGAGCCCGGGCTGCAATCTTTCAAACAGTCCCCCAGGCCGCAGTTCCACAAATTAGACCTGCCTTCCCAGACTGCAGCATGGCGCAACAAAGAGAGGCCAAAGACTGAAAACAAACACACAGATAAACACGGCCAAACTGTATCGCCGGCGGCGACCGAGAGCCATTTAATGCAGACAGTGGATTTACATAGGTTTACAGAGCTAACCGAGTGTCTATTAGTGGATTATCAAAGCATTTTCTCTAAGAGCATAAAACAAGGTAAAAACCCATCCGTCAAACGCGAAACGGGAAATACTGTATTTGACTTCCAAAATTAGCACACTTGAGTCTCCCCGTGTTGCCTTTTCTTTCTCTAAACACATTAAAACGAAAGCTTTAAATGATTATTCCTGTTCAGCAGTACCCTTTCCTGTGATTCTAAATCCTACAGTGCGCGGAGATCAAAGTCTTTTAGTAGGAATAACCTTTATTATTCTCATTAGCTGGGAACTTGATACACTTGGACAAGTATAGCAGTTGCTCCAGTCAGCTGTCAATGTCTGTACAAGCTCTCTTTAAAATGAAAAGGAAATGGCCAGACATCTCGCTAACTAGGCATTAAACACAGTTCAACTGTCATACTGAGTCCAAACCAAACCCTGCTGCACAGTTAACTCGGGCAATGAATCCCAGTGGATCACTTGCCATCCGCCATTTCAGTTCATTAAGGCCCCAAAGTCCCACTTTCCACACGGTATCACTGAAGCAATTACAGTCCACATGTAATTAAAGTTGGAATAAACAAAGGCTTTCTTCTCCGCCTTTTCTGGCTCTGACATCTTTGAGTTGACACAAACTAGGGTGTTCGTTTGTGTCGGCAGGGTGAGGAGTCTGCTGGTCGGTGGGACAGGACCGGGGTTTGTGTTAGGAGAGGGGTATGTTAAAAGCTGTGGGGGGGGGGGGGTATTAGAATTAGATTGTGTTGTGAAATTAGATAGGTGTGTGCTCGTGTTGGGAGGAGGGAATGTCTCCAGGGGATGCTTTTTTTTGGGGGGGGGGGGGTGTCCATCCATTTCCAACAAACCCCTAGTAGGAGCCCTGGCCCTTTGTCCAATTAGAAATATAAATACTTTGGGTAACGTGCCACCGCTGGGAATTAAACTTGCAGATCTCTTACAAATGAGTAATGTGGCAGGCCTGGTTCTCCAATGAGGTGTCTTATTGAAATATCCCAGGCTGCTCGCCTTGTCACAGCTGTCGTTTCAGCCATTTGCACTTACACTGCAGTGCTTTCATTACTAAAATAGAAATTTGTGTCCTAAGTGCTGCAACATTACTAATGCTAAATATTTCATTCCCATGGGTACTAATTACGGTTGAGTACTGGCAACATAGATTCCATTTTTTTACTTTACATAACAACTGTAAAAGCAATTTGAGCATTTTTCAATTAATTAAACACACAGTCTTCGAGTAACCTCTTGTCATTTTGCCCTCCAGGACCATTGCTAATTTGTGTAGAATAGAAAAAAGGAGGGAGGGAAAGAAAATGTTTTCATCTTTTGAAAATACCCCTACAAAGGAATTAACTGGCTGCTCTTAACATTTAATAATGGGAAAAGACATATAGTTTTCACAGAAATTAAAAACGACCCTGGGTTCCGGTGCTTGAAAAGCTCGATACGTCTAACGTGGCCGGTTCCAGCCGTGAACCCGGATCAGATCCGTTCTACTGAGAGCAAACCCGCCCGTTTTCGCGTTATCAAAACGCGATAAAAACGTTAAGGGCTGGCCGCTGATTCTCACCGTATTTTTAGTTGCCACTGACTGATGCAATAAAATAATAAGGAAGATAAAGTGGATTCCTCTCCAAAACGTCATTACCATATTACAGCGTCTGAAACAGTCTCTAGGCTACGGATAATTTAGCATGGAGAGTGAACGAGGCCGGCTTTACACTTACTTTGATGCTTTCTCCTCAATTGGCCACACAATTTGAGAGAATTATATGCTTAAAACACATAAAGATATAACTTATTTTATCATTCTTACACAGCCAGTCTTTGTAATGACATCAGCCTTCTGTATTTAATTCCGGAAAAGAAGGCAGACTTGTTTAATGACATAAAACATAAAAAATAAAAACCAAATTCAACAGTAACCAAATAATTAAGAAATTTAAGCCAGATTTAAAAAAAATAAACAAACAGCGACAGACAATGAAAGGAAATGACAAAGAATTGCACAAAATGGGTTGAGCTCAGACGCGCCAACAACCGCCATTTAAAGAAGAGATCGGCTTTGAGCACGGATCCGAAGTCGCAGGGCACTGCTCTCGCCCACCAGGGGAGGTAAGAGAGGGTAAACACACGCACACACACACACACACACACACAATGGAAAAGGCTAGCGTGTGTGCTGCCTCCACTCCCTGTCTTACAGCGCGTGAGGGCTGCTTATCATATGGGGAGACAGGGCGCAGGCATGGTGCCCAGCACGCTGAGCCTAATGAGACAAAGGCCCCTGTCAAAGCCGGGATCACAGGGAGCCCATGAAATCCAACTAATAGTCCTTTCCCTGCGTTTCCTACCTGTCCACCCCCTCCCGAAGCCTCCTCCCTGGCTCAATTTGCATAGCTTCACCTTATCAGCATATTCGCACGGGGGGGGGGGAGGCCACACACAGAAAACAGACACCCTCTCAGAGGAAAGAAGAGTGACAGGGACATAGGAATGGAGAGAAGGAGCCGGTGAGTGATGCAAAATTACGGTTCTTCCTTTAAGAGCAACTTAAACACAGAACTAATGCCGCTTCGACATGGAGAAATAAAAATAAAAAACTAAACAGCTAAAAATACATTTACAAAACCCCTTTTTTTCCCTTTTCTTTTTTTAAGCGTTAGAGCAAATGTTCGCGGTGCCTTTTGCCAGGTTGAATTCTGTGGTCCCAGTATACTCATTTGTTCCCGGTCTGAGTCAATAAGGCTATTTTTGATTCCAGCCGGGCTCTGGTTTCAAAGCTGTTCAAACGGAAGGCCATAGAGGAGAGAGAGCACCACCACTGTGCACCTTCCCGTGGTTCCTGAAACGCTTAGGAGAAGCTCAACTGTGTCTGCACAACCTTAGCCCGCTGATGAAAGACAGGAAAACGCGGGTCAAAGCGCCGAGTGTTAATCTGCCAAAAGCCAGCGTTTGGTATAGTAATTACATGCTACACTGCCCTAGGAGTGATTAGTATGAGCGGCCGGTTAAAACTGTACCCGGCTAAAACAAACTCGGTCCAGCTTAACTCAGGCTTGCGGAGGGACCCTTCATAAGCCGCGCTCGCCTTTCCCTCTCAAGGCTCTTTTCGGGTTTCGCCCCAGTCTTTACTGGATGTTTGCCGTAGCATTTAGTCTCCGCTGACTCCAAGAGAGCAGCGCTCTGCAATAATAATAATAATAAGCATGAAAAAGTGGAGCCCCCCCTTCTCTCTCACCATCCGAAGCTCGAGTGGCCTCTCTCCAGGTGAAACCCCAGCGGCGGACTTCGCTGTCCCAGCTACATCTGCATTCTCTTGTCATGCTGTAGCACTCTGACGCTGGGAGATGAACCTCCTGCAGGTGGCACCTCCTCGTTGAACATGGAGAGGGGGGATCGTCATGGGGAGGGAGGCCTAAGATCAAGGAACAAATCGTTTGTGTCGGCATGTGGCTCTCAGGGCTGTGATGGGCGGCCCGGCTAAGGAAAACGTACACACGCCAACACCAACACACACGCACGCTAACACCAACACACATGCATGCCAACACCAACACACACACACGCCAACACCAATACACACACACACCAACACACACGCCAACACCAACACACACACCAACACACACACACACACCAACACCAACACACACGCTAACACACACGCACGCCAACACCAACACACACGCCAACACCAACACACACGCAACACCAACACACACGCCAACACCAACACAAACACACACACACGCCAACACCAACACACACACACGCCAACACCAACACACACGCACGCCAACACCAACACACACACACACCAACACACACACACCAACACCAATACACACACACACCAACACCAACACACGCCAACACCAACACACACACACGCCAACACCAACACACACGCACGCTAACACCAACACACACGCCAACACCAACACACACACACGCTAACACCAACACACACGCATGCCAACACCAACACACACACACACCAACACCAATACACACACACGCCAACACCAACACACACGCACGCTAACGCCAACACCAACACACACGCCAACACCAACACACACACCAACACCAACACACACACACACACACCAACACACACGCCAACACCAACACAGACACAGACGCCAACACCAACAAACACACACACCAACACACACGCCAACACCAAACACACACGCCAACACCAACACACACACACACATGCCAACACACACAGACGCCAACACACACGCCAACACCAACACACCGCTTAAAACCTTTCAAACCCACAGCATTAGCTTAGCCAGGTGTGAGGTATCCCAGTTTCACAGTACCTACACTAGGACTCTGCTTCCTGCCGGTTTGACTCCACAGTGAAACCAGATGCATGACCATAGACTATGAGGAAAAAGTACTGCTATTACCAGGTTGGTAATGCAAAAATGAACCAGCTATTGACAACAATAACAAATATCTTACCGTGCTACAATTAGGCTTCGGATTTGTGCGTCCTTCCACATTCATGTAAACCTACAAATAAAAAGAACAACATGTATCTATCATAACACTTCGGTTAGCTGGATTTAAAATAAATAAATAAATAAATAAACAGTATCTTAAAATCGAGTTAGGAACTTTGTTTTCTGCATGTGTCTCTGGTTCAGAGACTGTGGCTGACAAAGGGATAAAGACAGAATGTGCTCTATATTCCTAAAAGGCGTTCTGAAAGTAACTGAAGTGTCCGTATTCATTCTGTGTTCATCATTCCACAGCTCTGTTAGTACAACTCCGAAACATACCCCAGCCCCCCACTCATTATACTACAGGGGCCTTCGGATACTTAATTACGAGAAACCAATGAAGAACCGGGCCATGTTGGAATTGCCATTGCCGCGGAAACCACACGTGACACATGAAGTAAAAAGGTACTGTAGCAGTTCAAATGCAACAAAGTCATGTGAAGAAATTCAATACCTCACTGCTGGGAGGAGGTGAACGCAAGCGGGCACGCGTGGAATGCGGAGAGCCGGGAGAGAGCGATCTAAATTTCAAACGAGGACGATGCTTTTCCACCCAGTGTTTATGAAACATCGCTGCTGGGACTACAAAGGTAAGAGGATACGGCATCAAAGCCGTATCTGTGAAAAAAAAAGCACGGCTGCACCAGAATCCATCGCCGAAACATAATGCAGGAAGGATTCTCTTCCCAGGCTCGGCAACTTTAATTCCATCTTCCCCACTCCCGCCAGCCCCAGGAACCACTCTGCGCCCACTGGCTCGCGTACAAACACCAGATAAAATGTTAGGGTTAGCTACACGGGGCAAAGATTATGTCGCTAAAAGACTACGGGAAGTGAGGAGGTGTTGGCGAAGCGATGTTCTTCTCATGTGGCAAGCTGAGAATGTCTCTTTAGGTAGAAGGAAGCTTAAGATTCAAGTGGACACCACAGAGGAAGGCTTGAGGTGCTGTGTGTTCGGCAATCAGAGGGGAGTCTGTGATTTCTACAGAGCCGTTGTAATGGTGCGCCACCTCAAATTAATTGTTACTTGCCTACTTCAAAAGCATGAGACCAACGGTTTTTGCTGTATTCTATATGAAAAGGAAAAACATGCAAATTAAGTTTTGTGTTTTGATTTTGTGTCAGCGGCATAGGGCTGCTGAATCCGTAGGGTCAGGTGGGCATAACAGATGACAAATTATAGGGGTCACCAAAGCCCCCTGACTCCCAAATTTGCCAAATATTTCAGAAGTTAGGAAAGTCAGGTGTCTTACCCCCCATGCTAAATTCTATTTAATTCAAAAATTGGAATGTCAAATATCAATCAAATAATAGCATTCATCACACTCATCAGCCTGTGATGTTCCCATTGCATAGTACCACGGTTATTTTGCACACAAAGATGGGGTGTACTAACTGAAGACAATATATATGTCACACGAGAGCACCAACTGTATTGTTCAAGAGGTGGGCATTGTGAAAATGTGGGTGTTCAAGAAGGCATTGTGTAAATGTGGGTGCTCAAGAGGTGGGCATTGTGTAAATGTAGGTGTTTAAGTTATGTGGGACATTCCTGGCCTTGCCAAAACCCTTGGGTCTAATCGAGTCCAGACATGCCAGGGGTGTGGTTCAGGTTCAAGGACAGGGGAAAAGTAATAGCATTTGAAACGTAAGAATGAAATAAAAAATGCACCTACCATGATGATAAGCACTTAGACAGCTAGTTCTCATTCCCTATGTTAGGTAAGACCTACCCTTTGTGTTCATTGCCAGTTCCAGTGCTGAACATTTTGCAGGTCATACTTTGGCATATCCACATTTTCTGCTGTTTTTTACGATGTGCAGAAATATAAATTGATAACGAATGATCAAGTGAGCTTCAACTATATCGGTGCATAAAAGTAGCCTTTTCTCTAAAGGTATTCATCCTTCAGAAAACATTTTTATAATTTTTTCTGTTAATATTTATAAATCTAACTTAGATACATGCATGCCGTCCACTAAATTTCATTTGTATGAAAAAATAACAAACATCATACCCTAACAATGTCTTGCTCCATTATTGCAATAGCTAATGGAAAACCCAAACAAACATGTTTTTAGACTAACTATCCATGGATCCATGGGGGCTGGGTTAAAAGATGGATTAGGTGTGAGCTAGAAGCTCGAAGCGGCCCAATTCTGCAAAAGCAAAAGGACTAAAGTCTTGGTCCAGTAGCTTGAGTCTTTTGGTCTGGCCTGGAAGTTTAGTTTGGCCCGAGGTGGACCAATAGTGTAAAAGCGGCTATTGAGTAAATCTGGGTATGAAAGAGGAGGACACTGATTGAATGTGGGTGTGGAAGAGGTGGGTACCTCTTCAGTGTTGTCCATGAGTTGGATTACTACATCACACCGTTTGGTTTTTCTGTGGGGGTTGTTTGACCACAGCATTGGGGTCTGAGGCTGTCGACTAAGCTGATTCAGGCAACTTTCTGTCTTGTCTAGAATCGGAAAGGAAAGTGGCTCCCCTGCTTGACTGACGGGGGTCCCTGGGTGTCAGCAGCCATCAATCCCTCTCTACCTCAGGGGGTCTCCTGATTCAATGCTCAGGGGGTTTTCCTTCCACACAGCTGTTTTCCCCAAGCAAAGGTTGTAGTCAGAGATCCTGTAACTGAACGCAACACATGACTCCCACACTGACCACCTCAAACCCACGGTTAGGGTTTCTCTATACAAGCACTGCAAAAAAAGGAGCTAACACCCAACTATTGCCGAAGTCAACCAGCTGTCTTTCTGCCACAATAAGTAGTGTATCACTTGATCGAACGCTTGAAGTAATTTTCTAGGCCTTTTTAAAAAAAATTATTTTATTTTTTAACCTATATTCAGTGTGACATTAAACCGTTGGTCGATATAAGTGCCTCATTCTGCAAAATTGTTTGCTTATGCAGCCAAATAAGAAAAATATAAAATCAATTTCAGGGCAGCAAATTGTTTGAAAAATTACCTGAGAATGAGTTTCACAGCAAATTAAAATGTGTCTGTATAGAAAGTGTGTGTTGACAAAGCCCCCAGACGCAGGAGCAGGCACATTAACGCACGGAAGCGAGAAGAGGATTAAAGTGGGGATTCTCATCTCCTGGGCCCATCTGTAGCTTTTATGCTAAGAAATGACACGGAATCTGCTAATGATTTGCCCACAATCTGCATCGTTTCGCAAAGCGCCAGAGTGGAGCGCCGTCGCCTCAGTAATGTGCTGAGGAGGGAGCCCGTAGCAGGCTCCTTGAAGGGCTCATTTTCACATTACTCAGGCTTCATTATGCTGAATCAATATTCGTTTAGTCACTGGGGTTATTGACTTATTCTAAAATAAAAGTATACCCTTCAGCTACTATGCTCATTACAGGTAATTTGTCTTGTCACGGAGCAGGGAGTATTATCCCACTCTTTCAAGTGTTGACAGTCTGTGGAAATACCTCCCCACGGTTACAACTGTAAATAATTTTTGGGATAAAACATTGGAAAATCAATGACTGCTTCCTGCAATCTGTCACAAACAAATCAATCATAATCTGCACAGCAGTCGGCAGGGAGATGCAAGGGAGACTGGTGCCGGTTTAATCTTAGTCTGAAATCTCTCATTTCTAAATGGCATCACATTATAGTATAATAATTTAAACACTAAGCGATCGTCAGCGAACAACAGGAGAGGACACAGGGATAAGGTGGACGACGACACAGGGAAATCCATCCCTATGTAAATAGACTCTTAATTTAATCCAGCAAATTAAGATGGAAAAATATGATGATTATATTCCAAATAGCATTGCACAACACACCAAATGTAAATACAATACTCAATAAAATACATTTTTAAAAAGCAAATACTCAATACCTTGCAAATACTGACTTGTATTTGATGGATTAAAAATATAAATCTTAATAAAATAATAAAATGCATTTAACAAAAATAAAAACGAAGACTTTTCAACCTTTACATTGGATACGAGAAGTACACTGGATACGATATGAAAAATAACGTGAAACACAAAATTTTACAGTTTTTGAAAACAATATATGAAATTATATTCCAAACACTAACTACAAATTAATCAGTTAGTATAAAGTAATGTTCGAAGTCGAAGGGTTTAAAAATACAAGTACATGTCACGAAGACAACTGTCACATGAAATCCATCATTAAAAACTACACAAGCAATACAATATGTAGAGAATTATGGCCATAACACATTTTACCGAATGCAATTTTATTCATTCCAAATTTTCAGATTATTATTTTTCAGGAGTTGTTAAAGTTATTCAATGACCCTTCTATACATATTCTTTCAAATTCCACAGAAATTGTTTAATGTATTTTCTTACCAAATTCAATATAATAATGATGAACAGCTGTGTTGTCTTTCTTTGGAATGACAGAATAACAATTCTGTCATTTTTACTACTCTCAAACAATATGAAATCTCAAAACCAAATCTTCAAACATTCTTTCTAGCATTGAATTGCTACACACAACGATTAGACACCATGAAAGGTAAATTACGGATTTCAGGCTAAGGCCCAGATAGCTAGACAAAAACTAAATACAATACATACAGACGGGTACTATATTAGCAGTACTGTAAAAAAAAAAAAAAAAAAAAACACCTTATCAGTGCATGTACTACGTCGTGAAAAGGAAGTATTCTAAATCAGCCTGTCACAATGTTCTGATTGCACAGTTTGATACAAACTGATTTGAAGGAACTGGATGTATCTGAAGGACATAAGGCCTACGTTATTTCCCCCCGATGCATTATCAAATCTGTACAATTGCCTAAAATATATATATATATATATATATATATATGGAGTCAACCAAACCAATAGCAAAAATGTATCCTACTTTTTGAAACTTATATATGTATGTGTATGTGTGTGTGTGTGTGTGTGTGTGTGTGTGTGTGTGTGTGTGTGTAATATTTTAACATGCAGAGTAACAGTTTCATTTTTCATAGTACAGTTTTTTGGAATAATAAAATATACCTTAATTACCTTACCTTAACTTAACTTTCAAACAAAAGGCCTCTCATCATGGGCAATAGTCCAACTGGCAATGTGAATATCTAAAGCATAAAAACTAAGAAATAGAGACCAATTCAAAACAATAATGTTGTGGATACCAGGGTGTGTGTGTGTGTGTGTGTGTGTGTGTGTGTGTGTGTGTGTGTGTGTGTGTGTGTGTGTGTGTGTATAGCACATATTTCACAATTCTCTAACTTCTGGTGACGAGGAATGCATTACTAAAATTATTATATACGTATCATTATAGTAGTAGTAGCAGTAGTAGTAGCAAAAGTAGTAGCCTAGCTGTAGTTGAAATTGTTATTAAAGTGTCCAAACATGTCCATACAAAAATTGCAAGGTCAAAAATAAATGGTTTTTCTTTTTTTTAATCGCAGATATCCCCTGGCATTAGTAACGATGTTTTGAATTTCAATTGGCTGCCAAGTGGCAGAACCCCTCAGCTAATACTTCAAAGTAAATTTAGCGTCTACTAATCGGTTTAGGACACAGATTTAGAATGGCTAAAATCCCTATGTGTTCTTTGAGAACTTGTATACGTTACAGTCCCGCCACTGATTTTCAAAGTAGCAACCTGACCTCACACTTCGAGGAAACCTGCCAAATGTTTCACGGTAACCATTTAACTTAAAACATCCTCTGCGTGAACGTGTGCAGCAATTAGCCAGCTACAATAGATAATAACACTCTGTAAATTCAAATTAGATTACGCACATTCCCTCGGGCATTCCGAGTTTTAAGCAGAACCATGCACAATTGTTAAATCACGGCTTGTTCTCGTGCGTGGTTACCGCTGATGGCACCTATTGTCCGAATATTACTGAATAGTATAAATGCCTTGTGAAGTTCTGTATCATGAACATAATCGTGTAATATGTTAATAGTATGACACATTCCATGTTTTGTAACGTTGCATTTAGCTAAATAGTACTGAAAAACGCCGGCACTATAGTACACAGCATTAATGAAAAAATGCTAATATAAGTTATCAAATCAATAACCAGATATAAACAACAATTTGGTCTAATGCATTGGAAGACACCCAAAAAACGTTACTTTGTAAATCTAGCAAATGCTGTAATGATGTTACAGAATATAGCTTGAAGGTAAGCAAACCCTACCGTTCTCATCTTCGGGTGGTAAGTGAGCCGTTTTTACTTGGTTTTTAATTTCCAGGTGTTTGCTTTACTTCGATTTACCTCCTCTCTTCTCTATTGCAGAAATAATAAACTCCTTGACAGGCTCTATTGGAGGGGAGGAAGTCATTATTGCTGATAACGGAGAACCGCTGAATGGTGACGTCATTGATATATGCAGAGGACAGGCTCCTCTTCCGGTATCCTTGACAACAGGTACGTTTCTGTCATTCTAATTTTTGGGGAACGAGATCTCTAAATGATTGACTATCAAATTAGCCAATATAAACTCTTTTTTCCGAGGCAAGAAAACATAACTGCCCAATGATGTACAAGTCTCAGCAAAGCAGTTTGGGAATTGTAGTTTTATTGTATACATATTTATTATTTGTTCATCATTTAAGTTAAAACCATAGGTTGCAAATTATCACAATATTGCATATTTCTAATTTGTTAAAGATTAAATGTAAATACATATTTAGTACATCAATGCTGTACTAAATATTGTACATAAAACAAAGCTTAAAATTGTGTAAATTCTGTGCATTTGCAATTTTTCAGCTACGGTGAAAAAATATATTTTGATATAAAATATTGAAAATAAAGTAATTGTTGACAATACTTTGATTCTGTTTTTCTGTATTTGCAACGGTGTCTGTTTTTATTGCGCTCTATTTTTTAATGTTAATAATTAAAACATGTATGGTGTAGAAACTAGCATAACTTCAGTATAACTTCAATTGCGACAAAACTGATGTGTTCCAAATATTCGTTGAATTGCGCAGTGAAAATTATAAATAGGTTATAACCTAAACATAGCGAAACGTGTCGTTTTAATTTCTTTTTTTTTTTTGCGTGTGTGGATCAATCGATACATTTTTCATAACAGTAAGAACGAACTTTTCGTAAGTTCCTTCTGCACCAACAGCTATGCACCATCTTCATTCATTCTTTGGTACCAAGAGCTTTTCAGAACGAAACAACATGTGACCTAGTGCTTACACTCTTTAGCAGCGCCTACAGCGATCCCTTTCGGTTTGTCGGAGAGTTCAACTACCCAAGGCAAGAAACCACTTCGCCATTCATCCAAATTACACCAATAATGCGATGGATGTCAGAAAATTACAAAAAAACGTATTATGTTCATCATATATTCTCAAAGCAATTATATAAAAGAAGCGTTTTTCTTTATTAAGATCAACAATAATAGCAGCAGCCACAGAGGTAATAATACATATATTTAAAATGCGATGGCAACCATAACATGAAGTATGCTCCATTTATTAAGTGTATCTGTTGGTTACGTATTTAATTTCCTTAATTTAAAATATTCTAAGTTGTGTTTAATTTAGCGCTTTATTACTACTGATACTATTATTAACTCTGTTACTGCCACTAATTATTATTATTATTATTAGTAGTAGTAGTAGCAGTAGTAGTAGTAGTAGTAGTATTGGTATTATTGTTATTGTTATTATTATTGTTGTTGGTGTGGTGGTGCCTTTAAACTGGCCCGTTTTACGTGGTATCCAAAATGCTAGATTAACATTATAGTCGAAGAAGCAGACCGAATTAAATAAATCGGGATATGTTCCCGTCGGGAAATCTATCTGGTGGAATCAAAGGAGATTACATCCTCTGACCGGTTAGGATTTGCCGAAGTTCATATGGTATTAATCAGCTTTGGCTTCGACCCTTTTATGAGTTTTAGGGAAGGAATATCGGGCTGGTTTATTCCTGGATTCCCTGGCAAACACTGTGAAACAGCCGCTTCAGTCAACACCTGTCAACAGCTAAAACCCCTCTTTACTGGTGAGTGTCAGCGCACTAATGCAATTTATGAAGCTTGCAGGCCTACGCTATCATGAACTGTGGGTCTAAAAACATGTGGGCCTAAATACTAAAATGTGAGCAATGCGGTCAACAAACAAACAAAGGTATTCATGCTGATTAGTTAGACTACTGCATATCGCAATGAATCTCTGAACAAATATTTAACATTAACACTCACTGCTGAGAATTAATGAAGGAAATATAAGTTGTAAGCTTTCCCTCTTGCTAAACTCGTCAGAGCCACCAACAAAGCATGCAGCGTCACTGAATTCATTATATTTGCACAAATCAAGTGGCGGTGAAATGTAAATTGACACGAGACAATAAGTAAATAAATAAATCGATTAAAAAAAAAAAAACAAGCAAAAAGTAACCTACGTTAAGCATTACTCTTTAATTTATTAAATATCCCGTCAACCGCCAGTAAATAATTTACTGTTAAATCATGAGCGAAAGTGAATGCTTCGACGATGTAGTATAAAATGGAAAAAGTTGGAGTTCATCTTCCATTTTACACGAGATTGTCATCCAGGGGCAGGCGCACTTGAGTCTAACAGCAATGAGCCTTGTTAGTGGGGGGAAAGGAGTGGGGAGAGAGGAATAGCAAAAAAGCCACTGACAAAGAGAAAGAGAGAGAGAGAGAAAGGGAAAGAGAGAGGGAGGGAGTACGAGGGTGGAGAGAGAGGGAGAGAGAGAGAGAGAGAAAGAGGGGGAGAGAAAGAGAGAGAGAGAGAGAGAGAGAGAGAGAGAGAGAGAGAGAGAGAGAGAGAGAGGAAGAGGGGGAGAGTGTGTCGATCAATAGGCAGGGCTGTGTTAGCCCAGCATGTGTGTGCCTTTTCCTTCACTGACTACACCCCGAGAGGAGGAGCGTGAAGCACGTAGTAGGCGTCAGAATCCTCAATTTCCAACTTAGCATCCTGGCAGGACATTTTCCAAAGCAAAGCCCCCATCTGAAGGCAAAAAAACTTATTCTGCAGTGCATGGTAGAGAGAAAGAAAAAGGAGGGACAGGAGTGAGACCAAAAAAGAACGTTGAGAGCTAGTAAACATAGTTGATCAGCTGTATCTGACAGCAACTCAATATAATTCTTGAAACCATTTTCGTTTATTTTATTTTATTTTTTACTGCAAGTACATAGAAGGAAACTAATACTAGCCCGCCGATGCGAGTCTCTATGTTTCAGGTCTTAAAGTGCATGAGCAAATAGAGGAAAAGTGCACAAATAAGTGGCTTAGTTTCGGGCTTTACCATGGCGTATCCTCAGGGCTACTTGTATCAGCCGTCAGCTTCTCTGGCACTGTACTCCTGCCCGGCGTACAGCACAAGCGTGATTTCGGGACCCAGGACCGAGGAACTTGGGAGATCTTCTTCGGGCTCTGCTTTTGCTCCCTATGCCGGATCTACAGCGTTTACCAGTCCTTCTCCTGGCTACAACTCACATCTCCAGTATAGTGCGGACCCGGCTGCGGCAGCAACGTTTACTTCGTACGTGGTGAGTGCGTTCGTGTACAATAGTGATGCACCTCGGCTCCGTGGCATATACTAAAAGTCTTTGTGAAAACTTTAGAATCCATTAAATTTCTTAAAGATACGCCGCCGTGGACAGAAGTGAGGCACGGGTGTTTATTTTCAATTTTTGCTTCACTGTTTTCTATATTCGTTCTTATAATCAGCTTAAATGCAACATAATATAAGGTGTAAAACAATGTGCTTGCTGATTTATTTATTATGGGATTATAATTCTACAATATATTGTTATACGATAGATAATGCGTTGGAATACACAATTCATTCTACAGCAGGTTGGAAAATAGGCCAATTGTATGGTTTTCGTGGAGATTATTAAGGCTAAACTAAATGAACAATATGATTGCAATGCCTATATTTATGCGAAGACGCTCGCAGATGTTCAGGTGATTTTCTTTGATTATTCCACTTCATCGGACTGACTAATAGTCATCGCGTCCTAATTTTTATCGAAGTATTTATCTCTTTTATAAACTTTAATATATTGCTATAATTATAACATTTTCACGCAAATAAATATTAAATCCGAAAAAAACGGTACATATTATGTAGACGAAAAAATACATAAAATATGCGGCTTGTAGGAGAACATCGGGCAACTTGAATAATAATAATAATTAAAAAACAATTTAAATAATTATAAGGATTTGGTTGTTATTATTATTTTTAATAATGATAATTTCGGAAATTTAATTATGTCGTATCTTGCCTTTATTTGTGGTTTATTTAATCTAGGAATTATCATAGTAATGGTTGTAAGTACTACTCAGACGATTATTTTGTAACCCCAAACACCGCAATTATATTAATTAAGGTAAATGTCTACGCACATATAAACTGCTTTCCATTTAGAAAAATGAATACACAATATAAAGTTGAAGCGTTTATAAAACATTGTGCAGATGTTGTCTTTACAGAATAATTAACACAGATACTTTAATCAATGCAGTCGCGGGTTATTGTTATCTTTCTGAGTTTTCTGTTCAGCGCGATACTGAGTATTTGCGTTCTTCTTTCTTTTTTAAAATTTTAGGGCTCGCCGTACGATCACACCACAGGCATGGCCGGTTCTATAGGATATCACCCCTATGCGGCTCCCCTGGGTTCGTATCCCTACGGAGACCCAGCATACCGAAAAAACGCAACCCGGGATGCCACTGCCACTCTAAAGGCCTGGCTTAACGAGCATCGTAAAAATCCGTACCCCACTAAGGGCGAAAAAATTATGCTGGCCATCATCACCAAAATGACCCTCACTCAAGTGTCCACCTGGTTCGCCAATGCGAGGAGACGGCTAAAGAAAGAGAACAAGATGACCTGGACCCCGAGGAACAGAAGCGAGGATGAGGAGGAGGACGAAAACATTGATCTCGAGAAAAACGACGAGGATGAGCCGCACAAACCGACAGATAAGGAAGACTCGACAGACACCGAGTCAGGTCTGTGTGAGATTAATCAATTATATTTTTAAATCTAAGACATTTCAACCCAGGGCACATAATTGATTGTTGGCTAATGGTGGCACGTTATTTATATGGCACAATTGCTTTAAATAATAATGAGTTTAAACCACTTTTCATGTGGGCTGTTCTAGGTCGAGCGGTGACACATGGCGATTGATATGCAGTCAACTAATTTTGAGTTTCACTAGTGGAATACAATTTAAACAAATATTTGATAATTACTTTCATGACTATTTCATGACCATAATAATAAATATAACAAAGAGACTTGTAATTATTCATAATAATAATTATACACTTAGTAGTTATAGTCGAAAATTTGTTGAACATAATTACAATAATAATAATAATGGCAATACTATTTATTTTATTTTTATCACACACGAGAGCGGACGCCCGTGGGCAGGGGCCCTGGAATGTGTGCACTCGCCTCCTC
>JAOVYW010000007.1:3707743-3726418 GCA_025775045.1 Hiodon tergisus | reverse complement strand
TTGATTATTTTAAGCCGTTTTGCAAAAGCTTACTCGTGATTAATGGAGCAAATAAACGACAAGTAACGGACTTTCGAGTTTTACTTAATTTGTATTCCTTTCTTACAGCAGAACATAAACTGAGTGCGGGGGAAATTACATGCGACAGATTTAAAGAAGAGAATCCTGGCAAAGAGCCGGATCCCGTTTTGACTGACTCGGAATTGAAAGATCAAGAAGACCGAACAGAACTAATGTCCGAATCTCCGAAACCTACGACCTCTTCTCCCACAAACGTGCCCCGAGGAACTGATATTGTTCAAGAGAGACCACAAGAAATTGTGCACACATCGGGTACAGTAAACAACGTCAGTGGCAGCAGTAATGTCACATCTGTGATTCACTCGCCCCCATCTGCTCCCAAACCTAAACTTTGGTCCCTCGCCGAGATTGCAACTTCTTCGGACAGGTGTAAGGGAAGTAGCGATATACCGCAGGCCTCAGGACCGGGCCAAAGCACAGTAATTACGGCCAGTCCTTCGTCACCGTCTCGATCCCCCACTCAGTGCCCGTTCCCAAACAGTACAGTACTCTCCAGACCTATTTACTACACATCTCCCTTCTACCCGGGGTACACGAACTATGGCACCTTTGGACATCTTCACAGCAATCACGGATCCAGCACGGGGTCCACGCCACATTTCAATGGATTAAACCAGACTGTGTTAAATAGAGCAGAGGCTCTAGTAAGAGAAAGCAAAATCAGGAGCCAAACACAAGTAGAACTTTGTAAAGACTCCCCTTATGAACTAAAAAAAGGTATGTCAAACATTTAATACTGGCTTCCTCTCCGACTAAATGGACATTAATTTATTATTTGTGTTGGCGAAAAAAGTAATTAACAAAAAAATCAAAATAAGTAACAAAAAATAAATAATATTAATAATAAAAAAACAATCCCGAAGAAAGAAAGGTTATTTTCAATGAGAAAAAAAGATAGTTCTCCAATCTTAGTTTCTTGTTGGTTCATCCAAAAGATGTATAAGAATTGTCTTAATCGCTGCAGACGCTTGAGACTATTTGTATTAAACTAATATGTATATTTAATGTAGCAATTTTGTATTTAAAATGGACAATACACTATCTTTGAAGTAAATTATGAAAAATACACGTGTACAGCAATTGTTTTGGGGATGAATATATAATTGCTTGTGTCCAAAGTGCTTCATAGTTTAAAATAATGATTTATATATTTTGACGTCTGATTCCCCTGAGTGTGAATTGCTTTCCTCGTTTTCCTTCCTTAAAAAGAAAGACACATATATCGATCAACTTGCAGTTGCCTTGTAAAATAACAATTATTAAAATAACGTTTAAGAATACATTCATCTCACATCTACTTTTTCAAATAACTAGACAAAATACTCTTTTAAAACCTTTGAATTTGACTTTTTAGCCCGATATAACCGGAAGAGCACAGGGAATGCGAAATACTCGTTTTGTTCGTAGAATTTTAGTTACGTCAACCATGTCTGGTTAAGCGATGGCTTTTGAAAGCCAGTCTCGGATAAAGGAGACAAATAAACGCGGTTGTTTTTTATTTTTTATTTTATTTTTATTTTTATTTTTATTTTTTATTTTTTTATTTTTTTCCAGAAAGACAAGACTTATTTCAGCAAGATGATATAGTTATCATAATACATGCAGAGTATGTATTAAGAAAATTGCAGGGTATTCATTTAAACCAATTACATCCAATATGTGTCGTATTTTATGCAAAGCAATCAGGTGGCGAACTTGGCTAATGAGTTCGATTTTATGGCAAATTTAGTCCTCATTAATGTTTCTGAGACAGGGCAAAGCTGTTAAAATGGAGTAACGTTGTATTTACAGGAATAGAGAACACCGTGCAATTTATAGTATAGACGTGTTATGTGTTTTTTTTTTTTTTTAATAATCTAGAATGATCGTCGATTAAATAGCTACTTTGTGGGTACGGTACGATTCACTGTAAATTCCATGCTTCCAAACCCCCTTCTGTCCTCAAACCCTTCCCACTTTCACAGGTAGGTGTCAGACTTGCTCTTAATTTCAGGGTTCCATTGTTACGCAGACGTTACAAGGTATCTCTGTTTAAGCGGCCTATAAAAGACGACATGACCCAAGCACAAACATCAGTGAACCTACACAGTATGATCGAATCGTCGGCGTCACAAACGCAATTGCTTATTGTATAAATGTAGTAAAATTTTCTTCACTTTCAGAAGGTTACCCTTTTACCCTTTTCATAGCAACTTGCAGGAGAGCTTCATATACTCAGTTATTAATGTTAGTTGGGACACACAGAAATTGGTAATACGCTTATCATAATGAGTAATTTCATATTTAATTTTGTGAACTAAGTCAACATTTTCTTTCTTTAAATAATGTGATAATATCACTTCATTTAGATGATCACACAGAGTGCATGTATTATTCTTATTATGATTATTACAAGACGAATAAGTAGTTACACATATGCCTAATTAGTAGCAGTTACAAATCAATAACTATAAACAATAATTTATGGCAGTAAAGGATTCCGTTGCTCTAATGATAATTTTTTGCTGTGAGTTAAAAAACAACATTTAAAATATATAATTTGTAATTGTAGCGATTACACATTCACACTCGTATTTAGGAGTGCAAATGGGATTCGCAAATTTCGAAATTTTCCGTCAACGATGCTACTACTGCTTCTGCTATACTATACAATAAATAATAGATGATGATAACAATAATAATAATAATTATAATATACTCGTCATCATCATAATTCTTCATCATCATCATGGATATCATCATCATTATTATGATCAATCCCTGCAGGCTAGATTCAACAAAGGGTTCTAACCATCAATCTCCATAGTTTACTTTCTACACTCCAGCTGAAAACTCCCTTGGGTTTTATATAATTCCCTGTTCTCTAATGTCCTCTGTTTTGAGTCGCATAAATCGGAAAGGGAGGAGGGGGGCTTCTATTTTTAATCTGCTGGAGTGCGCTATAACCGTGATTGCGCCACATCTACAAGCTAAATAGCATAATTATGTTTTTCTTCACTGATCCCTCCAGGGATTTAAATATTTGACACGATTTTGCCTATGAGAGGAACAGCCAGGCTTTTCCACGTGTGATATTTTTATGTACAATTCTGATGTTATTTTCAGACACCTATACGTATCACACAAGTCATTTATGTTTAAGTGCAATTTTGCTTAATTTCTAAATCTAAACTGCTTATTCGTCAACTAATTAAGGACTACACTTGTTTGAGACAATAGGATTATAAACGACTTTGTTGCTGTTAATGAATTGGTGCCAAATGAATTCAATCGCTTTCTTTTTTTAAAAGTTTTTATCATTTTAAAATGCCACATAGGAGAAGTATTGTTTCGTCTGTATAACATTCGATGTGAAGGCTATATAGTATAATATGTTATTGCTAATACGCGCCTTTTCAACGCAGATCTTGAGTGTGCAAACGTTTGTCTATTAGCCGTATCGGTGCACAGTAAGATGCTAAATACTGCGTCTAAATATAACCCTTTGTTGAATTGGAGAAACTGTGGCGCTGGGAACTGCAGAGATCCCGTCTTACTTTGCCTAACTTTGCTCATTTTTTTTCTTCTTCGCCTCTCTTCCAGTTGAATGGTTAGCTGGCTCATTGTTAGGAAGCTCAGCATGGATACACTATGTGAGAATGTTAAGTGAGAGGGAAACAGTTCCCACGTGTGTGAGGGAAGAAAGTAGGAAAGCCTAAAGATTGAAGTAATTGAGACAGCTTTTGTTATACCAAGATGGAACTGTAAGAGTATGCAGATAGATTGTATGCGATTATTATTTATGGGATTTTAAACTCCGATCCCACAAATAAAATCCAAAAATGCAACTACTGAATCGCTTTATGTAGTACAGATGAAAGATAAACATAGATTTCGGGTGATTTTAGTTTTTCGCAACTGGCCTACATCCCAGATAAACAGCATCACAGCCCCACAGTTCCGCTTACCATCCTTGCCCGCGAACGCCTTTTATAATTAATGCGTAGTCTGCATCACTTACATTGCCCTATTTAAGAAAAATTACATTTATATTCACGAGCAATTAAATCAATATGAAATAAATAATAATCCCACGAATCTTTTCCTTACATCCATGTGCACTGTCTAGTAAATAAAATAGTTTCTGTACATATATGTTGTAGTTTATTTAAAAAAATTATAAACCCTAAACATTTATCCTAAAATACATAACACACTAGAAAAATTAGCTACTGAAACTATGCGATTTTCAAAGTACATGCTTCATTTAATTTATACTGTAACATAACGGGCAATCCTATTGTGCATACAGGATATTAAAGACTACTAGTTTTAAAGTGAAAAAATTGTTTAAAAAAGAACAATTATATTGGCATATTTAACACAGGGTGACTAACCCAAATGATTTTTTTCTTAAGAATTTATCTACTTGGGTAAATATCAATAAGGTTTGTCTCATTCTCGTTGCTCAAATAAAACTTGGACAGAAAACACGTTATAGGCTACAAAGCAAGCCCATCTGGAATTGGCGGGGCCCATCAAAGACGCAAATGCAGCAAGCTGTTCCAGGACAGGCCTTCAGTCAGATCCAACACCCCAGTGCGCTAAGGTAGAGGACTGAACTAAACCTCACTGCCCGAACAGCGCGGTTCGCGTAACCCTCAGAGAACTCTGAGGACCTACTCGGTGGAGCATACAGCCACATATCCTTCGCCACGAAGCAGTTCAAACGAGTATCAAATGCCCCCTTAAATTCGAAAGCCTGGCTGAAGTATCTAGAAAAGGCAATATTCACGCAGCTCCGATGGGGCAGTCAGGGGCTCGGGGTGTAGGTTTAGAAACTTGAAACAAAACCAAAAAGTATTTGCCAACACATCAAGCTGAATTAATAAATACGGCAGGCTATTTGTTTCTCGATCCGCTTTAGTGGGCGATTGTAACATGTCATGATTAAAGTATTCTGTAACGTAAGAGCATCTAATGAGAAGAAACTATACAAAAACGACACCGTCTAAATCGGCTATAGGCAATTTCATAGTAGGGTCGATGTATTTTTATTTTATTTTAAATATATATAGGCCAAAATTCAGGTATTAGGCCTAATGTGTTAACAGTTAATCTTAATAAAACTACTATTGTTTCCGATTTATTTGCATTATTTTAAACATAAAAAGGATAGAAGTTCTTAAAAACGTATCTCTCTTATCGGTGACTACTAAGTAGATTCTAAAAACATGACCATTACCTTAAATTCATGAATTAACTTTCTATCAAGATATTTAACACAGAACTGCATTCGTTGATGTACTATTGTATTTTCTCGATGCGAGAGTTTAAATCCAAGACCCTTTTTAAAAACGAGTAATTTTACCACTTTCTGTGAGGCGTTCTTTTTCTTTTCTTGCTAGCTGATAAACTTCTTTTTTCGTTTCTTTAAAATATCAGTATGTTTTTTAAATCGAATCTAACGATGAGTTATACACATTATTGCCATTTTTTTGTTGTTGAATGCTACAAGAATCCCGAGTTCACAAATGCACCTGCAGTACATTTATTTAAAAACTAAACAGAAATCTTTACATTTAATAATATGAATAAAAAATACCTTAAAGCTGTATCCGAAACCGGATTACATGATTCTATGGTTTAATACTAGTTTCAATGAAGACTTAGACGGAGGAATTTAATTAAAAGCCCACTTGTTAACTGCGTTCTACACTGCTGTTAGTGCGTGGCAAGAATTGAGCAGTATCAAATTCAGCTCATTGGTGGTGGAGTAAAATAATCCTTTTTTTTTTTTTTTTACCTGACCTGCTTATATTATTAGTGAAGACATGCAGCAGAGAAGGCTTTGGCATAGCCACCATACGTGTTGATGTTGTTTTGTAGTTGCTGTAGTATTTTTTCAGTTGAATGACACGGCTGGTTGCTATATGAAAATAAAATCACAAGAGAGACGAAAATTGGCACCACATAGGCTGCTCAATGAAAACATAACTTTTGCTGAACAAGTGTTCGCAATTTAGAATATACCTTTTGTTATTGCCGCACCAGCAATATCCTAGCATTTCGCTCAAAGAAAATAATTTCTAATCTTCTATAGAGCACACCCCTCAAACACGCGCTCTCCCTTAATCACATAGCTAAAAAGAAGTGGAGTAGTCTTTCACTGAAATCACACTGGGAATAGCCTACCGCCTTTGCTTTATTTAATCATCAAATCCCAGAGACGAGCCCCTTAATTTATTATGGGTGCTAAAAATTCAGCCCAGCTGTTTCTCTGAGCTATGTGTTAGCTCAGCCTCGCGCTGGGAGGCAAGGACTTTGGAAAGGACTGTTCAAGAATAATTCCCACAAATTACTCAATTTTCTCCCTAAAAATCGAACAGGTAACAAACTGTTTTAAGCCGTCGCGTTTCTCCTTCTTTTGAAGATAACAATTAAGAGTAAAGAATGAAGCTTGGAAACGGGGAAATAGATAATTTGCTAAGATGTTTTTTGTTTATTTATTTGTTAATGGCATACTCCGATAACAAGGGCAATTAAACAGTAAACTGACCTCGACGAAGTGACAGCGGGTGATTTACAGCTGTTTACATCCACTTTGCCCAAGACTTCTCGGACTGGCCACGTTGTTTTTCTATTTCTAACAGAACTCTCTCGAGACACATTACACGTGTTACTCGCAGCTGTCTGATGATTTAAGTGACTCCCCACTCCCTTACCTAAACTAAACTGTTCTTATTACAGAATCGTAACCGTTCTGTGTCCCTTGGATACATTTATACAATACGAGCATTAATGGCTTCGGGATTGAATGTGTAGCCATTTCAAATTACATTAATTTTATTTGCTTCAAAAACCTACTTTTTATAGGGATGTTTGGAGACTACAGATAGCGCTGGATAGGGGATTTTAATTTACCCTTTAAACTTCACGATTTAATTAGGTATAGCTAAAAATGAACGGAGTAAAGTAACAGTGCGACATACAGTGATGTGCAAAATTATGTTTAATATTATAGTTTTTATATATTTTTTTTTGTTCTTGCAGGGGTAGTAGGCTACTGGTAATTTTGTTAGAGATTTAAAGGTATGCAATTTTTTGACTTAAAACATGATTTTTGTGCGGTAACAACAAAGTCTAAAGAATATCAGCACTGTACAGACTTGTGTAAACTTAGCGCCGCAGGTTTCAGCTGTGCCCTATCCGTGTGCCTGACTCTCCGAAACGGTGTAAAACAGCAGGTGACAGAAGCCCCGGTCCCATGCACACCCAATGTGAAACTGGTGACCTATCCATTGATGCAGCGGTTGTCGAGTTGATCGGCCTGGCGCTTTAAACTCCCACAGACGGAAACAACAGGATCCCTCCGTGATCGTCCACAGAGCCACGCCCTCGTGAGATAATGAGATGTAAATACCCGTTTAGACTCCGTTTTAGTGTTCAAGGCTGTCCCGTCCCTGGCCGTGGGTTCAGCATACATCAAAATTCATCCTCACACAATATATTTCATTTAATTTTAAGCAGCATCAAAATAGCTCCCTGCATTCATAACAAAGCTGCAAAAAATAAAATAAAAAATTTAATGTTTTTATTGTATTCAGGTATTTTAGTAGTGTTTGCCTGAAATTGCCAAAAAATAAGTTTTTATTAATAGATGTTTTTTGAAAAAGGTTTTATTTATTTTATTTTTTATTTTTTCCATTTACCAAGAACAAAAGTGCAACTGCCAGAAAAACAGCATAATAAGTAAAATACATTATCATAAGTAAAATAATCAGGACAATTATATCTGGTATTTCCATTTTAGTTTGATATACACCTGCTCAGTCAGAAAACACATATCAAGATAAAGGCCCAAAGAGTTTGCCCTCCTAATTGTTTTGATGAAGACTAATTAACTTCACTCTCTCAGAAAGGCTGGA
This sequence comes from Hiodon tergisus, assembly GCA_025775045.1. NCBI lineage: Eukaryota > Metazoa > Chordata > Actinopteri > Hiodontiformes > Hiodontidae > Hiodon > Hiodon tergisus. The sequence goes on along the minus strand of JAOVYW010000007.1, from coordinate 3,718,430 downwards.
GAAAAGGCAATGAGCTGCCTTGTTTTTTATTTACGTTTGACATTTCAAAAGGATCCTTTTCTTCCTAACACCTGTTCCCAGATATTTAAGTATTCATTCTCATGGTAACTGTGATTTGTGCTTGGAATAAAACAAATCTGCTGATTTCACATGCATCGCTCTTATTGTGTTTAAAAATGGCTGGGGGAGGGGTATTGGCATTTTAAAAATATTCTTAAAGCTAACCAGTGTTTCCTGGGTGTTGCTGTCAGATGGATGCATATGTAAATGTAGACTTATTTAATTGGATCAGCTCCCAAGATAAAATAGATAAACGCTGTCTGGTTTGCCAAGCTATTTTCAGAGGCATGAGACGCTCTATACAGCGTTAAGTTAATAAAGTAGCGGGGAGACACACTGCACTTAAAATATGTTGGGTCTGGACTTGTAGAGAGAGGGATGGGGCAAAAACCAGCAGACAGAAGGAAAAGGGTATTGAAAAGAAGTAAGATCAGCGCACATAGCTCCTGCTGACGGTTATTGATATAGAATTCTTAACTGTTGAGGAAATAAACATAGTGATACGGTGGCCAATCAATAGTTCTAGTCTGATACTTCTGCCGCCATTTTAAAACTCTGTCAGTCTAAACATGCATCGCTGATACCTGAGGCAGTCAAAAAGGCCAGTGCCTGAAAGACTAAAACAACCGACAGGCCTCTGATTACGTACAGGCCATACTTCTGGTTTAACAGGTAGTTTGAGGCTCCTTGGCAAAATAGAATAGGGATGCATGCACACTGTACAACCCCAACGTCTCTGTCCTCTCCACGAAGGAGTTGTGCTAAAATGTGTGGAAGCACCTTCCTGCACAGGGGCCAGACTTTTGCACAAACACACCGGGGCATGCAGGTTTTAATCCAGTTTTCATATGGTCCTACAAAATTGTCAACTAGGAAGCAATTATGTGACAAATAAAACACCAACAATAGTGATAATAAGAACAATTTGCAGTTTACCATTTAAGTGAAATCTCTCCTCTCATTCATTTTGGCTAAACCAGTACTGAAGCTGTGTGGACTTCATTGTTCATACCAGCTACACTTCAGGTATAGAAAGACCTGATTTATTAGCTTGTCAAGGGAAGCATTGTTCAAGAAGGCAATCAAAAAGCACTTACCTAGCTAAACTAAAATTACTGCCTTTTCAGGGGCTAATTTGTATAACTCCCATGGAAGAGCTTGCAAAGTGTTTGATGAGGCATAAAATGATGATTAATGAATTTATTGCCCCACTGCTCATCAAACAGTTGTAGTATATCTTTCTTCTCTTTGGTGTCGTATAGTTCTGTGGCTCTTTTAAAAAGCCACAACGCAGTCTCTCTCCTTCTATCCCTTTCATCCGCCTGACTTCGGTGAGTATGTGAATGTGACCAGAACGCTGCTATAAGAGCAGAAAGACAAAGGACAGTTTAATAAGAGGTTAAATGTGACATGTGAGTAAAGTTGACGGGGTCTCAGCTTTCAGTGGATTTTCAGCACTTGGACAACTGAGTAGAAAATAAGGAACCATATAAAATACACCCTCCCCCACCTCCCACCGCCACATTCACAAAAACACGCGCACACACACACACACACACACACACACACACACACACACACACACACACACACACACATATACACACATATACACACACAAAGAGAGTAAAACAGGAAGTAAACAATCAAGCACCTTTGAATGACTTAAAAAACTATACTTATGACACTATAAATACTTTTTCAAAGAAATGAAAGAGGGCAGCACACAATAATATATATTTAAAAAGCCCTCATAGGAAATTATGATTAACGATTGGGGGAAAAGATCTACGCAGATTGCACAGGGTGAAAAGCAGTTCTGCATATTTGATAAATAATCTCCCTCTGCTCCCACAGCCCTCTGGCCACCCATCTCTGGTGATTATTGTTTAGATGTTTACACTTGATTGAGCTCCGCGTTTTTCTCCTCTCTGGTCTTTGTGTGATTGTGCTCGATTAAGTCATTACTTGTTCTGCATCGCTGGAAACCAAAGAATGCATTGTTGGAAATTCTCCCTTAGACTGTTTCTCATTGGATGGCGTCTGAATTCTCATATTCATTAAGGCCATCATTTAAATCACCAAACAGCTATGTTTATGGAAACATAAATGGGAAAAAAAGCATATTAAATTGACAGAACTGTGTTCTGCGTTGCTGACAAATTAAAATCATAGAATCCACGGAATCTCCAGGTGACAAACTGACATATTTGATTAGTGTAATTCCATTAATAGCTACAGTCCAACTAACTATTGATTTCAGGTAGGGACTGTGAAATGAGGGACACTCTGAGAACTACACTGAGATGAACCGTCACCTTCACGGTAAAAGGTTGGACACTCAATCAGTTCTGTCCAGTTTTGATAAAGGCCTCTTTTCTTTATGATTTTTTTTTTGTTAAACGTTACCACCTGATGTCCTTGTCTTTTTATACATTACTTTCAGAGGGACACCCTGTATATGAATATTTTGCTTGTGACGTCAGCATTTATTGTGATGAAACTGAGATTTTATTACTGAGGTCTTTAACAAAAACTAAAATAATTTTTTAAAATATAAATTTAAATATGCAGATTAACCTTGCATACATTTTTCATGACTCTGCCCCCCCCCTTTATACCAAATATTAAATAATCACAATTCTTAATAAACTCAGCACTACCGTGACCACAGTTCCCAGTGTTTACCCAGTTCACTTTGCAAACAACATCAAAAAAACAAACAATAACCAGCAATAAAAAACAAGAATTTGATAATTTGATTCAAACACAAACTAAATTAAAATGTAAACTTCAACCCATCAAAATGGATGTATTCCTATTTATATTTCTAGATCTATATCAAAATGCATATGTCAAAAAAATAAAGGCAAACCTTTTCGAACAATATGATTCATTTTTAGATTTTTTTCTGTATTTTTAAACTAAAGGAATTGGGTTCACACTGCACATGTGACAAATGCATCTGATAATGAGAGTATCATTCACTGACTATTTAGCTGACAGAGCTAGCTTAATCCTCTGTGTCCAGGGAGATGGCTGCACACACACACACACACACACACACACTTGTGGCATCTGCGTCTGTTATCGGAGTCACATGTCCCTGTGCTCCAGCAGCACTGGGAAAGGGAGGAAGTGACAGCCTTTTCGGTGGGACGCCACCGTCGCTGCTTCCACTTAGCAGAATTTACACCAGCCTTTCAAAAACCACTGCGTAGCAAGGGGCTAAAACTGCCAAAATCATCTTTATGGGAATTAAACATGTAAGTCCAAATTTAGCTGCGTTTGTGCCGAAATAGAGAGGATTACGATGGAAGCTTTCTATCCTCTGGTAGCACACATCTCTCGATTGCAACAGGCACGCCGGAGTCGAGCCCTATTCCCGCCAGCCACGTCTGATGCAGTGGTGAGCAGTTTTGCGAAAGCGGTCGAACCCTCCTGCAGAAGGAGTGGTGTGGGAGAGGGGACGGGGGGAGCGCAGAAGCATTTATCACCTGATCGCAGGGGAACGACCGTTCCCTTCAAGTCCTTGACCCGTTGACTGCTCTTACAAACGCGGTGCGTTCATTAGCGGGTTGCCTCAGCAGTTGCACTGTCATTAGTAAATACATCACAAGTATTGACACATACATATAAAATGAGATGTGCATTATGTCATCGCTTATTTTCGCCCATAAAGCCACTTGATCCTGAATCCAGCAGCCATGCTCCTTTCAAGCTCAGACCCTCCAGCAACCTCACACCTGAAATACTCAGTACAAATTAAAGCTTTGATTTATGGAAAAAGATTTGTAAGGAGAAACTAAAACCGATGTATTAGGCTACTTAATATGCACACTGTTGGACTGTGATACTTTGTGAGCATAATTGCTTTAATGTGAGCTATTAACACTAAGTGCATATAATTTTAGTGTCTGCCCTACATTCCACTAAATGATTACTGTGATCAATACATATGATTTGTACGTTACTTCTTATCGATCAAAAAGTAAGATGTTTGACCTTCCTTGGAGGAGCTCATCTAGAGTGAGACACTGCTAAGGGGACACTACTAAGTAGCCGGTTATCACCCGGACCAGTGCAGACTATGTTAGCCCTTAGGCTCAAGCATAAATTTAAATACAAACCTTAACACAGTGGTAAACTTAGTGCCACTGGGAGACACTGATATACTTCACTCATAGACACACTAGCATTAAAAATACTGAAATAACGGTTGGCTGACTTCTAGAAACATACTCTATAACATCACATGGCGATGCAAAAAACAGATCTAAAAATCAGATGCATCAGTTTAAAATACATTGCGTGATATTGCTCTGTGTCATCACAACCTCCAAAAAAGTCCCCTGACACTTATAGAGTTGTGAATACAATACAATGAATCTGTGAACCTAGTGTTAAAGAAATAACATTGACTATTATATTTACGCATGTATGTATATTTTTCCAGGCAAAATAAAATGCTTGGGGCATCATTAATAAATGAAGCTGTCAGAATAATTAATATTCAGTGACTGCCAGCACGTTGATGGATTTAAAGGGATGGGTCCTTCTTGCATTGTGGCCCCACTGGGCAACCTTGAGCTATTTGCACATGTAGCGCTCTGATTTTCAGTGTTAGGCTCTGTTGGAGAATGATTGACACAAGAGCAGAAAAGCCCCGGAATGACTTGAGTATGCTGAACGTCTGAGCGAACAACCGACTGCATCAAAAACAACAATAAAAAGCCTACAGCAATCATTCTAATTCTCCCCTAATCCTCCAGCTTGATAATGACATGTGTATTTATTAGTGTTGACTGAAATCATAAGTCTGGTACCAAACAATTAAATCTTTGAATTAAATTCTTGTGGCAAATGGGGAGTTTTTTTTTTTTTTTACGAAAAGGAAAATTCCTGCCAATATATTTTATTAAAGCTTGTTAAGACTAAAGCTCAATTTCTTCTTGATCTGGTAGTACAGTGATGTCCATTTAATGGAACAATGTCAATGTAAAAAAAAGAGCACGTTTATTTTCATCAACTTTTATTCATAGTCAGGAACACATTGTGCCTCCATAGGTTGTCAGAAGAACACCGGATAACAGATCTTATGCAGAGTAAAAGAAACTTCCAGTGAAAGGATAATATCAATTAATCTAATAATAAAACATATTCTCTGTTATTATCATAGTATCTGTTTCATGAATTCCTAAAGGTTTGTGTTCTACTGAGGAGTCCATGAACTGATGTTTCTGTGGATGTCTTTGTGCTGTTTGTGTTCCACGTCTGTGTCTGTGGATGGGTCAGTTGTTTCTGAATCCAGAAGCACAAGTGCAGACAGCATTGATCAATCACAGAAGCTGTTGGATACAGGTGCTTGGGGACCTATTAGTAGGTATTTTCTCTTTGATCAATAAAGACACATCAGAGAATTTGTGAAATCCCTGTTTCATTAATGAACTCTTGAGCTGGTCAATATGGGGATGTTAAAGGCCTTTGTTTCCATTTGCTGAAACAGATTTCAGCTACATCAAATGTCCCAGCTGGAGGTAATATAGATATGCTGGTGCAAAAACGTCAGGGTACTTAATCCAGCTTCACGTGCATTTTGTAAGGAATTCGGAAAAGTGCAAATTCAGAAACATTTCTCTAGAAAATGCAAACATCAGCAATAAAACTAAATTCTGCATCCTGATTTACGGGATTTTTGCATCAGCTATACCACAAGGTTACATGTGCATCCTAAAACTGGTGGATAACGTTAGTAGCTACTTTACTTTCTAGATTACATGGTTTAATGTTATCTAACTGATAGGAGCTCCAATGCACACCAACGTTTGGTCATTTTTATTAGTTGTTAAATAGCATTCACATGAAAGTATTCTAAATGTATATTCTGAATTTGAAGTCTTACTGTTGGATGCCTGTGAAGTGTTGAAGTTGCTGGCTAGTAGGCCATCGTACTGTAGCATGATTTTAGCCTACAGGAACGCTGCACTGATTAGCCCCAAACAAGGCAAACATCTTTGCAGCTAATGGGAATCGAATTTAAATTCTGTGATAGAAGCCAAAAGGCTATGATTTCCTCAGGATTTGATTGGGTCTTGTAAAAGCAAATGTACATATTTCCCAAGTGCTCCTATTATGCAAGTTATTTGCTTTTGTTTACTGTTATTTGAAAGCCTTTTGTTTTCAGACCCACGTATGTATGTATCTGTATGTATATATACGTATATGTACACACACGCACGCACATGCACGCACACACGGTCTGTCAAAAAACAAATGGCTTTCGGTCTGTAGAAAAACAAATGGCTTTCAGATGATTTTTCAGATGATATATATCTGAATTTAATAGAGTTAAAGCTTCCCTCATCCTCTCCAATGCCACTGGGAAAAGTCAGCAACAGTCCTTTCCTGTTTGGGCCATACCTCACACTCTCTGGCAAAGCCCAGACCTCTCCCTTCCTCCGGCTCAGACACACTCCCTGTCATCAAGAAATCTCCCTCCTACTGGAAACCTATTATTTAAACAAACACCAACTGTCGCAGGTTTTTATTTCTTTCTTTCTTTCCTTGTTTTTTTTTTTTTTTTTTTTTACATATGGATGCAATGTCTCTCCTAGGGATGCATTCAGTGCTCCTCTGGAAGTTGTAATCAGCAATTTATCCACATGCCATTTAGGCAGTTCTGGGGGTATTTTGGATTCAAAATGACCACATGCAACAATGTCGGGTCCGCCCGAGGACAGGAGATTAGGGCTGCGAGTCTGGGACTGCACACATGGTAAGAGTGAGGCCTGTCTGTGTGACTGAGAGCACACACATCAACCTACACTAGGTTTTTTTTAGGGATGATCATCAAAGCCTAGGACATTACAAGTCTTGAAGGCTTGAAGGCTGATTCCTTACGTAAATTAATGTTTTTTTTAATGTTAAAAATATATTTATTAATTTATGGATCTATTTTGTTTTGTCACAATGAAATCAATAAGATAAGTATATTTTATGTACATGAATTCAGTGTTCCCTCTAGTGGAACAGTTCCCTATAGGTTGTCATTATTAAGAATACCCTAGTCTTGACTTTCAACAAGCCCGGCTGATTCAATAAGAGCTACATGCTAAGTTGGATAATGACAGAAAACTGAATTGAATATTCCCTTCTTAAAGTCTGTACATTGCAACATACATTTTTCATTAATCATCACACAGAAATATGTCGCCCCAATGGTTTTAATCCAAAGTTTACATCAGCAGATATGTTGCTTGCATTATAAAAGGGACCTCAAGTTTTTGTGGGTTGAAGATACTTCACATTCAGAGTGGTACACGAACAATGGATCCGTGTATGATATTTTACCCAGGAGAACAACAACAACAAAAAAAGGCTCCATGGACCAGTCAGCGGACTGTCCGCTGTAAGAAGGCATTAACAGTTCACAAAACTCCCGCGACAGACAGAAGACACCTCGCGAAGATAACTCGCTGCTTCACAAACGGAAAGGCAACTCTGTCGGTGAACAAAGCAGGACTACACTTAGGATTACTCTTTAAAATATGCATGTGACAATAAAATATGTATATCACTACTTGCCATATGGCATTTCATATGCTAAGTAAGGGATACACAAGCATGCAGACACATGAAGGTTTATTCTGTGTCTCCTTTCATCCCATGACTTTAATAGGTGCAGTCTAAACAGAAGAAGTAGCTGAAATAACCAATTGCAGTCTATTTTACATTAGTGTTTTATATGAGCACAGTTGATTAAATCACACATGCCCTTTGTTTCAGTAATTCCAACCACAATATTGCAATAATGAAATAAAGAAATAGAGATATATTTAAGCGATGTATACCCATCGAAATCACCCTGGAAATATTTTTTTCCCCTCTCTCAATGGAACTTGATCCACTTATGGAATAGGGTTTAAAACGTTTGATTTGGGGGAATTGACTTCTCTTTATTGCACAACATAAGCTATATTACACAGAACATCAGAAATTTGTACCAAGCTGACAAATCAGCAAGAAACATTACCGTTGAAATAAAAGTATTGTAAAGATATTAAAATTCCATCGTGTTATGAAAGCATTCCGAGGAACTTAACCTGAATCACTTCAGTAAAAACTTTGCTGTGTCAATGGAAATACCTCTATGAATTTCCCAGGATAATGGAACGTTTTAAGGAAATTTAAATAAAAATGAATGAATACATGCCTTTAAAGAAGAAAACTATCACTACTTTTACTGACACTATGAGATTAGTATTACTGTAATATGGCATATGGATCCAAGTCAGTGTCTGACAATGGTGAAAAATGTTCCCGGTATCAATTACATACCCAAATGCCCACAGCAAAACTTAACAGATAAGCTGTCTCTGGTTCTTGCTCCCACAAGCAACACCAGACCATTAGAACAGTTTGATAACCGTCAAACACAAGTAGGTGCAACTTCTGGAAGTGACCATTATGCTTTGGCCCAAGGTCCTAGGTGCCAGGTGTCTCTTTCTCTACAGGCAAGTGTTACCACCGTGGAACAGTTAAAAGGACTCCTGTAGACAGCAGTTTCTGTTATCTCGGAACAGTGGCTCCAGCAAGGGGCTTTCTGATATGGCAGGTTCTTGTCTGAACGGCCATCGCACAATGGAAACTGTCACACGGTTAGCAACGTGTAATTGACCAGGGTGTCTGAATATTCAGACAAGCCTCGATTATGTTTCACGCAAAACTAGTGGGAATCTAGTGGGTTGATTGTTCGAGCCCAATTTTTCTGAAGAGAGGCTTTGGGCCAGAAAACCTTCTCATGGCCGGTTTAGGTCATTCAGTCTCCACCAAAACTGTACTTTTCCCATGTGTCCTTCCCTCCCATCCAACACCTCTTTTCTCCTTTACTCTGGGAAGTTCATTGCGCAAGGCGGATAAAAATATGGCCCTCTGAAATTTATGGCTTTTTGAAAGCTGCCATTTAAAAAGGGAATGTTTTTCGCCCTTTCTCTCTGAAACCTGAAAGGGAAAACATGGTGACCGCAGAGTTTATACTGAGACGCCACAACAGCAAGACCTGCACTCGCCAGCCTCTAATTCAGCCGCTTTTATCATTAAAACCGAGACTAAACAAGAACAACTGCTACGGCGTAACACGGAGGCTTTTCATGCTTTGTTTGCAGACTCTGAGCGCCATCCAGCCATTGCTTCTGGTAAATATCTATCGTTTGCTCTTAAGTAAATTTATGGGAAGAGCGGCTCTTGTAATTAGATAAACAAAACCCCCGAATTATGGTTCTACAACACAACACAAAACAACATGTGTCCGCCTTATGTTCTGTATCCCTGTATTGCTCAATAATAACATGATATTAACGATATCAATTCCATATATGAGATCATAGCTCCACGTGATCCCTCTCCTTAAATAACAGCTGCGTCAGTAAAGAGAGCAGGCCTTTTTTCAGTTGGTAATCTATTACCTTCTCAGATGCAACATTACATGGAGATTCACAGTGACTCATGGCTTTAATTCTGCCATTAGCTGGATAAGGCTTCCGCCATTGGTAATAAGCTCTGAGCGTCAGCCTTCACCCTTCCTGAGGACAGCCGCAGAGCAACAAATGAGCACTGCAGGGCACAGGGCATGCTCCACCCAAGCGCCTGAGTGACCAGGCGGTGAAAAAGGGAGAAAAACAAGGGGGCTCTTCGCAGACAAGTCACTCATATCCAGCTTCACGTCTTCCAGAAAATACCACCCCAAATCCCTCAAGAAACAGCCCTGCCCCCCTACGACAGGAAGGCTACAGCTACAGATCACCCTGCTGCTCAGATAAAATGTCCTTAGTATATCATATTTTGCATTGGGTAACTGCAACCATATAAATTAAGCTCTCTCATCTTTTCCCCCCACCTTTTTAGACATTTGTCTAAAAGAACCCGTGTTTTGGCCTAGGGAAAAATTATCCATCAGTGGAACTGGTTTGAGGTGTCCAGTGTTACTGTGGAGGAAGTGGTTTAAAGTTCACGGTGCTCTCCCAGAGTAAAGGACTTCCATCTTCATTAGGGTGTAACACCATACAAAACCTACAGCTGCCATTTTCACTTCACTGATTTAGCCGGACTTATATCATCACCATATAGCAAATACTAATTAAGGCCTAGGAACTATGGTTGAACAGAAAGGCGTTGTATACATAATTAACGGGGAAGGTATAGTGTTCATGCAGAGTTTGTGTATTCTACGCCCCCTGTATGTAACTCAGGCTATGCGTTAAGGATTTGTGTCAGTATATGACAATCTGACATGTGCCTGCTGGCCTGTGTCGGTGTGACCCCATCGCAACCTCACCTGACCACATGGCTGATTCCTCACAGAGCCACCTGGATGGGGTCCCCCTTCCCCCCACCTCCACACACATCACAACCCGCAGAGGCAGGCCCAGCCATTCAATCATTCTCTAAATAATTTAAGTTGTGATAGAGGAGTATGTTCCGTTCATTAAAAAAGCCACTACAATTAATGCTTCCCTGGGTCACATACCAGCTGAGCTCAGGAATAGGATTAATACTGATTAAAAATGAATCAGGCCATTTCACTCTCACTATCATCTGGGCAATTGCATTTAAAGGTTCATGTGGAGGG
>JAOVYW010000007.1:3673889-3692074 GCA_025775045.1 Hiodon tergisus | reverse complement strand
TTTCGCAGAGCAGTGGTGCTTTTCCGTTTAAAGGCCAGTGAAATGTTTCAGAGTTATCCATTTAGCAGCATTTTACGAAGACTCTGAATTACTGAAGTTTTAAGATGCCAGGTCACACAAAGACAAATCTAGCGAAGGGCAAATTTTGGTTACGCTTGTAACCAGGATGCCTAAAAATAAGAATAAATAAAATAACTCACATTTGTAGTGCAAAAAAGCAAAAAACGTCTCTATGTGTAAACAGAAGAGAGAAATAATCCTGATGGATCTGGGTACCGACTGAGTATTAATGAGAAACGGCACTGTTTCTCCTAGCCTAGAGAGGTGTGTGTGGCCTGAGATGTTGGCGGATGTGGGGTGGGGGGGGGGGGGAGTCATGGGGGAATGTTTTCAGAGCCGATCCCTGTGGATCCAGCATTACAGGCCCGAACGGCTGGGATGGCCAAATCCACACAGGTCTACTTCAGAGAGCAGCCTCACACTTTTTCAAAGCTTTGATGTGAAATAGTCCAGCAGCTTCCTGTCCTAAGAGGTGTCCCAGAGTGCACTGGTCCCAGAGATTAAAAACCAGACATGTTGAGGTCTCCTAGTGCCGCTCTGAGGCATAACTCCAGAGGCTTTCAGGTCCTGTGATTCCTGCAACGTACATTTTCACAAAGCATACTGTATGAGGGATTAACAATGTTATTCTCAGGATAAAAAAGAGACGCCTTTAAAAAATGAAGGAACCTGGAATATTTAGACAGATATCTGAACGCAGGAGGCTGCCTTTAATGATCTGCTGTCAGTAAAAGTCTCAGAGAGAGAGAGATAGAGATAGACAGAGAGAGAGAGAGAGAGAGAGAGAGCTAGAGAGAGAGAGAGCGAGAGAGAGATAGAGATAGAGAGAGAGAGAGAGAGAGAGAGAGAGAGAGAGAGAGGGAGAGAGAGAGAGAGAGACAGAGCGATGTGGTCCCTCTCGTGAATGCCAGCTGTGAGCAGACGAGGAGTTTCCGCACGGGACTCGGTTTTGAATTAAACATACTCCAATTAGGCCACTGTGTTTCTACAACAGATTGCCTTTCTTCCTGTCCCTCTTTTTGGCCAAGGATGATTTCCTGGTACCACAAGGGGAAACGGTTGTGGAGTTGCAACCAGAGCAACCTCTAGTGATGAAAACGCAAGAAGACTACACACTAAGGAAACGAAGGCGTTTGCACGTTGATGATCTCACCGTTAAAAACAATCCACGCGTTCGTAAAAACCTCTTGCAGACAGTCTCATAATTTGATGGGAGACAACAAAATGTGTTCATTATCGAGCGGACGAAGCTGGGTTTGTCTCGCTTGAGTCGCCACACAGGGACGAGATCCCCTGTACCTGTCAAAACAAACAGCTGGAACGGCCAGAAATCAATGATCAAGTGGCATGGCGTGATTCTGAGTCCGGTCTCACAGCCAAACCCAGCACTCACCACTTCTGGGTGCTGACTGACGGTGGCTTCGACTTGGGCCGGGGTGTCACTCGTGCTTACTGAGGATGAGACGAGGGAGGACGTTTACTTTCAAGATCAACCTTTGCTTTGCGGTTTTGGGGCCACCATGGCTGTACGGACAGATTCGTATACCGAGGACCCAGGGTGAACAAACGGACCCATAACAGCTGCTAAACGTGCCAAGGTCCACCACAAAAAATAACTTTAAAAAAATCTGGACACATCAAAATAACTCCATAACCGTAAACAGCAAGTTCTGTATTTTCTGACAATACAGTTGTTGTTTTTTCCCCTTCATATTCGATCACTGTCTTCCTGGCACACTTTCTTACCGATTTAGTTTAACAGGATGCGTGACTGAACACCTTGGCTAATCTCAAATGCAGTCATCCAACTAACAACCAGCCCGTCCCCTACTCCTCCACTTCCCTTTGAAAGAACAGAAGGAAATTAAAATCATGCGCCTGAATTATGGATCCAATGACAAGATAGCCTTTGAGGGTTTTTTTTCTTTTTTTCTTATCTTTCTTAAACAAAGTTACAGAAGAGCTGCCTGCTAACGCATTCCATATAAAAAAGTTTCAAATGACGTTACCACACAGTTTGATAAAACTGACAGGGGATTCAATTAAAACACACTGTCAAAGCGGGAGTGATATTTTATTAAGTGTCAGCTTGCCATTCTACACAATGCATCAAGGGACGTATCTGTAGACAAGGAGGAAACATGGGTAGATTAAGACGGGCCACATGTTGCTGCTCTCAGGATACATCACTCGAAATTCGCTTAATCAATTCCTCTGAAAAATTAAGAATGCTAGTTACAGAGTCTCTTCTTTTTGACATCAATCGATTTTGTACAACTCTGTCCTCAGTTTTAAGGTCTTTAGATATTTTGTCATAAACATATTAGAAAAAGATTTGTCACCTGTGGCATGCGGGATATGAGTCACAGTTTCCCCCCGATCTTGAGTTAACCTCAAAACCCAATGTGACTACTTAAAAAACCGCCACTTCAATCTTTTGAAAGTTAAATTAACGTCTAATGATATTTATTTTCAGCATACGAGTCCTTATGAAGTGTTGTGAGGAGAAAAGATGACTGGTCTTTTTGAGAGTCAAGGTCTCATGTGGTCAGGACCAGGGAAGTATCTCTGCAGAGTAAGAAGCGAGCCGTGCGCAAAATGGCGTCCGGGCGGCGTAGTTTTCTGTGAGAATTTGAGAGGCGCTAACCTCGAGCGCAGTCTGAAAGTTCTGAGACAAGGGGTGCTTTGTCTGACAGCTTGGACAGAAACTGCCTGTTTCACAGAAGGGTTTAGGGTTTGAGACGGCAACCTGCCTTCGAGGGGGAGCGATGAAGTCCCTTTGGTCCAGCCGCGATGGGAATGCTGTGAAGATGAAGGGGCGTCAGCCACGGGTTTTCCTAGGGCCCACCCTGCTTCTTATTATTCTTATTAATCTTTTTTATCGCCGTATAAGCTCTTTTCCTCAAGCCTGACACCGGCTAAACACGTGCCCCCCCCCCCACACACACACACACATACAGACACACACACACACACACACACACGCAGCACGTGTCGTGGAAAAGTTTGGTCTCGTCCAATGTGCCTGCCTTTTAGGTAACCCACTAGAAAAACCCAGCCATGCAGAGGGCAGAGTTACAATCATGGAGAAGGAAATGATAACGCAACAACGAGCGGGTCGGAAGACACTGCTCTCAAAACAGACAATAAGAGATACAGGCCTAACTATTCCCACACTCAGTGCTCCATTCTACCAGCTCTTTTAGTATTTATATAAAAGCTACTCTTCAAAAGCAACTTTGAGAAAGGACTGAGAGAAGTCCCTGTCTAGAACGGAATAAAACAATACAGTCAATGTCTTGGTTTATTATTACAAACACACAAACAAACACACACTCACTTATAGCTTAATATCTTGTGGGGGGGAGGGGGGGTTAGGCTGGTAGCCAGACTGCCAGAAAATGAATGGGCACAATGCTGAACAACGCAACAGTAGAGTACTCCATGGAGACCAGAAAAGGCATTTATACCTCAGGTAAAAAGCTTAAGGCATGAATTACAGACTAACACCTGATTGGTTAACTGCATGCATGGCCTTTCTCTTTGTAAAAGGCAACACTAACAATGTGCATTTGTTTCCCGGCTGAAACTTTGTAAAAATTGGTTTACCGCCCCTATCCATGCACTTTAATGTAATGTGGTTCTGCAGGGGAAATATTCCGTTTTTCTTTCATACTAGGAAACTACGAACTACAGATGGGACTCCTTACACGCTGTTACATGTCAACCTGCATATATTCAACTCATCTGGCAAAGCTGAAGGCAGTTTACTTTGGCCCAGGCTCTCACCTGCCTCCTAAGAGGCTCTGTCTATATCAGATCCATCCAGAAAGCCGGTTCAGCCAGTCACCCTGGGTCACATAGCAACAGACCCCGGGAAGAAGCAGACTCCCCGCTCTGTGGTCTGTTGCTACAGTCCCAGACGAGCCACCCTGGCAAACTCTCTGGCACTGGCATTGGCACTTTGACTCGCACTACAAAAAGCAGCGCGGTTATTTATTTCTCTCCGGGCCCACACGGGCTGGATTGAGAGCTGAGATGCCCGCGCGGTTTTCTGAGGCTTCCGTCCGCGGTCAACGCAGCACCCTGCCAATGGTCTGTGTGTGGAAAGAAACGGAGTGTGCAGTGGGAGGCGAATCTCAACGGTAGTGATTAGAGGAGCGTTGGCGGATTTTTCCCAAAACGAGCGACGACATCGGAGTAATAAAGGATGACACAAACAATTACTGCGTTATTTATTTGTTTTGTTTGCCAGGTCAACAACTGGCCTGTCAGTGCTTAAATCATACAACTTACTAGTGCAGTTCTTATCAGCTTTAAGTTTAAGTTTAACTACTGTTCCAGCCACAGGGTTGGATTTGGAATTATACTAGTGCACTTGCATTAAAGTTAATATGTTTTTTTATTTCGGTGTCCCAGGAATCTGCAGCCAATAGGACTCTTTTTGTACAGATTGTACGCAAAGGCCTGTATACAAATTTCACCCTGAAAAGAGTACTGAAACTAACCAGGAAGACCTGTGTAAAAACGTATTCAGGACTCCATCCTTCCAGCAACGCTGCACTCACAGGCTCTTCCCCACCGAGGCTCAGGTGACGGAGTTAGTGAATGGTGGAAACAGGGGGCCGGGGTGAAGCAGGAACATGGCAGAGAGTGCCCAGTGTTATGAAGGCTGTGACCGAGCCAGCCGCCCCCAAGCCCACGACAGCACGGTGTCAGGGAGAGGCCGTCTGCATGCACCCATGCAGACAGTTCTCCTGCCTCTCTTCACAAAAAAGCCTCTCGCAAAAAACAAAAAATAAACTCCAAGATTATAAGTACCTATTTTCTATAGGAATACTTGACTACAGTTTAAGAGCATTTGGGAAGACCATACGGGAGAGATTAAGAGAGCATTTATTTTTAAGTCACCACAGTCTTAAACAAATTGCCTACACTGTGTTTTGTGGCTAACTTATCATTTATACAAAAGAGACGTTGAAAAACGAGGTTTTCTGGCTTTATTGTGTTTGTACTTTGAAAAGTAAACACTTACGTAAAAAAAAGTAAACCGCATGACATGAAGAAAAACCTTTTATTGAGAAAAGATATTTGAGTAGAGTTAGATAATAAAAAGTATGTTTAGATATATATTGCTGTGCACATCCCACCACATTATGAGCATCTACTAAAAATACCTTGATAAATAAGAACTGGGAAATGTATCCCACAGGTATTTCGTCCTTTTTTAAATTCTTGTTTTGAATGTGGTATTCTATCTGTGGTTTTTGTTTCTGTCTGTATAAACCAAATCACCCTATTTTTCCGTTTTAAATTACTGTGTTCACCTGGTTCCTGCGCTAACCTCAAGGTGCTATTATGTCAATACAAAGATTCATTTGGCTTTGTTTTTATGTTTTGTGAATCAAAAATGCGCCGAACATCTAAATATATAGCACAAAAATATCTTTCTAAAAGGGTAATTTTCCCGGATTTAAAATGGAGTCGAGTGTCTGATTTTGTTGGGCACGATGTTCCAGGATTTGGGATCATTACGATATCAATATAACAATATCAAATCTTCTTCAATGTTGTTGACACAACAGTGTCAGACACGTGGAGAATTCAACTGGTTTAGCGACAAACGGAAAGCTGGAGAAAGTGATGCCTTTCAACCAGTACAACGCTGTTTGGCTTCGCCTTGGCTGCGCTTCATCAGTGTCTGTTTCTGAAGACATTACAAACATTTGTATATCCAAAGTCACTGGGATGTAAACAAGCTTAATCAGAACGCACCACTTTGGTTACAGCGATGGTTTATTTTCACAGAGGGACACGAAAGGGCAGACTCACACAGTGCAGTATGGCTGGCTGTGAGGAGAACCTTGTGGGGGGAAAAACAAATAGTTTGGCGTTGATGTCACATTGCTTAACGGTGCTAATTGGATACGCATACATCTGTGAATAGGAACTTAACAGCCCCTTAAATTATGCATTAATCAAAAGATTCTTAATATAAAGTGTCAGGGTGTTCCACAATCTGGCAGCCATCTGGAATCAGGGGCTGTCGGTCCAAGTGTGTTGAGGGAGAGGTATGGTTGGGCTCTGGGCGGAAGGGAACATTGCTAAAGAGCAGACACAAACACCAGGATAGTGAGAGACACAGACACATACAGAGACGCAAGCACCGCGACAGTAAGAGGCACAGACACAAACACCAGGGCAGTACGAGGCACAGACACAAACACAGACACAAGCACCAGGGCAGTACGAGGCACAGACACAAACGTGAGTATGTGAACCGACACAAACACACAGACACAAACAGCCAAAGGCACAAACATGAGTACAGTAACAGGCACAAACATGGACACACAATCACAAGCACAGGCATTGACTGAAACACGGGCTCAGCAAATGGCAGAGACATGAGTACAGTAACACGCATACACTCACACAGCGTCTCTTGTTTTTAAATTATGCATGGGGACCACGGAGGCATCTCCTTTCTCAAGAGCTCCGGAGCAACACATACAATTTCCACGTATCTGTTCAAACCATTTAGCTGCTCTGAAGCTCTTAAAAGGGGAGTCACGTGTTCGTTGTTTCCAATGGGCCAAACAAACAGGAGAAAGATGTTTACAAGTGGCAGACGTTTAATAACACGTTATAGACCCTCCTTCCACATGCCTCTGGAAACAAAAGGGTGGTGGGTCATAAGCAGCCGTTCAATTAGAAAGCAGATGTGGTCACGTGAATGCCAAGCAGAGAAGGGATAAGAAACCTCTGATACGTGCGTCCATGTGTTCACCGCAGACTTTGATTCGCTCCCTATGGTAACTGTTGGGATTTCACCAGATCTGCATACTCGCACTCCTTTTCTGAAACTAACTACTATTGCTCATTGTTATCCCTCTAGGTTATATGACAAATGCCTGGGGCGAAATTACCATCAAAGCAAGTGACAGGACTAACATGGCTCCTTTAAGCCTCTTACGGATGACAGATGCCACTTTTGAAGTGCGCAGAAGATGAAAGTGATGCCGAAGTGACGGATCCTGCGCGGACATTTCTTTTCTCCTGCGCCAGCCTTCACTGCACCCCCACTGTAATGGAGAGGGACCGGCAGGGCAGCGGCTTCACTGGGCAGACAGCAGGTCTGTCTGGGGTTTGATGTGGCAGCGTCTGGGGCACTCGGGGGAACATGACATCGCCCGTCTGCCTCTAGGAAGGGCCCCGCCCCCACCGCTATCGCATTGGCCCAGGGTGTCTCACTGAGCTTCTCCCTCCTTCCGCATGGATGCGATTTAGAGCCAAGATGGCAGCCGTGGACCATTTCAGAATGGAGAATGCTAAGAGCGCAGCCTAGCCAAATCCACATTGCTACGCACTCAGTTTGTTTCGCAGAAAATCATATCATTTTGATACAGTATTTATCATTTCTGCTTAAAAAATAATTGTCACCTGTAATTCTAACTCTAAGTTTAATTTTGTTAAACGTGTTTTTGTCTCCAAAGTCAATTCATTCGCTACTAAATCCAGCATTCTCAGGCTGTCAAAACACATAGCTTTCATTTCTTTTGTCAGGTAATGTATAGTATCTCTGGGAAACACTCACTAAAAGGGATGTGAACTCATGTTAAGACATGAGCTGGCTGTGAGCGGGGAGTCGCAAACGTGGCAAAGCGCCGTCCGGGAATGGGAGGAAGTCCGATGTCAGCCTTTCTCAGGTCCTCGCTGAACAGCAGCCGCGGTGGCCTCTGGACCCCTGCACCCTCACAGCGCCATCGGGAGAAAAGTGCCCGTCCTCCGGTCAGTGCTTAACCTGGCTTAGGTGCCGCGTCACATACAAGTGTGCTAAAGAGAACAGCTTGAGTGTTGGTAAGAGGAGATGCCAAGCTACAAACATCCACATTGTCCCTGGGTCCGTAATGGGAGACCAGACGCCAAAGCACATTTAACGATTTCAAATGCGCGCGGGGGGGTCTTAAAATAATTTGCAATATAAACAAATGAATATAAACAAAATCCTTGCTGCTGGATATCATTGCTCCTACACTGACAACACTTCAACCAAACTTCACACTTCACAATCACAACTTCGAGCTACAATCCTTCTATATTTACAACGCCTGAAAATATTCCACATCAACTTTCTCCCTAGATCTCCCGTAGCGGTATTATTCTTGATTACAGAAGTGCTTCTGCTTTTGAGACTGAGAAAGTGAAACACAATCAATTTAGTACTTAGTTGCCTAGAAGGAACCTAGCTCAAGGATACAGCCGCTGGGATGGGGCTTAAACCAACAACCTTCTGTTTACAAGCTGATCAAGAGAAGGACTACAAAAAGGCCTGTCATTGCATTTTAAATGACAAATTAAAAAATGCATAAAAATATATTAAAGCAATAAAACATTTATAGTGCACGTAATAGAAAATGAAAATATGTAATTTACAATACATCTACATACAAACAAAAAATCCATAACAATTAACATTATATTTACTATTGCTGTTTTGTTTTATATTTTGTATTCTAAAGACCTTATTTTGAATTAAGAAAAAAACAAAAACAAAACATTCAGAGGTTATTTAAATAGCCATATGAGAATGCATACAATTACTGTCCAGAATGTGATGAAGTGACCTGATCCCAATTAATCCCAGATCCCTGTGAGAACTGTCACATCCCATCTCCATCAGGAGCATTTTTCTCTCCTGTTTATTAAAGAGCTCGGAGCCCTCAGACAAGCTTGCCAGAGGCATCACCTTCCCCCCCACCTGTCCGCAGGGCTCTCCCCCCCGGCTCTGTGACAGCACAACGGCTCCTCCAGACCCCCCGTCGAACAGCGCCTGTCCCGAGAGCTTTGGCCTCCCTGTGTACAGGCACAACAACCTACCTGGGCCAAGAACATCCAGACAGAAATTCGACACTGGGAAAAACAACAATAACCCAACTGTAGGGTGTTCACTGTAAATCCCACAATTGTATAACGTGGGGCAGATAAAGACGGAACTGAAGGACGTGGCTGAGGTGGAGGGACCCCTCAGTCAGTTTCATCCTCCCTTCCTGCAGTCAACACAAACAGCGACTCTGGCGCTGGGAAGTAATGCATTGCACCTCAACAGATTTAATAAGTTTGGTCTTGGAATCACTGCAGCGCCGTCCTTGACTACGGCGTCAGGTAATACGGTCCATGGTTTGGAGGGATGGAACCTGGATTAAATTAATTGAACTTTAGCGAGATGGACAGCTCCGCCGCACCCCTTCCGTCCACTCCACACAGCATCCTTGTCTCAGCAGCAGTGGACTAATGAACGCCATCTGTCAGGCAATCCTTTCAACAGCTTGAACATGAAATACATTTCCAGGTTTTGAGCTTTAAAACAAAAGGAGAAATGATCCAGAGAATGAAAACCGCACGCCGTAAATAAAAGTAGTGTTTTAGCACTTTCTTGATCCGTCTTGATAACGCCAATAGAACATTCCCTTTGAAATTTCAGAACTGGCATCTTTTGAAATCACATGAGAAGTCGAGTGACTGCAGATCACATGCTATTAAACAGCACGTTCACATAGCTGCTTGGAGACTTTTTCTTTTTTTTCCCCGGCAAAACTGCTTTTTTTTTGGTTTCATTTGTTCTGTGTGTTAGTATCAGTGACAAACCATTCCTGCGAGGGGTGTGGCTTTTTATCCCCCGACCCCACACTGTGATGTGCTTGTACCCTCATCAGCAGCTGAGCCAGAGTGTGTGAGTGAGTGCGTGCTTGGGTGAATGTGTGAAGTCTAGTGTGTGTTTGTTTGTGTGAATTGTATTAAGCATGTGTATATGTCTGTGTGTGTGTGTGTGTGTGTGTGTGAATGCGTATTGTAGTGTGCGTGTGTGTGTCTGTGTGTGTGTGTGTGTGTGTGTGTGTGAATGCGTATTGTAGTGTGTGTGTGTGTGTGTGTGTGTGTGTGAATGCGTATTGTAGTATGCGTGTGTGTGTGTGTGTGTGTGAATGCGTATTGTAGTGTGCGTGTGTGTGTGAATGCGTATTGTAGTGTGCGTGTGTGTGTGAATGCGTATTGTAGTGTGCGTGTGTGTGTCTGTGTGTATTATCGTGAGCATGTGCATGTTCATGTGCATGTGCATGTGTGTGTGTAGAGCAGTGTGTGTGTGTGTATGTGTTTGTGTGTATTTTAGTGTGCATGTGTGTGTGTAGGTGTTTGTGTGTATTTTAGTGTGCGTGTGTATATGTGTTTGTGTGTATTTTAGTGCATGTGTGTGTGTGTGTGTGTGTGTTTGTGTGTAGAGTAGTGTACGTGTGTGTATGTGTTTGTATGTATTTTAGTGCGCGTGTGTGTGTATGTGTTTGTGTGTAAGTGTGTGTGTGTGTATATGTGTTTTGTAGTCTTCCACAAACACTGAAAGTTCCAAGTGAAAGCTCCTAATTCTGCACTCAGAAGTGGACATGTGGAAAATTCGCACACTTCGAAGAAATTAAGCCGACCATCTAAAATAAAATTTTAAAAACTCCTGCCATAATAAATATAAATCTGTGTAGAGGAGAAAAAACAGACCATGACACATGCTGAAAATGTGCTGAAAATGTGTGTGCGTGTGTGTGTGTGTGTGTTGTGTGTGTTTGTGTGTATCTGTGTGTGTGTGTGTGTTTGTTTGTGTGTATCTGTGTGTGTGTGTGTATGTATCTGTGTGTATCTGTGTGTGTGTGTGTGTGTGTGTGTGTTGTGTGTGTTTGTGTGTATCTGTGTGTGTGGGTGTGTGTGTGTGTGTGGGTGTGTGTATCTGTGTTTGTGTGTGTGTGTGTGTATCTGTGTGTGTGTGTGTGTGTGTATCTGTGTGTGTGTGTGTGTGTGTGTGTGTGTATCTGTGTGTGTGTGTGTGTGTATCTGTGTGTGTGGGTGTGTGTGTGTGTGTGTGTGTGTGTATCTGTGTGTGTGTGTGTGTGTGTGTGTGTGTGTGCACGCGAGGGCGCTCTTGTATGACACAGATGGAATTGGAACCTGAACTGACTTCAGCTGGATCCTCCACAGACATAATCACGCACCTGAGGCTCACAAACAACACCAGCCGATTCTACTAAGCATGACACTCTCCTAACTGGGCAGTTGTATAATAATATTTATATATAAACCAGTAAGTTGGCCCAGCTCCCCTGTTACATCGTATCGGTGCACACATTCCTGTGACACAACATTCCGCCGCCATCCAATACTCAAGACCCAGTTTGAAGAAGGCCTGCGATGGCATTTCATTCTAGTAGAAAATAAATAAAGAAATAAATGAAGGACTAACACAGGAACACGTGGGCAGAGGGGGAGAGGACGAGTGGGACCCGCACTGCTCCCCACGACAGCAGACATGCCACATTTACAACCAGCTTACACCACCCCCAAGGTCAAGTATCACATGAAAGCACCTGCACACTCGGGGAACTGAACATGTGAACCCAAATATTACCTTTGGAAGGGCTGTCGGCCAGGCATACAGGGCCTATTGGAAATTAATAATTCAAATCTCTGATGGGGATTAAAGAGTAAAGGCAAGCTTCTGTCTCGTGCCAGATGCCAGGAGAAGATGCACGGAGCGTCTGGCATTGTCTCCTGCCTCAGGCCCTCGTGTCACTTGGAAACGAATAACACCAGAGGAAATGTGACAATGGCAGACTGGTTAAATAAACAAATGGCTGAAATTTGGGCATTGCCACTGCATTTCAGGTCATCAGCATTTCAGATCACCCAACCCCCACCACCACGTACTCCTCACTCACGGCTAAATACAAACACTAACAGAAAATATACTCGGCCCCTGATCCAGGCACAAATATACATAACATACACACTTAGATGCTGATTGTTACGCACCCGCATTCATGCCGTCAAACACAGGAGATTAGCTACAGCTCATGAACACAGGCAAGTCGACAGTGGTAGAAGACAATCTGGGGCTGACCAAGACCCGATGTCAAGGATGGATGGAGCTAGTAACAGGAAAGTGACTGGCTTCAATGGACTGGTTGACCGGGATCCCCAGGGCATGTGTGTGTGTGTGTGTGTGTGTGCGTTTGTGCGTGGGGGGTTCAGCTGCCACTAGAGAGGGAACAGTAGCGAGGCCTGGAGCCCCGAGTCAGGGGAAGGGAGGGGGGGAACAGGTGAGATTCGACTTAATGAATACATCAGTTGACAAACAGGCTTTTGTCCTCTGAATAGTAATTGTTCTCCTTGTTCTCAAGGTTGTGTCTTGAGGGGGTCACCTCTCCCCACCTCATCTGGCTTCATCCGGTCTTTGCCTGGTGCAGCTAACGCTTGGGGCAGACAGGCTCTGACATTCATTAGGGGAGTAATTCACAAAATAATGGCTTGATCAATACCTGCAGAGCCACACACTCGTTGCGAGAGAGCCAGGAAGCTGCGATCTCCAAACAGAATGGAAGAGCATAAAAGTCGCCCAAACCAATGTCATGTGGCAGTGTAGCTAGCTAGCCTGGTCATCAACCCCTTCGGTTGCAGGGCCCGAGGTGGACAACACTGGCGCTCGCCGGACCATGCAGGACATCCAGCAGGAGCCATCAAAACAAACAAAGCAGTGATGATCACAGTTGCATTTCAAGACGGATCCCGTAGGCTGTCCAGAGACGCTAGCATCTAATCGTTTCGCATCTGATTACAGTCTTTTCTCACACAGTAACGACAGAAAGCTTGTGATTTAGACAATCGGTGGACCCGGCAGCTGAAATAAACAGAAAGCCAGACAGTCGCTCAAAGGGGAGCAGAAGTGTACTTGACCCGAGTCCGTTAATCACACCCTAAACGCTGGCCACTGCCGCTCTGGCCGAGTAGAGCAGCCTGAGTCAACAGCTCCTCATGAAACCCATCATTGTCATATTAACCTAACGCAGATGGATGGGATTCAGCAAATTACAGTTCGGGGTAACTGATGGCGGGCGCACGAGTGTAATATGAGACAGCCAATTAAAATCACTTAAAGATGGACTAATATCCACCGATTAGAGCCAGAACAAAATGGCTTTCGGGGGATTATCCTCTTTTAAACTTCATCACATTCTCTCAGACACAGATCATAACCCCTGTCTGAAGCCCCTGCTGTCGGCTTCTCATATTGTCTTAATAGAGGCAGAATTTAAAGCTGCCGACGCGCCCCGACTCAAACCTCAGCCAGAAAACTGATTAAAACGCACTTAATTCCAGCACCGCTGTCCACATCCTACCACTCTGTATCTTGAGTCCGCTGCTAATCATATAATATTTCTTGGATCAAATTTTCTAATGCTCACACAGATAAACAGGAGCCCATGCGTACATCACTTACATGCATACGCGCAGACACGCACTCACAGTTCACCATTGAAGACCATGCCCCAAGAGATGATGATGGATTGAAATGGCTGTAGAATGCTGAGGAAGGCTGAGTCAAGGTTGACGAGAGTCACCTGTGAAAGAGAGGACAATTGCTGTCCATGAGGTGCCAACACGATTGCCCAATACCGTTATGCAGTTTAAAACCATTTACAAAGGCATCTCTCCGCTCTTGTTGTCTATCAGCAACACGCGGTAATTGCATGCATACCCTAATGAACTGAAGAAACACTGAGATAAAATACCAAACTGATAGAAATGAGGAATTATATGCATAGAGTTTTGAATTTTCCGACTGCGTTCGACCAAGTCGGCCTGATTGGTGGATTAGCGGCAAGCTGTTGCTTTCTGTTGTACTAACACAATTCTCAAGGCTGTAGGAACCTGCGTGGACAAAAACTCCAGTCTGTCAAGAAGCAGGGCTAAATTTCACATTCATTACATTTTATGTTCTGACAAGGGGCCACAGGGATTGAATGAGCTGATATACGCTGATATTTCTAAGTTGATATTTTTTTTAAATTTGATATATCACTGAAAGCACAATGCTTAATTGTGACCTAGTGAGCGGGACTATGTGGTGTAGTTTTGATTGTGTTTAATGTTACCCCTCACAGGACATCCCTTTAGAGATGTGGTTTCGCCTCTAATCTTTGGTTGGTACAGTTTTGGGTGAAGTCGTTTCAGCTGGGCGCTTAATTGGACTTGGAAAGCGGCAGACCCAGCAAGGGGAGACCACAATGGCTGAGTGGTATAGAATTATTTGGGTTTTATTGTCACAAGAAACTACTCAAAAAAATTTTTGGGGGTAGACGATGTGTTTGCCTTCATACATCAAACAGGTAAGATATTTAGGTTGCACCAACCTTAAAGTTTGACTAAAAACTAACATCTGTATTCAAACACGCCACTCTTCACCTGCTAAGATCCAGACTGGGACAACTTTCAAAAAATTACGCTAGATGTTCCAAAGACAGACTTTACCCAACTATATAAAGGAATAGTTGTTAAACTAAATTAGTTTTGTACCTTACCCCTCTTAGCCCGCACACACTTCCCTTAGAATGAAACGCGCTACCTGTACTTCCTAAAGAAAACTTAAAGACCTGGAAATGAAGCAAACATTGCCATGCGAGTAAACTGGATTAGACCGTTCATAGCTAGAGGACGCAATACATAATTGATGACAGCTGCAGCAGAAGATGTCCTGAACTCTGATATGTTCCCAATTTCTCATTTTCACAAACCAAGACTGAAAAACATACAATCAGTTAGGAACACAATTCATAAAATCAATTTAACAATAAACACCCGAATAAGCAAAGCCTTCCTTTTAGAGTGGAAATGACTCCCCTCAGAATGTATCAAACTTTGTCACATTTTTAATATAGCAAATGTAATGCAATGCTTCCATCATCAGCTGAGTGGCGGTTCCGAAGGGAGCAGTATGCACTGCACTCCCCAGACCTCTGAAGTCCCGCCCCCCTTTGCTGTCCTGGCAGCCAAGCTTAGCGTGTAGGGCTTTGAGTCTGCTAACCAGAGGCAAGCTCCCCACAGCTGCTGGAGCAACACACAGCCTGCAAACCAATCTGGCCTTTGACCTAATTGTGGCTCTGTGGTACCAGCAAAACTCTGGAGTGTTTTTTTTCTTCTTTTTCTAAGCTCAATTCTGTCCACAGTTAATTAGTGAAATTCAAACCAAAACCCAAAATTGGCATGTCTATCACTGTTCACTTAAAACTGGAACTGTGCAATGTAATTTCTTGTGTTTTTTCCTTTCCTTAAAGCCAAATTAAACATATATAATCCATTTAAAAAACGTTTTTATAATGTTGTGTTCTTTCTCTCGGCCCTGATATTTCCCTTAAATAGAATCTGTGGGAAACGACATTGACAAGTTGTCGTGGTGAGCAGTGTGGCATGACACCACAGTCACATGGTTTGGTTATATATGGGGCCCAGAAAAAGAACGACTGGAACAAGGCACAGCGCAGAAATGCTCAGAAAGATTCTTCACGAACCTCCATGAATGAAGTGCATGTTGTAGAGATGCATGACACTGATTGCACAGATCATTGGTATTAGTGTGTCAGTCACTTAACTGAAGCTTAACCTATCACCACTCTTGTTTTGAGTTAAAACCAAAACATTTTTTTGGGAACAGCCAGTCCATGTGAGTGCCAGTCCAGTCCTGGCAGAAAAGACAATGTAATTTAACTGAAGGCTCTGAGGGCCAACTTGACGTTCGTCCATCTGGATCACACAATTGTCTGGTTTGTTGAAGCTGAAGGCATGGTGGTAATTATCCCAGTAGATACTGGTTTTCCAGCGGTGTGGTTATAAATACAACCATACGAAGAACCCCCTCTTATTCACAAACAGGGATTTAGGAACAGTGTGGGAACCTGACACAAAGCTTAACCGGCCCAATGCTGCCGTTCATTCCACAAAAAGCACATCCCCTGATGACTGGTGACTCGCAAACCTGGCTGCAGTTTAAGCACTGCACAAGGAGAGAGCAAGAGAAGGGCTGGCTGCAGCCACCAGTGACAGAAAAATCTGGGCCCTCTGTCTGAAGGAGCTGGCACCCTTTGCACGTTCCTCCATTCTGTCTGAGTGGGCCAAGACCCCCACCGGAGAGGCCCGACAATGTTGGACAGGCTTGGTGGGCTTTGGCGCGGCACATTTGGGGTTGGTAAACCCTTCCGTAACGGGATTGGCGGTGCAGACCGATATTTTCCGGGGTCGCTTGAGGATCCGTGCCCCTGGTAATTGTTTAGAATTACTCTGAGCAGCGATAGTAATCACAACTGTTACAGTAAATGCATCAAAATTGATATGCAAAACAATATAATCGCCAAAAAGCTAAAAAAGCAAATTAAATTTATTGCATATGACTTAGTCAACCCAAGGACCTGGGCATCGGAGGTTTAGAAACAAAATAATGATTTGCAATGAATATTTTTTACTGAGGACGCCAATGGATAAAACCGCTAAGGGGAGGTGTCACAAGGGTCACAAGGCATCAGCCAGAGAGCAATCAGTGAAGAACAGTTTGCGTTTGGGTGACTGGATGAACCAGTGCTGCATCTGATCGTTCCTCACGCCCCGGTTCCCCCTGAAGGGTGGGCTCTGGGCAGAAACCGGGCAGCCACTTGCTGCACAAACCGAGTGGGGGGGCGCTACCGCAGTTGTTGCCCGGCATGCCAATCCCACCCGCGGAGGGGGAGGGGCCCCAGGGGTCAGCACGTCTGGTGGGCTCCCCCCGGTGTTCACCGCCAGGGATCAAACACAACCCCAGCCATAGCAGGGCAGGACAGATAAAACTGGTTCTTTCCATAAACAGATAATTGGCCTTATTGATGTATAAAAGATATCCTGCTGAGTGGGAGTAAAGCGTGATTAGGAGGAAAGGCAGAATTGTTCATGAG
Source organism: Hiodon tergisus (assembly GCA_025775045.1). Classification (NCBI taxonomy): domain Eukaryota; kingdom Metazoa; phylum Chordata; class Actinopteri; order Hiodontiformes; family Hiodontidae; genus Hiodon; species Hiodon tergisus. Next base: position 3,675,221 of record JAOVYW010000007.1, on the reverse strand, counting down.
ATCCTTATAAATAAATAAGATTGATAAGACATCTCCTGGAGAGTGGTAATGTGGCTCTCAATGTTTCAGCCGCATACACCACTTCACACCATAGCCAAGTTTCAGAAGTTTCTCCGAGAACCTCTTGACAGGGCATTTTAAAGTCTGGACTGAGGAAAACACATGCAACCTCCATCAGCATACAATGGTAATTGTTTTTGCCTGTCAAGACTGTGACACGTATCGACAGCAGTGTAACTCACAGATACTCAACACACACAGAGTCTACCGTGCAGACTGCAGGAGAGAGGGGACACCTGGGGGAAAAAAGTCTGGAGGGGAAGGCCTTTGTAGCTCGGGTTGAAAAAGCATTTTTGTGGAATCTGAAGGTACTTGATGTATGGAATTTTAAAACAATGCGCCTTGGTAGTGTGCAGAGGCCATTACGAAACAGAAAATACCACACACGTAAGATGATGTGGAGGAGTATGGATTCAATTTAGTTTGACTGAGGCTCGGTGCTCCGTCATAAAGTCTTTAGCGCACAACCCCATATGCTTTCAATAGCCTGAGTCACTGAGGGGGCCACGATGGTTAGGTATTACCCAGTGTGACTCATAAGCAGTGGCGAATGCGGGCTGGCCCAACGCTAGAACGGCCGCCGTGTTTTTACCTCGGTAACGGCAACGGGGAAGGAGCAATGGAGCATTTTTAGTCTCCTGCGAGACGCAGAGACGCGAGAAACCCAGACGGATGTCTGCTCTTTCTTACCCAGAAACAAGCCCCAGAACCTGACCCAGAAAACCACATAGAAAATTGTCTTCTAAAACCTGCTATTAAAAACCTTACCTAGTTCTCAAAATAAAGCTCAGTCTCTAGTTTGGGAATTGTTGTTTTTGTTCCAGTTACTAATTTAAACGATACCTAACCACAGGTGAGAGTCAATTAAGTTTGGAAATACTTTGCATTGTGTAAGTATACAGTAGTCATGAGGCTTGTTTTTACATTTGATATTTTAATTAAACAAAGTATTAATACATTCATGTGTCTAAATCATTTCTAACCCTAAATAATGCATCACACAGACTTTTTTTCATTCCTGTGGTTCATACATATATTTGAGCTCATTCCATTCAGAATGGGAAGCAGTAGATTATTTTAGCAATGTGCTTCAATAGAAAATGATGTCCTATTAAGTTAGAAATTCTCTTTGTGTTACCAAACTAGTTCGTTTTACTTTGTTCTTGAGAACCAAAAAAAAATAAAAAAATACACCTACACTTTATGGACAAAAGTATTGGGCCACACCTCTTAATCATTGAATTCAGGTGTTTCATTCAGTCCCATTGCCAC
>JAOVYW010000007.1:3644520-3664396 GCA_025775045.1 Hiodon tergisus | reverse complement strand
ATGGTGAGATTTATATACAGATCGGGCCGGTTTCTGTAAGATTGTAATTACAAGCTTCGTTGGTTAGCTACTTATCACTCAGCACAGGCGAGGAGGATATAAGCAACAGAAAGAGCATTTCATTAACCCCTAGCCCTGTCGGGGGAAAAAGCGCTGTAACTTCCGTGTCTGCATTAGGTAGAACAGCTAAATTCACAGACGAAACAATTTATTACTTCTCAGTAAATAAGGTTTTATTTTAGTTTAACCCCTGATGAACTATTTTGGTAAATTGCATAAATAAACCATCCGTTTTATTGTTGACTGGGCTCAATTTCCTAATTACCCGGAGTAACTGCCCGGAATAAACACTCATCTGTTCATAGCGAGATCACCTCAAACGGCGCTCCCGAGTGGAGGTCTGTGTTGGCTCCAACGCCAGGCCGTGCACGCCGCGGCAGCACATCTCTCCGACTGCTTGCGCTCAAAGCCCTCTGTTGACCCCCCAAAAGGCAGCGGAGATAAACCAGCCAGAAATTACACTTTTAAAGCAGCCTTTACAGCTCAGTGAATTATTAACCACGTCTTTGGAATTAATTAATGGGTGCAACTTAAACGTCCTGATTTCGTGACACAAATCTGCCAGCTGTGATTAGAGGGAGGCGTCGAACTCCGCTTCATCACTGGAATTGTGAGAGGAGCCCGCCCGTATCTCAGATGGTTTTTCACTGGGATCAATCAACACAAAACCCGCCTCAAAGCACACATTTATAAAAACAAACGCGTGTAATTGTGTTACCATGATGACCTGAAGGCTATTTTAGGATTATACTAATCTTAACATTAGCTGAAGAGTGTTTGCTTACACAAAGTAAGTGTGGACCCTGCACCACACCACTATTTATTTCTGCGACTCAGCATAGAAGACTCTCATTTAAATGACACTGATCGTCACAGGCCAGGGGGAAATAACATCAGCACTTCCTGAAATTGAACACGAGTACAACTTACTTTCTTCTGCATATAACCCAGGCGACAATCAATACGGACTTACATTTTGAGACAAGGAGTTAACTTGTTCAATTATGCCGCAGACAGCTCCATTCTTTTGTAACAAGTAATCTGGGTAGTGAAATCGATACTGACAGGCCCGCTCCATGCTGGCTAATTTTGTATTACCTCCAGCCAATGGCGGAGCCCGCATTAATGGAGCTGCAGCTTCAGTTCATTATGGCGGGGGGTTGACGGGCGAGATCAATAGCAGCATGACCAGAGGCAAAGATGCTGTGTTAGCTCAGCGCCGTGCAGGTGGGGGTTATGGGGGTGCCGTCCCTTCCGTTCCACACGGCCCTTCGATGTGTCGGCATTATCAACCCCCCGGTAACATGTAAAAGTACTTCAGTGGTCTCTTTCCTTTATGCGCGTCTGTGTGTGTTCTGGCCAGATTTAACATGCTGCTGGAGGGTCAGGATCTAAATCAGGGGCTTAAAACAAACAGAGCTGAAGAAAAAAGAAAAAGCACGATATCGATTGAATTATTCACCAAATAAAAACTGTACATGCTAATCACAGATAGTAAAAAACATGTTGTGTTTAATCTATTATCTTCTATGTAATAAGCCCTTGTATATGAACCTGAACTATTCATTTTGGGCCCTGTGGAGGGGCATTGACTAAAACATAAAGTGTCTATCACAACACCACAACTATTTAACTTAGCAGTTTCATAAAAGTAAAGACAGGTGGAAAAAAAAAAGAAGCAAATTAACGCAAAAGATACACCCCAACAATTACTCTAGAAATAATTGTACTAGTTAAACAAATGAAATTCAAATTATAGCCCAGGCCTTTTTTTTACCCCTAGTATAATTCAGTCTTATTGCTCTCGTTAATAATCTTTACCAGGTTACGCTTGGCAAATTGTGACAGCAATAACATTTAGTTAGTGTTTAGTACCAAGAGGATTGGCAATTCATAAAGACCAAATCAGGTCTTGCTCAGAGGAGATACAATAAGGGGACCCTGTCATGTATCACCCCTGCCTAGTATAAAACCTTCCAATATATACAGTCTAATTAAATCTTCCACTATCAGCTTTATGGCTCTGCTTAGATTTTTTTCCTCCATCAAATTCCATCCACACTTACTGCTAACAACTACAAAGAGCACCGAATCTGAAGAAATGCAGACGGAAGGAGTCAATGGCGCTGGAGAGGAGATGACTCTCAAACAGCCGCACACAGCACACTCTTACGGGAAGATGTTGAAGAGGCAATAGGTGGCCAGATGCTCTTGTCCCGCTCTGATCGGGGTGGCTGTGTGGGTCATTGAGAAAACAGGGTACAGGTGTTTTTTTAAATACAGTATCACATAGCATCCACTGTTGTTCCATCTTAATTGACCAAGACACTCATCCAGTGAAGGAGCACGGGTTTCCAGCACCCCTTTAACATAACAGAAGACAACCTGAGGACAAAACCTTGGGTTTGGCACTGAACTTGCCCGTCTGACTCCCTTCCCATATCTTATTTGCAACAGAAGTTGAAGCAGACCCTGATCAATAGGTGGGCGAGCGGGTTAAGAACGACTGAACTGTTCTTTCATCATGCTGAATATTAGCTAAAAATGCCTTGCTCTCTTCAACCCTGTCGCCCCTCATGTGTATCGACGCTGGTACGGGTTTCCTTGAGCATTAAGTAAGACTTATCGCCGTAACACAGACAGCGCTGGGAATGAAAGGCACTTGATGGAAATAGTTACATTCGACCAGCATTATCATCTCTGAACAAGAAACTCTGAGCTTAAGCCAGGTGAGAAGTTGGGTGAGAAGGGAAGCAGCCCTTGTGATTGATGATTGAAGGAAATGCTTTATGGGGTGCCAAACGTGAAAAGTTATGAGAGGGGTAAAAGGTGAAAAAGGTTAAAAAGAGGTGAAAGAGGTTATTTTGTCATGTCTCTCTGCACATTTAGGTTAATCCAACTCAAAATACTGCAAATTTCCCATATCAAAACAAAAATATTACATTATTTAATTGCCAAGCTAATATTCAGTTTCAATTTCTTTTATACATTTATTAAAAAACAATTTAATAAAAATTACACACATTTTAAATAATACATTTGTTTTCTGTTGAGCATCTTTGTCAAGTTTGTGCAATTGCAGTAGTGTTTCAATGCAAACTCAAGTAGAGAATTCCCATTACGTGAGTGAATATGTCAGTTAAAAAATAAGTCCCCCCTCCCTTTACTCTCTCAGCTTCCGTGTGTTTCTCTCACAGCAACACTGCAGCAGCCACAGGTAGTTAAGTAACTAAGCGGCGAATATAAATCAGCCTGAAATAACTGCTTGGAGAGAGAGGGGAACAAAAAGCAGACAGATTTCAAATTTCAACCCACTCTTTCTCATTTTCAACTCCCATTATCTAATTACCGTCCCATTTCCTCGCCATCAGTGCCGTGACCTGGATTTGTATGGAGCGCGGTGGTGGGGCGGGACAAGGCCTGGCGAGAGAGGCCAGGGTGGAGGCTATAAATCAGACGCTCCATTAGCACGGGGGGAAAAAATCCCTCCTCGCTGCTGGGGGAAAGGAGGGATTACAGCAGAGCTGGCCATACAGCAGAGTTGTGGACGCCATAATAAATTCATGAGTGCATTGCCAAGGCAAACTACTTCATTATGTGAGGGCCCACTAATCATTAATCTCGCAGGGACGCCGTATTTGCCCGGCTCGCCAGGTCAAGGAATTTATTCAGGCCCGGAGTTACCCATTTCATTAGCCATTCAATCTGTTTACTCTCTCCACGGCCTTTTTGAGGAAAGGCATCCCCTCACCGAACACACACAGACACACACACACACAGATAGACACACAAAATACACAAACACACATAGACACACTCTCTCACACACACACACACATAGACACACATAGACACACAGACACAAACGCAGACACACACACACAGACAGACACAGACACACACACACACACACACTCACACACAAACAGACACACACAGACAGACACACTATCACACACACACACATACACACACTCCCACAGAAACAGACACACACAGAGAGACACACAGACACACACACACACACACACACACACACACTGCCACACAAACAGACACACACACACAGACACACACACACACACACACTGAGAGTGCGGTATAGGCTTAACTGGAGCTTGGTCGCCAACATTTGAACTCTGTCCCAAGGCTGATCTGACAGCCCACTCTGACGATGGATAGGTAAAGGGGAGGTTTTGTAAAGACTCCCTGAGAATTGGCCTTTCTTTGCTTATCTGCACTCCTCCACTTACACCGGCTCTGAATTTCTGTCCAAATTGGAACTGGAGTTGATAAGAGGCCATCTGGTTCGCAGGGTTATTCTGTATGAAATCAGTAATAAAAAAAGGGCCACTTTAAACATGATCCCTTTCTATTTAAAAGGTTAAAATAATTTGATATGCTGTTTGGTTTTTAAGCACTGCATTAGTTTTGGATGGTTCTACCTTCTACTTCAGTGACGCTGATTTTGGCAGATTTGGTGCCGAGAGATTTGGTGCAGAGAGAAGTAATATTTTTTATTAAATTTTTTTGTGAAAAGTTCTCAGGTGATTTGAAGACACAAATCAAACCACACATGTAATTCTCGTGTGTCCACGTGTGTTTTTTTACCAGGATAATTAAGCCACTTAAAAATGCACTACTCTCACTCTCTTTCATTATGTGTCTGAGTTCAACGCCAGTCTGGAATCTGCAAGCTTCACTTTGGTTTACAGAAGACAGTTATTAACTAAACATCCACATTGCTCATCATGGAGTAATTATATTATATACTTTTCGTACATTCCATATCATAGGCAGTAATGTGACTTGTATTGATTTTAGCAATTGTAAATATACATTTAACCACTTCAATCAGCTCGACATGTTGTCAATATATGCCACATGTGCATCACATTGGCAACTACAAGCAAAGCTAATGTTAACTATAATATCATCTCCCAGCAGGAAATCTCATGGCAGAGACAGTAAATCTGTGGTTGCCAGCTACCCTCGAGAGCATCAAAAGTCCGAAAGTGAAAAAGTGCCGAGTCAGCATGTGGCTGGTGTTTGAGTCCATGTCCTTTTCCATGTCGCGAGTATTCAGACGCAATTCTATCTAAAACCATCAGCACAGTGAGTTTCAATTCTTCATCTCAACTTAACTGGGTCGTCTAAATCGTCCGATGTTTATCTGTTTTTTTTTTTAGTTGAATGTTTTTTAGAAGCCACATATAAATGAAAGTATTGAAAGTAAATGTTCACTATGTTCTTCTAGGTAGCCTAGCCAGGTTTTAATATATAACCCAACCCAGTGTCTGTGATTTACACTGATGAAAAATACATCTTATTAGTCTGACAACATCTCCAGAAAACTCCAGAAGGTAGTCTGGTAGTCTAGCTAGTCCTAGTGGGGCATTCAAGAATCCTTTTAAAGGAAAGAAAATCACTTGAATGTGTCACAAACTGGGGTAGAAACTATTCTTTTTTTTATTTTTCTGTTTGACAAACAGTCAAATGGCAGGAAGCTGGGGCTTTAAAACAAAATCCAGTGAGAGGAAGATTAGTGAAGTGGGCTAGCTTGAATTGTTTTGTACTGGTGATGGGGGCTGGCAGGTAAGGATCGCCGTCTGTTCTGTTTTGAATTTTCCTTTCCTTTAGTTTGGGGGTGGGTTTTTAATTTATTATAAGGACATTTTGTTAGGATAAGTTTTGTTTAGTTAACGGTGCAGCAGGCAGTCTTGTTTTGTGTTGTGTTTGTTTTGTGCTTTGTTCTTTGTTTAACGTCACACGTGAAAAAGGCAACCAGAAGAGTGCATATTTTGTCGTCTTAGTTGTGGACCCAAGCTGGACTCAAGAACAGGGAAGGAGCGAGAGCCGGCAGCCATGGTGACCACAGATACTCTGAAGATGATCTTCCATTACTCAGTAGAGGGAATTCTGTGAGTAGGCTATGCCTTGTCTGACCGCAGGTTAAGTGCCCCGTTGCCTTTCAGACAGTGATGCAGTCTGACCAATCCGAGGACAGCAGAGGGAGATTGAGCCCGAGTCCGTTGGGGAAACTGCCTGGCCAAGGCACAAGTGTTTAATTCTTTTGTGTGTTGTGTATGTGTCTGCCGCAATTCCCACTTTATTTCTTTTTCCTTTATTTGTCCATTCCACTTTCCCCTTTACCATAGCCCAGTGCAGGTCTAGGAAGACCAGGGCATTAAGATAGCTAGGTGGGCTGGCCCTGGGGAATAACGTGGTGGTGTTTAGCCCTCCTACTAAATACGAATATATTACACGTTTTTAGTGGTTTCCTTTGAAGTGTATGGCACCCACTGAATTCCCACTTGTTTCAAAATGTGAGTATTGTTACAGATTGTGCACGAGCATATTGGAGGATAGGATGGGAGGTCCCAAAAAGGTCTTACAAATGTGTATCATCTCTAACCATTTCTCACACGGACAACAATGTGTGGAAATGATCGATAGAATCAACTAGAGTGAGGTCAAATGGAAACTGGGATTTTTCATTTAAAGACCTGACATCGCAACTTCATTCATTGAAATCTCACCCTTCACTGGAATTTTTTCTTATTCTATTTTCTGACTGTATAAGGACTTCAGTCTAGGAATAAAAAATTCCCCAGTTTGATTCCATTGGAGATGTATCATCAGAACTGATTCAAAAATTCCTGAAACTATTTTTACAGACCCATCCCTCTCTCTGAGCATTTTGGTCTTTATCAACTGTGCTTTATCCCAACGGACTGCTCTAGTTTAAACACTTTACAGCTAAATAAATAATGACAGCGCCACTCTCAGTGTAACAGCAACAGCCAGTAGCCAGAGGTCCCAGAGCAGCAGGAGTCCTTAAACCGAATAATTTGCTTCCGCTTGGGCCTTGCTAAAGCCATTCAGCAAAAGATTATGGGCCTTTAAGTACCATCCAGGCCTGAAATGTGACTCTAGGGTTTGGGGGTTGTCAGAATTTAAAATGCATAAGGAAAGCACTGCTGTTTGCCTGAGATTCTCCGTCACGTCCAGGTAGAACAGCTCTGGTGCTAACCGCTCCACCCCTCCATCCTCTCCATCCTCCCAAACCAGGGAGATCATTATCACCACACCCGAGCTACAGTGTCGGCACAGCCGATCGGCTGTCATCTGCATCGCTGTGAAGCTGTGGGTCAACCAGCGTGACCGTCCATGAGTGTTCCTAATTCCATTATACCCAACCGTAATTCGCCTAATTGATTCAATGTATAGATTAACTGAATTGTTCATGAGCCAGAATTTGCAGCCTTGTCAAGAGACAAAGATGGAGGAGGATGGAGGAGTTGATTCAAATATTTAAAGAGTAGGCTTTCCTTCAATTGACAAACACCCTCAGGCCAAAAAATGTGTAAACTCTATCCATAAACAGCTTATTTACGATTATTTTTTAAATGGATTTAAATATTTAAAGAGCACACCTTGAAACTAAAATCATGGTGATTGACACATTTTACACCACCTAAATGTCAACATTTCTAAGACTTACCTGCACTGACTCAGGCGCCGTATTGGATGAAAGACATAAGAGTCACGTTGGTAATAACTCTGTAATTAAAGAGAACAGGGCTATTTGGCCTCGGGATGCCTGTTGCTGTGTCTGCTTAGACACACGCGCGCACACACACACGCACGCATGCACCCACGCACAAAGCCGCCCTTAAAACGCATCAAATGCACCCTGATAATGCAAAGAGCGACCCTTTAATTAGGAGCCAATTACCTTGCGCGGGTGCCCGATCGATTTGGTGCATAATACATCAAAAGCAGAGTCGGTGCACGTGCAATCGGAATGAGGTATTCTGCCCACCTTTCCCAGCTTGTACCAAAACACACGCTGACAGAAAAGCAGAAACGCCAGACGGCACAGCACTTGACCGTTCATTCGAAAGGTCATCTCTGGATGAAACGGAGAAACGCTATGGCAAGGAGCATGTTTGCCGTCCGAGCCGAGAACGAAGAACATTACCCGTTCTCAGCAGTCAGTCGAACCCAGTTTCTGAGCTAAGTGCATTTCTGGAGTCTCTGAGAATAAAAGCCCAGAAGTTAGTATACGCCTCCTTTAAAAGTTAGTATATGCCTCCTTTAAGGAGGAAGGAAAAAAAGACAAGGTTTAAAGATAAACCAAGAAGGTTTGAAAAGGGTCTTACTACAGAAGCGTTTGACGGGAATGTCATTTCCCCACATTTTACAAAGTACAACTGTGAGGAAAAGAAAGAAAAAACTAAAGAAATGGTCCACCTATTCTTTGTTCCCCATCATTCTCCTGTGAAAGGCTGCTTCCTGATCTCACTGGTATTTCACCAGTGAGACACGGCCAAAAAGATCCTTGGCCTTTGAAGGTTAAAGCCTAAACTCTCCCGGGACCAGTGACCGAGGGCTCGCTGTCATAAATGGGTCTGTTAGGGAGGAACGAGAGAGCTGTCGCTTTGGGTCAGGGTGGAAGCCTTTTAAACATGCCCCTTTGCTGACCAGAGCTGCCCTTTTTTTCTGGGGGGGGGGGGGGGGTGCATCAAGATAGGGTATTGATTAATATAATGAGTTCTATACTAAACCTTAGAGTAAAATATTTTTTGCTTTGCCCTGTAACCACCACAACATGCATGGTAGACATGGGTTACTTAAGTGGGTGTGTAAGTGGACTGGGTGATTATAACAATAAAGGATAAAAAATCAATATTACTGTTGATGAAAAAGAAAGTTAAAACAAAGTTACAGTGATAAACTATACATACCTACACGTCATTTAAAATTATAATATTAAAGAGAACACGAGTGATAAGTTCAGAAATTTTGACAGTGATGAAATAACGCATACAATGTTCCATAGAAGTTATTGATGTATTCTACATAATTGATGCATTCATAAAGATAAAGTGATATCATACTAATAAATACATTTTAGGGTTCCATTACCAATCAATAATTATTGCTTTCTGAGTAAAACTCAAAGTTAATATTACATTATTTATATCATTATTAAAGTTTATGTATCTTCAAGATCATTAAGGATCTTTTAAGCTGCTTTCAAATTAATGGATATTGAAACACATAAAATACATAAAAATACATAAATTCCATAACACATTAAATACATGAATTCCATAAAGTCAATAGTTTATGCATTTATGCAGCGATGTTATCAACAATAAGATTAAAAATGGCAATATCCTCAGTATGAAACATATATGAAATCTATTTCTTTGCAGTCAGTAGATACAAGTTTTTTTTCTATTGCAATATTGTATATAGAAAAAATTGTGGGAACCAGTTTTTTTTATTTATTTATGCTGTGTTGATTGATCTTAATTATGGATTAAAAGGGGAACTGCCATTAGCGTTACTGGTCGGATTTATAATTTATATCTACCTGTCATTTATATCTACTGGAAGCTGATTTGTGTACATTGAATATTGAATATGTCAGTCAAACGTGATGTCATTGCTCCCCGTAATTGGAGATCACAAAGTGTTAATGGCAAAAGCCTGCAATGCCTTAACTATTGCAGCTGAACCCTTATCCGGCTGCTAGGGTTGTATACTTTGTAGGAGTCGTTGGCATTAATTACTTTAAAACGGAGCAGTGCAATTCTAATTCTGAGGAGGAAATGTAAAAGAAAAAAGGCTGTTGGATAAAATCTGCTTCCCATGGTGCATGTGCAGTAGAAAAATCAACGAATGAGAGCGCTCTCGGGTCATCTGCATGCCATGTTCATTGTCACCGTGATCTAATTGTGATTATATCCGGTCGTTTGGGGGGGGGGGGGTAGTCCTCCTTGTAGCCCCTCTCTCTGAAGCCCCTCTGCGCTTCCCACCCACCGAGGGCTGGAGACCGAGTTCATTATGACTAAACCGAATAAAGAGAGAGGAAGGCAGACGTGCGCCAGAAGCTAGAGCGCATATGATATTGAAATGAGCTGCGATGTGAGGCCCCAAGTGATATTCCCCTCTACAAACTTCTAACATGCAGCCCGCTCGTTTATGTAGCCGATAAATTTCCCCCTACCCCAAACACATTACCAGAACCACTGCTAATGAAAAAATGTCAATTGTGCGCAGTCAACATAAGACAAATATTTATCATCATACAGTAATTGTCGAGCTGGGCAGTGCAATTATTTTATAATACTGTAGCAATGCATACAGATGGCAGCACTGGGAGCAGATATGTCTAACTTTGAATAATTGAGGTTTATTAAAGTAATTTCTCTTAATATTAGACTAAACTAAATATTAAATATATTGCCTTTGCTTTTCAAATAAATAAGTCATTATTTGACGAAATGTCGGTTGTGTGCTTCACGATGGGAAAGCACCATGTGCCCTAGAGGGAAGACGCCAAGGAGATTCAGACATCAAACAAATGCACACCTTTTTTTCAAATGAACAATAATGTGGGCAAATAAATGGAGAGGAGACTGATAGCCAGGAGGGAACTTCCAGCAACAACAACAAAAAAGCCAGATTCTTTCCTATCAGTAAACAAACTGTCTGTATTCTATTAGCAGGCTGAAACTAGCACTCTGCCTGAGAGGAACACAGATTCCCAATTAAATCTTTCAGGTCATAAAATATCAATCTTATAACAGAGGCTGACCATGAAAGTGTAAAATTATTCACTAGGCCCTGTCATTGTGTACACAAAAGGACCTGGGGTAGTGTCAAACTCACTGTTCCACGCAGTCACCATGTATTGAGCAATAGGAGTGCCTCCTTTGCTCTGTCACCTGTGGCGAGACAGACTTCCCGGGGTATCGGAGTGCCCTCTGAATGGAAATGAAGGTCCTTTCTCCTGAATGCTGTAATCTGTGTGGTCCCTGCCTCTCCATGCACTTTGAGTGTGTGGCCTGTACCCCACTCCATCCCCAGGAAAGTGCACAGGCCATCAACACCAAGAAAGTGCACAGGCCGTCCACACCAGGAAAGTGCACAGGCCGTCCACACCAGAAAAGTGCACAGGCCATCCACACCAGGAAAGTGTACAGGCCGTCCGGCCGCAATGCACATAAAAGCTTTTCCGCGACAGTGGCCGTGCAATCCCACAATGCACCGCAGGAATATCTGAGCAGTAGGTCATAGGCAGAGTTTCAAATCTACACTATTTATAAGGATATAAAGGATTGAATTCTTGTTCAAACTAAAGACCTTTTTTTTGTTTTTGCAGATCAGAAAGTGAATACATATTAATTAATAAAGGTCTGACATTCTGAAACATTTGATTACATGTATGTGCACCCACCCTAAACAAAAACATAAATACATTACAATATTCCAATGATACCATATGATAAACAGATCCAGAACAGAGACTTCTGCGATAATCATTAATAACAATGTGGTGGACCTTGTGCAGACCTAAAGTATACTGGACGTCAGTCTCCGCACCATCACTGGAGAATGGCGCTGCAGGTAAACGGAAATCCATATCTGCCTTGAGATGACTTTGAATATTCCTTTGTGTGCCCTAAAGAAAAGCATTTAATATCACATATGCACGCCCACGCCCGCACCTATGCCCATACCCACACACTGTTGAGATACATGGATTATGAAATGGCACGTGGCAGTTTTTGTCTTTTCTGCCGTGGGGAGATGAGATAGAGCTGCGGTTTATTGGCTTTCTAAAACATTTTGACACTTAAAACTTACAGCAGTTTCCAGGTTGTAAACACGTGGAGAGAAATCAATAGCAGTCAACATCGAAGAGAGAAAACAGATAAATATGAAATACAGGCTTACAAAATGGTATAGATTTCCAATGAGATCACGTGACAGCTGCTGCCTTTGAAATGCAAATATTAATTTATGCACGTTGTCCTGTCTAAGCACAGGCCCCTATTGATCAGCTAAAACCAACTCTATTGATCATAGAATATTTAATGGCAATAATGAATTCTTCTGCATACTTAGGGACTCCTACCATTTCATTAAAAATCCCACAACTTAGCACTCGTGTGAACCCGTGTCAGCCCACATACCTTTCCAAACAGAGATGGATTCAGATATAAAGATTTTCTTTGGATCCGATTAAACATATTCACGATATATAAAAAACAGAGAATAAAAAGTGTTGTGCGTGGAATATAAATGAACCACCGTAAACAGGAAATCTGCATTCTGCAGAGTAGAAAGATGTGAATAATGACCCCATCGCAGTGACATCACCACCTTGGCTTGTATGGGGAGATTAAATCCGTCCCACACAATGGACTTCCTGGCATTCCGAATGTATGCTTTTCAGCACGCACTTGATACAGGGATGTCACAAGCAAATAGAACAGAAGGAGTTGACACAGCTGCGGTCATATCTGGACTAGCGCGCTCTGGGTGCATCTATCGCCCTTGCACCAACAAACTGCACCCGTCACGTGCACTGTTTGAAGGTTGTTTGCATTGACCCTGAAGATGAAAATAAAATAAAACTCTCACTAATCGGGGGACAAAATTTATGACATTAAAAAGCTAGGAAACAGAAAAAGGTTGCTGTAGAAATAGCATTAGAGGTCAGTGTGTGCGGCGCAGGCCACTGTTAAACAAACTGCCAATCAATAGCTCTTTTATTAGTGGCTGCAATCAATGCATAGCTGACAGGGCAAGCCAATTAACGCAATTGACCCGGCGAGGACGCAGTGGAAGTGTTCCTTCCGCGTGTTTTGTTTTCCTTCCTCATGTTTTGTGTAAAACGATTGAGTTCCAGGGTTATTTTATCGCTGGATTCCCACAAAGGCAGCCCTGGGGTTCCACCCTGGACAACACCCTGATAGAAAGCAGAGGTTCCCAATCTCCTGGCAGGGACGGGATGTCAGGACGGGACAAGAGCGCACAGCACACATTCACCGTGAGTGACAGTGATCTGCCCTGGGAAAGTGGCAAGCCTGCCGTTCTCATTACAGGGCCCGGGTAGCACTGTGGTTCACCCTGTTTACCAGAGATGGCGCCTGAGTTTTGTGAAGAAAGGTTACGGATTATCTTAACTGTGATTGCAAATATAAGCATCCGACACACAGATTTCTTGCCTCCGAACATTTTGCACTTCACGAAATGTGTGTCACAGGGATTTTACTGGTTTTAATAGAAACTGGCCATAGAAAAAATATAAAATTCTGTAAGTGGTTTCTACTGGCTATGATGGTGTGATTCATTAAGAGGCTCACCTCTAACCAATCAGTTAAACAGCCTCCATTTTCACTGACCTGATGACATGTTTTGTTTTCTCACAGGCACAAACGCTCTGTAAACATAATGTAGGTAATGGACCAATGGTTTCCTGTTTGCAGAGGGTGGTTCACGTTTGTTAATTATCAATAGGTTGCACCTTTCAGACTCTTTTATGCCTAAAGGACGATTGGTGGAAATTGTGGTGCAGGTTGCCTTCCCACCTATTCCAACTTACCACTTCGAGAAGCTGGGATCCTAACATTAGAATGGCTTTTGGGACTTGTTGACGTTGTGCACCTTTACGAACACTATTACACTTTTGGTACTCAATGGTATGTGAGAGCACCGCTGCGTTCATCCTATATGACAGATTTCAGGTTTTACACTGGCCAATGAAATGAGGAGCCAGGAACCCTGTCCTCAGCCCGAAGGACAGGCACAGACCGGCCCAGATGGACAGCGAGCTGTGGGACATCACCCAAAGCCAGGTCCTCATTTGCACACGCGGGCGCAATTTGGTTTGTTGGACCACGATCAGGTGCCAGCAATTTTTGTCTTTAAAAGACTGTCAGCAAAGTAGGATGTTTAGACTGATTAGTCGGTTTGGGTGGCTTATTTAGGTTTAAAAGCAGAAAAGCTGGTTGAATTGAGTTTTCCCTAAAAGGGGCAATCCATTTCACTATTACGGTCTGTATTTTACTTTGTTTAATTTTACTGTCAATATGCCAAATAAAAGCTGTAAATAGGGCCTCCACCTCTCTTTGTCTGATCACTCCCTGACTAGGTACGCCCCGGCTGCCACATTTATTATATCTAAGTGTTTTGTCTGAGTGTGATATCATATTATAGTATATGCCTAGATAATTAAATGAATTGCTGGGTTGTTTCAATTTTATGCACAGTATTTTAATTGCTGGCATTTCTGTAGCTCTTATTTATGGGAAGCAGTTTGAAATGTGTGACATTATGAACTTGAAGTGATTAGTGCATGGGGTAGCTTTGGTGAATTCTACCATGTGTGCTACTGCATATCGTCATTTAGATAATGCCTTGTTACATGGCTGCACGGTTATGTTGAGCTGGCTTGATTTTGTCAGATTTGTGTATATGCATTGCGATATAGACCACTGCTGACCCTAATGAATTCATGTACTAATATGTTTCTAATAAATTGGCTTACTTTGCACGCTGGACTCAATCACTCAGGTTCATTAGAATATACTTTACTTTATTTTGAAAAGGAATTTGTTGTTGAGGATCAGGACAGATAATGCAAGGCAGGGGTTTCATATACTTTGGAAATGTACCTCTTTAATGAGTAATAGACTTTGTTACAGCAGCTACAAATTGAACTGCAATTATATTAATTGCAAAACAGAGCATCCTTAATTCCATAACTGCGGAAATAAATGCTACTACTCCACACCGTTTGCAGTACACAGGAACGGTACGATTTCAAATCCGATTCAGACCACCAAAGTCCGCTGGCCAGCCTCCCTGAAGCTTTCCACAGCATCCTGCCCTGCTGCGAGCCACTCACGCCAACGCAGAGAAAGGAATCTGCCTTATGTCAGTTCACAGGGAAGGATTTATCAGAGGTTATCAGAGCCCTGCGATATCTGACCCGGGTTTAACATGTGGCCCCGTGTCCCTGCGAGAGCTCGCAAACCGGTATGCAAACATCGAGAGGAAGTGCGATGTGGGATTCCAGGAGGTGACAGCCATCCGTGTCAAGTGATAAGCCCCAAGTGAGAAACACATAAGCCCTGGTCAGACTGGTCCAAAAGCATGCGTGCACGCTCACACAGCGCGGCTTGATCCTGATGGGTTCTATAATATAAAAGTTATCAGAACTTCAGAAAGGACAGGCGGTTAAAAAGACCCAAACCTTGTTTTCTGTCTGGTTTCCTTAACAGCACAAACAACAACTGAAATGGCAAAAAATACTGATACCATTGTTTCAAAGCCCCTTTTAAAGCGTGGGACACCTCGTGTCATATGTGAGTGGCAGCATCGACGCTCTCCCACTGCAACTGCGGTGATGAGGCTTGGGTAAGTGGCTCAAGGACAAGTTCAAATGGTGAACTTTCACAACACTGCCACTGGAACATTCCCTTTCATCTAACGACACAGATTATGTCATAGCAATAGGTCAGGTGGCATGATTGTCCGGGGGGAACCAAAACAACCATGACAGTAAACCATGGCGTGAAAGTAAAGCTCTGTATATTCGCCGTGGATTTTACACATGTAAAAAAAAATGGTGCTTACTACTCTCCAGACATTCTTGCTTTGAACCCATCTTCTACCTTTTTGAGTCTTCAGTGGGTCGACTTCCAAGGTTTTCAAAGATTTGTCTTGGTTGCAACCAGATGAATAACTTGTTCGCTTCCCATGAAAGTTTAACTTGGCCCCTCATTTAGAGGCATTCTTTGATGAATTAAAGAAGATTGGAGTTTACTCTCGGATTTCAGAAGACAGTCTAACCTTTCCGCAGCATTGAAAATTTAATGGGTGGGATCCATTCCATTCTGAAGCACTTCACCAGGGGTGTCAGACTATCTCACATAGAGCTGATCTGTAATCTGAGATTTGATATGTGGTCCACCAAGAAAGTCTTTACATCTTTCCAACAGCATTGGTGTTTACTTATTTATCTTCTGTCTGTCTTCTGGGGTTCAGCAGAATATTATTCGACAACACGGAGTGAATGAGACATACAATATGCTGCAGACAGAAATAATGTGACCTCTGTTCATTTCCCCTTTGTTCAAAACAGCAAAATTCAATGGCAAGTCATTGGAGTATACCCACATATTGTAGGAGTTTGACTTTCAAAGGTAACTAAGTTTTCCCCCATTCCACAGTTTGGAGTAAAACCATAACACCCTTTGCTGTTAGTGTCCGAAGGCCAGATTGTGACTTGTGTTGATTCTTGCAAGCGGAGGAAATACACATACTGTACATGGGAATATCACCTCCAGGTCCAGAGGGTGGAATCCCCTCGCAGAAAGAGTTCTGTTCTCAATCAGCTGTCTCCGAAGCCCACCGACCTCCCCTCACCCACAGTCCGAGCCAATTCATCACAGTCACGGCCCAGGCTGACGCAACGCACCCAGAGACCAGGCTGACTAACCACACATGGAGCGCAGACTGACTCAATGCAGCAAGCCCAGCGCCCCTGCGTAAACGTGGAGATTAGAGGATGCTGTTATGGCACAAATCTCCCTTAATAAAAATCCTGCCCTGTTCATCATCGAAGGTCAGAAAACTGCAGAATGCAGCAAGAACACAGCAGGTACACAGATTGGTAAAAATCTAAGTGCACTGTAGCCCTTACCCAGAAACTACTGAGGATCCCCGTGTGTATTTTTAGGCAACAAAGAGCCGGTCCAACGACTCGTCCTTTTTTAACACCATGCCTATTTAGGTCAATTAAAGCAGTATGTGGAAGCGTGGAGAGTTGGTGAAATGGGAAAGAGAAAGACACATTTTAGGCGTTAAGGAGATTCGACAGGGTAAATGAATGCTACTTTTGAGCTTTTGAGTGTATCCCGATTAACTGGATTTAGTAACACCAGATGACCCTTGATCAAACCAAGGGTCACCTGAAGAGTTTACAACATGGTCCAGCTATTGTTTCGTTGGTTATTTTTCTTTTGTTCAGTGTTCACAAGACACCTGTTAAGATATCCTTGTTCATGAAGTGTTCTAAAGGAATCTGGCAACCATATAGCCTTCTGTCAGCTGTCTTAAGAATTGCATGTTCAGTAGATATGGCCTCAAATGACATATGCGTTTTGTTTTCTGTGCAGTTATTTGAGGTTTTAAAAGAAGAAACTTTCAGGCCAATATTCAAGAAAAATAGGTTTTGAAATTCGATCATGGCAGTTGTTATGTGAATGAGGTCAGAAGTCTCACAGCAGCAATGTTCAGCACCAGCTTACAATAACCAGTAACAAGAGCAATGGTATGTGAAGGTATGTGATATCACCTTGGATGTGTTTAGCAAGACCTTTGTGTTATCTGCTTTATAATAAATTTTTTAAAAGTTAAACAGGTTGGAATGAACCGAACTACAGGCAAGAAAAGATTGGATAAAATGTTGAAATAACCATCAGGCCTCCTTCTGGAAAATTTCATAAAAAAGAAATTAAATTTGGAAAATATTAAGGAATTGCCTCCCCGCTTCGCAGCACTACGTGTGTACAAAGGTTATTTCATGCCATTTTTCTTTTTTTCACTTGAATACATTGTAGGTAACTTGTAAGTCATGTGCAAACCTGTAATTAAACTGTACAGTCTGAGACTACAATCCTGGGCACCTAATGCACTAGCGTCCCTGCCTGCCAGCCAAGCTCTGAGCGTCCTATTTGCCACGCGAGGAGCAGGCCTCTCATCGATCAAGAGTGATCTTGTCTGCCAAAAACGGGTAAAGTCTGGCCCATTAGATCTCAGGACAAGACTGCGAACTTGAGGTCTGGTCAGAAGAAAACGTGATAATAAAACATCATTAAGTGTGGAAGCATGACAGTGCGGGAGAAGGAGGTCCAGGTCCAGGAGCTCGAAGATAAGCCCGTAGAAGAAGAAGGCACGGAGAATATTCAGGCCCATCTGGGTTGCATTTGAGACTGGCCATTGCAAGACCCGGAGTGCCTGTGTAGCAAATGAGGAACAGAGCTCTCCACAATTTAACTGTCATCAGGGTAAATGCTTTACCCAGCCGAAAGAACACGGGCCTGGCCCTCACTGCTAAATCTACATAAGGTTGCATCTGTTCTGAATTATCCCCAGTCTGTAGAATTACCTGGAGATGAAAGCAGCCAGGTCAGTTTTCTTAAAGCTGTGGAATAACCACAGCTGAGCAATGATGACAACCAATTGGTCACTTTAATTCTGGTATTTGAAATCCCAGGGACAAAATGGAGTGTGTGCGTGGTAGTGGTAGATGAACCACTGTTTTTTTTCTTCTTTTGTGTGTAGCTTACAGCTGGTTTAATTTGTGTCCCAACATAATTTGGCATTCGTATTTGCTGCAATGCTATGGGAGAAAAGTCACGGGGGATTGGCTGAGGCCTCACTTTTCTATTACCAAGGATTTTTTGTTTTCACATTTAATGTAGCACAGAGGTCCGCACTTTCTTCTGAAGCCGTATCAGGTGATAAAGTGAATCTCACGGTTCCAAATCCAGAGCTACCCCGCTACGGAGGAAAAGAGAATTTCAACCTGACATCCACTGACACGTCTCACATACGCCCGGCTTCTCAGGCCCACACATCACACGCTTTCTCCCAGCGCATCAGCTCCCCCTGCCAGGGTTGAAAAAACGGAGGAATGAAAATATATTTACGATGAAGTAAAATAAAAATAAAAAGACAAAAAGAGAATAAAAGGGCCATGTGATTTGCTGCGTCTGACACTGCTGCCAACTTGGTGAGGATTACTCTCTTTCCACCGGCTCCAGCCCCCCAGAGTAATCCCCCAAAAAGTCCTGGTGAAGCCTCTCAAAACAATTTATGCAAACAAACATCAAGCAGAGCTATTTGTATTGGCTGTGCTTTTCACTTAGCCACTTTCAACCAGGACCAGATGGGCCCCCACTATGGCAGCGGCCAGAGATTACGCAGCAGGGCACAGGCCAATGGCAAGCACCACTTCCAATTTAGCGGAGATTACGGGCTATCCCCTTGTTTATTTATTTCATAACGCTCACGTTTTATGTCATGAGAAACGCCTCTCTCCCGGCGTTCGTTTAGGGCTTCTCGGCGAAAGTGCCGGATAAGACGGGCTCAGCTGATGCCAACGAATCCCGGTTCTGGAGATAGACGCCATTCTTGTTTCAGCAAACAGGAATACGACGGCTTTACACCGGAGATTACGAGGAAATGGCACCCTGAGACCTTGTTAATTATGTCTCCGATTGTGGCTGCTCCTGTTGTTGTTTGTGATACAGCTTGGGGATGGCAGCAAACAGACAAGGGTGAATTGAAAACAGGAAGGCCCGCAATGTGGAGAAAACACAAAGAGATTTTTACATCGCAGCAAATTACGTCAATAATGGTGAGGCTAACAATGCTGGTGGTTTGAATGGGAATAATGATAGTGAGGCTAACAACAACACGTTGACAATAATGACGATGCTTATGATTCCCATAATTACAATGACAGCTCTCTTCCTTCCTCTGCGGGCCAACAGAGCTAGAGATTATGGTGGAGTTGGCCGCCTGCTTCCAGGGAGGGTTCAACCCAGAGCCAACAGGCCTCGGGGTGGGGTGGGGGTGCACAGACACACAGAGAGCAGCCCTCTCTGTCACTAGTCATTTTCCAGTGTGGCTGCCAGCCCGCTCTCTGTGTGACAAGCTACAAATCCCTGACACCACCACTGATGATAGGTTTACAGCACAGCCTCCCAAGACCTCAGCCATTTAACTGCGGCTTCATCCCGTGTGCCCTGCATTATGATGTGTAACTTCTTATACAGTTAGAATAGTCAGCCTACAAATGCAAGTGCAAAATAGCATTTTATATCTATTCACTGTAGGCGTATATCAATTGAGAATCAACTGGGTTAAGTGCCCTTAAATTACAGTTTTAATAATAGTTACAGTTTTTAAATAATAAACAAAAAAGAAAACATACAAT
>JAOVYW010000007.1:3621264-3633199 GCA_025775045.1 Hiodon tergisus | reverse complement strand
CCCCCCCCCCCCACCAAGACAAACAAGAACGCTTTAAGAAAGTCAATCGTCAAAAAAATCCCAAAATAGCATGACAAAGCGCTAACAATTATTTTAAGTAGTCAGGGAAGAGGGAATTATCGATATTTTAATTTGGTCTTCTTTTCGAGGAGGAGGAGGATGGGCATCTAATGATTGCTTGTCATCTCTTCTTTTGTGCTTGAGACGATTTTATCAATATGTGTTGAACAGGTTGTAACTGATTTAGTCAGGTCGACATTCATTAATATCAATTCTTGTTCAATATAACGAGAAAACGATTCATAAGTAAAGATGAACTATTTGCAGATATCTTTAAAAATAACGACACGAGCAGCGTTTTAAAATTGAAAACACCCTGAATTATGTATTTTCAGACGATAGGCTACTATACGTACGGGTTTTATTTCCTTAAAACAATGCTCAGTTTTATTGTTCAAATATGTTATTTATCCAGTCAAACCAAACTAATTAATGGGGACTACGAAAAATATTTTTCAGGAACCTCGGGATTTATACTAACCTTATATCCCTCAAAAAGGCAATCTTGTGTAGGCCTACTGAAAAGTGTCAGCTGTGAATGACCTATGGCTTAGAGAGACACAAATTAAGCTGCAAAAAGATAAGCATTATTTCTGGTCGGATTTTCAAGATTAGGGCTCGTAATAGTTTCAGGTCTATTCGTAGGTCTATCCGATAGAACATTTGCGTAAATGGCCTACTGTCAAAATATATCATGCAAAATTTCTCGTTATTAATTTTGTATCAATAATACTCCAATTATTTAACAATCACAATCATAGTAAAAACCATTGTTGAAACCAGTGCTTCCTTCAAAACTACTTTTTGAGTAAAAAATAACGTAGAGACAATGACTTCAGAAGCTTCTGACAACCCAACTCAAGACTACCGTATTTTTCAAATAGCCTGATGTAGAACAATCGGCCGTTAGGTGCGGTTTGTAAATTATATTAATTCTGCTGACAAAACAATATAATAAGTAACATTAAAATAACAGCAGTTATACCAACGGCGAGACTGACAAACAAACCATTTTCATGTCCGTATTTTCGCGGTGCTAATTAGCCTTAAGGTCCCGGTTCGGTATCCAAGTTCTTTCTACTTAATATCTTAATAAAGTGTTATTTGAGTCAACGATGAGATTCCAGAAGCAGAGCTATTCAGATAAATTGGTTGAATACACGGTTGATCACGAAATATTTATGTATTCCTAAATCAATGCCTCCGACTTTAAAATATTGTTAGTGTAAATTGAATGGATATCGTCGTTCTGATAATATCAATAACACGAAATCGTGTTGAATAAATCCACTTGTTGTAATATAGTGTTATGAAAGACTTTTAACGTTTTTTGTTGTTATTTGTTTGTTTAGATGCTAATATATTCTTCAGAATACATTTTACTCAGGGAATAAAAACAGCGGGGTTTTTTTTCTTTTTCTCACGAGAAGAAAAAATTTGGCGACATACTGATCATTTAAGATATACATAGTTTTCCGTTTTCTTTTATCAAATCTCATCCAACCGTGATTTAAGATTATTCATCCTGACCAGAAATTTTATGCAATCTGTCACACAGGCAAGATCTGTTTCGCAAATCTCCCTAAATATAATCTTCCCAAATCATATCCTGAATACTGTTTTGATTAAAACCCAGGCTGGGCATGATGGTGAATAAAATGGAAAGGAATTTAAGAGCATAGTATTAATACTTAATGAAAAAAATGGTTTCACCCTGTTTTGCAAATGCATTGTAAATGACTGGTATTGTATCATCTTCAGTAGGTACTGACACTTACTTGGGTCTTTGCTGGCAACAATAGTAACCAGACCCTTAGCTGTTTGCATGGACCAGAAGAAAAGACCAGAGCGCACAATTAATTTAAGTTTGCAGTAAGTTTATTTGAGCATGAAGACTCAGGTTGCTTATTCGGAACGTCTCCCCGCCTGGTGGAATAGTAAGAGGAGTTAAAATCAGCCATGAGCCTGTATTGTTGCTACTGCAGCTCCATACATGAGGATGTTCGAGGTAAATTAAATATTTAGAGGAAGGTTAATTAAAGCTGAGGTTGCAAAGGGAAGCTGCCAAACATTATTGAAGGTAATGATGCATACAGAATGGGATTACCACAGTAACACGATACCTGAGGGGACCATGAATAATGGGCGTGGAATCCTGCCATTTTTTTCGGCACCATTCTTAGCCAGCTAATAGATCCATTAGGACCCTGCTTCTTACATCAGTTCTTAGACTGCTGTACCAAAAAAGGGCCTATGAGCTGGTTTTCGGAATCCAATCCACTGAACCAATTATGGATTGTGGGACTGAAACCGTATAGGGTTGTAGCGACTGCTTCAAGAAACAATCAATGTGTGTCTTTACCTGGTATGGTGTGGAGACAATAATGCATATTATATGGCTGGGTAAATCTCTGGTATATATGCAAGTGTGAGGCGCCTGAAATATAAGTGTCCATGGTCGTTCATCGATTAATTTATGTCTGAAGGTTGTTTGTCTGATATCTTAATCTCAGGAGGGACAATTTTATTTTTAAGCCTTGACATGCCTTCTTGCTCATAAACAATGAGATGCGTAAACAATCAGCATCGTTATACAGTTGTTCGTCCAACCTCCAAATTTGTTTTTAATTTGGAAAGGGATCCTTGGGTGCATAATCCAAAACAGATTTCATATAATCTTCCATTAAAAAAAAAAAAAAACATAAGACAGAAATCGCTAAGCAAGTAAACAAGTTGAAGAATAAAGGCTGCACATGTTATTAATAGGTTGGGAGAAATGACAGCTTTATCTGGGCTTCTGCGATATGGATAAACGGTTACTTGAACTGAGCGAGCCCCTTTTTGGGCTATCTGCCCGTGTCAAGTGGGGCGGGCTGCAGCGGATGTGCGACGGTCCTCATTGGCGACCAGATTAGATAGAACACGGATCCACAAGTGTGCAGTCAAGCCTCCTGCTGTCAGGCTTTCTTCAGCCAGGGCTGTTAACAATCTGCCTTTTCTATGCAGGGGTCTTTTAAAGCCCCAGGACACCCCAGGGGACGGAATATTTATCCAGAAATGCATTACACTCACCTGGGACTTCAATTCCCTTTCCGGCTCCAACGTAACTAATGGTGTTCTAATATATATATATATATTTTTTTTTTTTAAATATATATATACTGAACTGCAACAGGCAGAGTGAAAGCAAATTTAATAACAAAGGGGGATTTAAAATCTTATTGCAGTTACCAAATTTTGAGGATGAAATGAATTTTTTCTCTGTTTCATAATATGCCTGCTTAAACCCTCTTAGCTCATATTATTTCTGTTTGTACCCTAATTGCTGTATTTAGGCTTTGCATTTAATTTTAAAAATAAAACACCATCACAAAACATTTGAAGGAAAATAAAGAAAATATTTTTTGGCTCCTCGACTACTTTCAAGTTTATTAGAAGTTTTTCTGCATTTGATGTGTAGACTTTGCACGGACTACAGCTCCTTGTTGCCATACTGATGTCCTAAGGATTCATCTTTGTTTACTTTATTTTCAACAGACTATATGTATAGTTTATAGGCACATGTGTGCAACATATTTATTCAACAGAAAACTTATTAATACATGTGACCAGGTTGAGAGGGAATTGTTTAATTTTCACAAGACATTTTTTACAGTAACACTTAAATTATTTGTTTATAATTATTTTGTTTATATTATTTAAGTTTATAGATATATATAAAACTAGAAAAAATCCAACGTTATTAACACTGTCGCCAAGGATTGGTTGTCATGAGTTGGGGTTCCTTTGGAAAAACGGGGAAATGCCAGGGGGAATTTAGGAAAATTTGAGAACGAGTACTGAACTCCGGAATGGAAACAATCAACCTCAAGATGACTGTCACGTGTCCTATGATGTCAAAATGGGGTTAGCTATAAAAAAAATAATTGTGACACAAATTGTACTGACACCATGGCAATAACTAATGAATGCTAATAAGAGGCACAATTACAACAACAACACAAAAAACAATGTGGGGGGGAGGCTGACAAATGAGCCAAAATGAAGGTGCCGTTTGATGTGTCCCACGCTGAGCGGAGGAGTTTATAAAACAAAGTCTTCATGCCGATGGCTCAGAGTTCAAATGTTGATGAGGGGGACAATGTACACACTTCATTACATCTCGTCAAAGGGCGCAATGAAATGTGGGCTGAGCATTGTTCCCGGGCTTGTCTTCGGCCATGGAATTTTTAGGTTGCTGATGTCTCTACAAGGTCTCCGCTAATGAATTTTGTCAAAGACAATTATGGACTCTAAATAGTGGCCAGAGTGTTGATGAAAAGCTGGCTTTGTGTGTTCGGGTGGATGTTGTGTTACGACCCCTAGTACTTCCTGTGACCTTGCTGTGACCCATAGTGCTCCCGGCCACTGCATGCTCTCCCAAAAGAGCCTATGGCTCTGTCCTCACCTGCCCTTCTGTGGGTCACAGTCCACTGATCCCTGACTGGGGTAACTGGGGAGTCTCAGTGCACAACCCACAATTGCCTGACTGAAGCATGGCGAGAAATTGATGCCTCATAATGATCAGTCATAATGATCCGATTTAAACATCTCAGCTGCCCCCATGGATGGGAATGATGGACTGTATTAGTGTGGTCGTCTGTTTCAGTCTGGTCTACAAGCCAGCTGCGGTTAAAATGGTCTAAGGCCACATCAATCCATAAACCCAAACAATGCTATGAAGGCGATGGGCACATTGTAACAATCTTTAGTAACGTTGTTTTCACAACCACTTCTATGGGTCTCTCCGTAGGACACCAGTTTCCACCTAAGAACGGATCTAGATAAAGGCTGTGGGAGAGCAACGCTCCCCCCTCCATGACTGCTTGTATCTCAGAACAGGCTAGGGCAAAGGCTTGTCATGCGTGAGGTCATATTCTCAGCTGCATTTAGGATACCCCTTAGTTTAAATCAAATTAATAAATAACAATTCATAAGGCAGCAGTGGCAGTTACACTAGGTTAGTAAAAAATCAAATAAAAAATAATTTTAAAAAACTTGTCCATGGACCATTTCTCCTTGGGAAACATTTGAATGAATGAAACTGAATGAGTTAGTGAGATGATCACTGTTGCTGAGTAAATATATAATGCAGGTTACTTAAAACTACCGAAGCATTAGCCTCACAAGTCTGTCTATCCAGGTTAGCCCCATATGACCATGGATTAATTATTTTGTATTATAACTGTTTAATGCCTGTCCATTGTGGTGGAGTTCTTTCATGTGGGTCCGGTGAAGTGACGGGTTTTCAGTCTGTGACCTTGCGCAGACATGGCCAACGTCTGCATAATCTTCTGTGTCATTTTAATACCCTCCAGTAATCCTCCCATCTCTTATTTAATCTTCGCTTTACTTCTGCTTTTCCTCTACATTATCTAAGTCATCTGTTCATTTTTTGTGCCTGCTGTTAAATCTTAGTTTTACTTTCACACAGGGCATGTCATGACTCCATCTGATGGCAATCGCTATGGTTTAAGTCCAACTCCTTGCTGACATCCTTCAGGATAAAACCCTTTCATCCGTGATTTAAACGTGCACTGAACAGGCTCTCAACGCCACACAGATAAAGCCGGCACAAGGAAGACGGGGATGAAAAAGTATTCTCCTACCCTCTGCACATGAGGCCAATAACTAAAATGTTATTTCATTTATTATTATTGACTCTACTACTTTTCATGTTGTCGCCGAATGCTATCTATATACACACTATGCAATGTTAAAAGGTTATAATCGGTATCTTTAGCAATTTTCGAAGATCCATTGGGATTAATGGTTTTCTGGACAACACCCGACAAAATTACACAGCACTACAGTTGAACCCCTGATTATTCATGTAGGAGATGCAGTACCTACGATTACACATTTACAGACATGCTTAAAGAAAGTTTCAAATCAACTGAGCCTCTGGTGTTTGTATACTAAAATCTAGCTCTGCTTGCAAAGGAAAGCGGGTCTGCATTCAGTTGCTTGGATACAAAACAAGGCTACGTGTTATTCGTTTTTGTACTTCTAAATTGCGTCTGTGTCGAGCTTTTATTTCAGCTAAATGACAGAGCTTTGTTGTGTTTGAGTTAGAGAGCTTCAAATTTCACGATCAGAAGACAGTAGTTACACATAGCCCTGTGTCCAAGCAAAGGGAGTCATTTTATCCCAGGGCCTGATTTTATTTAATCAGGGGCCACGCACTTGTATTTGATAACATAATCCACACAGAAACAAATCCAGGCACCATTGGTCAACACACTACATTTTTTTAACATTATTATAAGAAAATTAGGTTGATTCACAGCATGCCTGAGTAGCACTTTGGCCTCAACATGTTTGCATCCAAATCGCTCTGCTTGGGGTCCGCCTCTCGGTGAGAAATTCTTGTGCTGGATTAGAATCTAGCGTAGCGGTGAAATGTTTATTATTTTCAGCGGGAAGGGTACTCTCTATTAGAGAGGGATTCTGTGTCATCTCTATCCTCCCATTGATACCCGTGACACACATAGATATGTGCCACTCAGGAGGGCGTTCATGGCTTCAGGTGTGTGTGCCATCTCTCCTCCTGTGCCATGTACACAAGCAAGCGCACAGTCGATTTTTCACAGTCAATTTCATAGTCAATTTTTATGATTTATCAGTTATCCCATCAACACACAAATGTAAACTCATTGTCCGAAAATAACATGCTCCTTTTACTTTTGGGCATATATTTATCTCACAGTCACAATTACCAGAAGCAATTTTCAGCCTCAATTGAAATAGCCTCCCTCGGTTTATCTTGAGCAAACGTGGCTCAGATCACTTGTCTGACTGTTTAAAATCGGCACCGTATCAAATGTTATCAGTTATCAGACCAACCTAATTGAGACCTTGTGTTGCTGTGAAGTTTCTAACTACTTTACAGAAAGTGCTGAATAAAAATAATAACTTAAATTAATTAAAAGAAGAAATAAACACCTTCATAAAGAATTTAACCACGGGGCATAAGGCTGTGTTGTCGTGGTTGCAAGCCAGTAATGACTTCGCTTTAAACCATCCACTTGAGCACGAGAGTCATCAGAGTGGGGCAGTCACAACATGTTCACATTCTAAGGGAGCGAGGTAAATAGCACAACAAAAAGATCCTTGAGGGTGACATACAGACCACACATTGTCAGAGTTCACTTTTAAACACCGTCTCATAAAAGATCCTATTATTCGCGTGTGGGATTTCTCAGTGGAGCAAACAATAAATCTTCAGGGCCGGGTCTAATAACACAGCATTTTATTGGCCGTCTACTTTCGGGATGATTAATTCGTCTTACAACCCTTACATTTCTCATCAGCACTTTCACGTGAAAACTGCACTGAAACCTCCCTGATTGCAAAGGTAGCCCGACAAATAGTTATGTACTGATGTAAACTGCAGTTTTAATCAGTTTTCATGACATTCTCTTAAGGAATCTGTTATTGGAACACATTGTTCCCCTCAGTCATGAATGGTTCGTTATTAAACTGCTTTACTTGATGTGGTTATCTAAATAAAAATATGCCAGACATTTGTTAAGAATTTTTCAGGATTGCTATCAAATGTTGGTTAGTCTTAGTGGTCAAAATATATAAGTTATCTCCCTCTACAGGCCTTAGTAAGTACTGCATGGCTTCAGTTCCCTTTATTGTGTCACATTTCACACATTTAACGCATTAATATGAACTGCTAAAGAATTTCCCACCTCTGGCCTATAAAGGAATGTATTGGCATTGAATTGTCACAGTGTCTAAATTAATTGTTTTATTTCAAGTCAATTGGTCTTTGCTCTTTGAATAAACATCAGAAGATGTACGTGACAGTTTGCCCATTGGTAACTTTTAACATGGTGACAGATATACAGATCTCTTGAAGTACATAAGTACACACATGCACTGACACACATAACGCGTCCACAGTGAATCATCTTTATAACATGACAGATGACTGCGGCACAACCGTAGAGGAGAAATGAAGAGAGTGGAAATAAAATAGTACAATATTAATATAAATTACTGGCACAATATCAGAGAGAGTTACATCTAATCCTTATGACTGAGTTCACCGTTTCCCAATTTGCCTTTCTCTAATCCCACAATGTGTTTCATGCTGTCTAGTTTGCAACATAGATTTATGACACCAATATGCTATTTTCCATCCTTTAACAGACTATAGGCATTAAGGGAGAGGTACACATTTTCCCCTGCATTAGGAGTTATGAGAATAGCCATCCTTAAAATGAAAGCCATAAATCACATTTCCAACTATTATGCCATTAACAGAAGCATGGTTCTGTCATTTAGGTCATGCTAATGTTTTGGGCCGAGTTTGTGCCTATTTAAAAGCCAGCTTGATGCAATGAAAGAGGGAAGTATTCAGTTCTTCCCAGCGACGAGTGTATTGTGTGAACAGACCCTCGGTTGGTGGTCCTCGTGTACCCCCCACCCCCTTCATCAGAACATGTCGGCATCTGCTCCGAATTTTGCACCCCTCCTATTCCCGTCCCTCAATTTAGCTTCTAAATTTTGCCTCATTGTGGTTTTCCAGAAAGACCCCATGACAAACTAGTGCCGCATTTCTGCCATCTTTGTGGCATTGGATGGTAGTGCAGAACATATTAAATTTGTTACTAATTTTAAACTTGGCAGAGGAATTCAAATATTCGCAGCCCACTCACTGAAGGCACCAAGTTCAACCCCAGCTCGACCACAACCACAATACAAACAGAACCGAAGGGAACAGAAGCGTAAAGTTTTCCTCGGACTGTAAATGTTTAGAAAAATAATTTTAAAGAAAATATCTAGATGTAATTGAATTAGGGGGAATGGATGACATGAAGAGTATGTGTCTAGTTTTGTACATCTTGAACTTTGTTGAGGGTATTACAAGATTTCCATTTCATGCTGATGTCTCTAATTCATATTTCACAAACTACAAGGACCTGTACAATCTACATCTTCCTTTCATATTTTAGGCACTATAACTGGCAAAGAGGGACACAGGAAACTATGACTAATGGCTACCTTGAAAAAGAAGCTGTAACATGGAAGAAAAAAAAAATCTTAACCGGAAGCAAGGATATCATAACAGTCAAAGTGTACATTCCCTTTGCATAAATATAAAGTCAATCACTCAGCTCCTCGCCAGACGTGAAGATGTGAGCAAATGAATTTTTTTCAGCGCTATGCTACTGTTAGCCTGTGCTTTGGAACCGTGGCGATCAGAGGGCATGCGATTGGTACTCAGCAAACCCAGAGTGGGTTCATTGAGATGCGCCGGGCCTGCTCTCTGGAGAAAGCTCCCCTGGATCCTGGTGACAAGGTCAGAGGGATGTTTTTGTTTTCCCTCCCTGACAGCATGTTGCGGAGAAACATTTGATTCCCCCCCCTGCCCCCCCCACCTCCTTTCTATTGTCTAAATGGTGGCATTGGAGACTGTGATCCTGGCTCCAACTGCATCTGTCACATGTGGTACTGCAGTGACCTCTAGAGACCATTATATCCACGTACAATATGGGAACTCACTGACAGCTCTGGCACACTACGTCTAGGGTGACAGCGTGTAATTACGGCCAGGCTGAGCCCAACTTGGGGCACAGGCCAGAAACAAAGTATCCCTTCAGACGACTCGGAGTAAAAAAAAAATATATAATAACCCTCAGTCACCACAGCGAAGTAAAACACCTCAAATTCAATCTCAACACAAGGCCTAAAACTTGGTCTGATCCGGTGTGTTCTGCAGATATCTGCTTTGCTACATTCCACATGGTGGCACATGGAAGAGCTTAGAAAAAACTTGTTTTTAAATATCCAGATGTTTATTTTCAATTCATCTGCAGTTCACTGGAATAGAAGTGTTTCCATCCCCACATAAATGCATATAAAAAAGAGTAGATGTCGTTATTTACATAGGATGTATTGAAATTATGGTGGTAAAGATGTTAGGTGGGATAGGGTAATTCACATCCATATTGAGGAATTCTGATTGCTTACAGACACACCACTAAACCTCATCGCATTCACAATCCGCTGGAGACACATAAATCAATCCTAAATGGGCAAACTTTTTCCAAATGATATTTTCTAAGGAAATATTACCGTCTGGGGGCCTCTGTAAAAAACCCTGTGCCATGCTGTTGTAACAGGATTTGGGCCAAGCTATAAAGATTGGGTTGGAAATGTTATTTTAAATGGCGGCTGTGTTTTGATAACCAACCAGATAGGCGGGCCAACTTTTCCAGCACATATCAACACATGAACCCTTCACTGCACACCAAAGAAAACACACAGGTTGACATCATAGCAGACTTACAGGTAGCAAGAGAGAAGACATTGCCAGCTGGCCCAAGCATTTATAAGATCAATTTCTTGTAGTTTCATGTCCATATTGTCAGTTGTAGGAACTGTATAACAAGAGGAAACCTCAGTATATTTTGAAGATTAGGCAAGAAACTTTTTTCAGTTTTTTTTTTTCCCTTGGCACTCTGCTTCACGCCTTATAATAAAATTGCGAGTTTAACGGCGAGAAAATTTAGGAGCAGTAATATATTGCTCTGGATCTCTGGCCTGCAGGAAAGTTTGTAGCATCTGATGAAAAAGTCATTTAGCTACGCAGGTGCTGCGGACTTGTTTTTACTGTCAGATTCCTGGCCCAGAATGTGCTGCAACATGGAGAACACCATGGAGAATGATGAATGAGGTTCAAGGGCTCCAGGCACTAAAAATCCCTTCTGACTAGGCCAGTGGAGCCGTTTAAGTCCCAGGTGGTAAACAGAGAAACAGACACCTGACTTTTACAACTGGAGCAGCAGCAGTGAGACAGAATAAAGCGCCCCCCCCCCCCACACACAGACACACACACTTGCCCGATGTCAATATTTTAGAATTGCTCCAAGGCAATAAACTTTCAATATGCATACGGCTGCACGTACAAACTTGAAATTAAGGATTTCATTACATTATCACTAAATATCTATATTTATGTGGATTGTTCATAGCAACTTACAGGGCAATTGTGATTTAAAAAAAAAAGCTTAACATCTTAACGACAGAAGGAAATCCAGAACTGGCTGGGACCGAATCAAAACTGACAACCAGTTAATCGCACTCAACTAAACTGTATATATGATGCAGATACCATGTGTACTTTGCATAGAGAGGAAATAATCAATATTTATACTTCCGGTGATTTGCATCGATGAATCTGTCACACCTAATGCTATCTTTTTTTTTTGCATTTTCCCCCTCATGATACTGAGGTGAGTTTAGGCCAACCAGGGGTCGTACGTGCCAGGCTAATTTCCTTTTGCTTAAGATGCCTTTAACAGATTGCTGTAATAAGATCTCTGAATGGGATGTACATCTCCATAAGTTCCATGCAAATGTGACATGCATTCAGGGAAGGTGATAATGAATCCAATAAGCATGAACTGCGCTAAACCGATCCCTGATTTAAACCGAGAGCTCCAAGATGTCGGCCGACCTGGGTTTAAAGTATGACAGGGAGAGAGGGACCCGGTTACCAAACATGAATCAGAACCACTGCAGTCTGTGGGCATATTCTTAAAATTGCCTGGTTGCATAGAACTCCCTCTAGTGCTAAAGATACTTCCATAAAATTGATTTTCTGAGTACACCCTTTTAGCGGCTATAAGCTTGAAATATGAACCCTTCGTTGTTGAAAGTGTTTCATTTCCCCCCCCCACCAGTTACTAATGATCTGATGAAGCGGTGTATTTGAAAATGCTCCGTGGCAGCTATTTCCATAATTAAACGGCGCTTATAACAGAGCTTTTGTCAACTTTAAACAAACAGGCACTGCCTCGGAAACGCGGTTTGCTGC
>JAOVYW010000007.1:3576878-3604261 GCA_025775045.1 Hiodon tergisus | reverse complement strand
AGTGGTCTCTCTCTGAGGGCGATACTTCTGCCGAGGCCTGCGGCCTGCCGCTTGGCCCCTTGCCAGCGTTAACTGTACTTATTACACTCATCTTGTGAGGAGAACATCAATCTCCCGCTCTCGTCTGACACTTCATTTATCCTCACGTTCATTTGTCATGTCCCCAATCACCAAAATGAATAGAAACTTTCACCCATGATGGATAGTGTTTCTAATTAAGACCAAAGAAAAGACCTGCGCTGAAGTCGTGATGCCGGTTCCCCCATCTTTTTTTGTTCCTCTAATAAGAAAATCCACTTTTGCCAACTTCTGTGAGTAATGTCCTTTGTAGTCATTGTCAGTCTGCTGCAGGTCATTTGGTATAGATGGTTTAAGAAAAAAGTTAAACACACAGCGACCTAAGCTGTTTTCCGTATTGTTTGTTTGCTTGCTGTGCTTAAACGCAAAGGCTGCAGGGCGTCGAGATTTCCGTTTGAGAAAAATTCCCTCAGAGATTTCTTAGAGCGGTTTAAAAGGGGTTACGTTCATTTGAAAAAATTCTAAATTACGCAATCGGGCTATTAGAAGCATTTAAACGTGTTAAAACAAAAATATTGTTATAAAATATTAAAAATGGTTCCAGTCACGCAGTCACACATACACCGGTTTATAAGGCTCCTGTGACTGACTTTGGGAAATGAGTGGATGTCTGATGTCATGCTCTGTTGCATGTGGCAAGACCTGAGGCCTCTAATGTGTCCGGTTTTCATACATCCCAGTATAAATCGAATGTTCTTAAGTGAAAGGGGGTCCGTTACCCACCAGAACATGACCTGTTTACCACAATTATTAAGCATGACAAAAGCACTAAGTTCTCTCTATCCATTCTTTAGTTTTACGTTTTCCCTGAAAACCTGCAGGCCATTTTGAGACGATGCCTAAATAACTAAATCAAAAACCAATACAACGGGTACAAAAGTTTTACATAACGTTGTATCCCATGTTTTCTTTTTATTTCAATTTTAAGTTTTGTTAGTATTACATTGTGTCAATTACACTCATTTATTTATTTATTTATTCATTTATACCACAGTACACTGAGAAAGCAATGAACTTTCACTTCATTAATACAAACCAAACTATTTTTCCAGTGTTTTTTCCAAGGGCTCTTGTACATATTTCCATGTAAACTTGAATGATACATAACAACTTAGACTTTCCCAGTTGTAAAGAAGTGTTCCTTGTTTCATTGTATAATACGATTAGAGCAGCCCAGATGCCAACCTTATCTCTTTAAAAAAAAAATATACCAACATCTGATTAAAGATGGCGAGAGCCAGGGAGGGGTCAGTTTTGTGATGCTTGGCATAATGGGCCCAAGCAGGCCCAGAGGAATACCAAGGAAACAGACCGCAGTATGCATCTTATCTTGGTCTCCATATGGTAAGCAACACAAGACACACCCAAGCGAAGCGTGCCCTCGGCCAGGTAGAGGTAATGGGGCCCATGATCCTATGCTAAAATGCAATGTGGATGAATATGAAGGGATTTTCTTTATAGAAGGCCGGGTTGGGGGTGGGGGGTGAAGGAGGATTAATGGAGATCAGGGGGGAACGAGAGAGTGGGCTCGAGCATTAGCCGCAGAAGCAAGAACAGGCAGGCCCCGTAACTTGGAAAGTTAATCATTTCAGGAGGTGTGAAAGGGCTGGATAGAATTACAGAGAAGTGCTGTATTTATGGAATTAAGCAGAGTGTGACTCCCTAGCCCTGTTTTAACCAGGCCAAGGAGAGGTAAAGAGCCAGAAGGAGCCAGGCTATGAAAAGCACTGAATAGAATCAATTTCTGTAAAAGCATCAGAACCAGTCATGCATGAAACACATCACATATCTTAGCATTTCAGCAGGCGTCTGTATTCCTATATCATCACTGGGACCATTTTCAGGATAATTCTCGGGAGCTGCTCTGGTGCAAACCAAATGTGGATGCATTGTTAAAAAATAACCGAGCCCATAAAACCGCGGAAAACATCAGAATGGGTTGTCACCTACAGTCAAATCATTAGCATTGCTGCCAGAGAAGGGCCCCTGCATATCCCTTCATATCCTCTATGCACAGGCTAAATCCTGTTGTGTTGACTGACCAAAGACAGGACATACCCTACTTCAGCTACAAAGTAAATGATCCCCCTTTCAACGCCGGCCTGCTACAGAGCTTTCAAAGCAGCATAAGAATATTCAGAAACTCGTGAGGTTTATCGTGTTCATCTAGAAAAGGAGCTTTTTAAAACAACACACCCACCAACACATCTAGCACCCACGCACTGACACTTGATATAACGGAGCGATATTACACAATACAGCCATATGAAGGACTTTTTCAGGTAGAGCGATTCTTTAACGGCCCAATTCAATCGTTACTTTGTTTGTTTGTTTTAGCTATGGCTTATGACTTTTAGTTTTAGTTTTGGTTTTGTTTAGTTTTTTTGACAATTAACAAGGAAAGCTCCTTCAGGGTAAATCAAAATTTAAACCCAAAGCAATTTTTTAAAATTGTTGTTGTTGTTTTGTGTTTCTTAAATCTATTTTTACCTTACTATCCCAGATGTCTTAATATGGCCAAATTCGGCTGCCCAAGAGAAGAACATGGACCGCTTCGACCCCAATTGGACTAAGAGCCTTTCTGCAGGTTTAAAACAAGCGTGACGACCTTAATCCAATGTCCACAGATAAAATACATCAGAAATTAGTATGTACAGAGCAATGACTGAATCTCTTTTTCCATGTATCTTTGGAGAGGAAAATCAGTGTTTGCTGTTGTGAAACAAGGCTAGGACAGGGATAAGGAGCGCGCTGCGGGTCGAAAACTGCAGGGGATGCGACTGCTTTTAAATCAGTTCCGAGTGTATACACGCTGTAAGCCCGGCCGTGCATTGTCATTCCCCTTTGTTAACAGCGGTTTGTTATTCAGAACTTGGCCGGATGGAATTCAAATACCGTCCTTTTACGCGTTTCGCACGCTCGCAAACAAAATGTTTCCGCACACATGCCGCAACCCCCAGAAAAACCAGCTGAAACGAGGCAGGACACAGGAAGAGGCCAGCCAAAGTCCTGCTGCCTCGGAAGAAATACAAACAGGCGGCGCTCGGTAGGCAGGGCATGCTTTGTTTTCGGAGGGGCATCTCCTGATCATTCATTATAGGCTCACCTCTGTCATATGAAACAATGAACAGAGAACAGACTGCTCAAAACTGATGACTGTATGGAAGTGCACGGGAGCAAAAAGGCTTCCATTTAGTGCCCTAGTCTCCATGTTAAAGGTGACAGGCGTGATTAATATGACACCATGCCCTGAATTTATCTTGAAAATTGAGTAATTACACAGTCAATGCACGGATGGGGAACTGCATTTATACTGATAGGCAACAGAATAGACGTGAGGCGTGTGTACAAAACCCCGTTTACAAGTTTAACCTTAAAACAATGAAGTCTGGAATAACCAGACCCCAAGAATAACTTCCAAGGCCACACAGACACCTTCATCGTCAGGGATTACCCAGAGTTAAGGTCATAACAAAGCCACAGCATATGTCTCTCACTCTGAATTGGGCCTGAGCGAACGTAACTGCCCCCCCTCCTGGAGAGACCAGTCATTGCAAGGTGACCTAAAGAACAGAAATGACCGCCTTCCCTGCATGTAGCAGGAGGCTGTACAAGGGGGAAATTAAATTACATTACGAACGTCATCATAGCCCTACCCCACTGAAGCCACCTAAACAAAGGATTTTTACAAAGTAATCTAATATAATAAGTTATTTTTTATACTTTTTCAAAAAGACATACATCAGTTATTTGACTGACTTTTCCAATTTGCTTAAACAACAATATTTCTCATTGGGTTAAATCGATCCAATTTTATCCAAATCTATGACAAAGGTTACATTATAAACCCAATACATGTCAGCCATGCGAACAAAGTCATACAAAAAAATGCCAAAAAGGATTACACAACCAATATTCAGGCTAACTCAACATTAAACAGCCTACACATCACATTTTTATGTCAGGAGATATGAAATTCATAGGTAAAAGCATATTCATTCACAACTCCTGATGTGGTTCTGAAATAAGTATAAATAATGTTTCATAAAATAAATAAAAACATAAATGTTTTGCTTTTCTGAGGAAACGATTTCTCAATCCTGTTCTATTCATTCTGAAATGTGGAGAATAAAAAAGAATCCAAAGCAGCTGCTATGACAGTTATAAAAACCACAAATATTAAACCATTCTGACCTCTATAGTCGAATCGCCATGTTCGCAATAATTACATATCTCAGATTTTAAAAATGCAATCCTTCAAATGCAATTCCTACATTGATTATGTTGTGTACTTTGTTACTGTGTTGACTCTCCCCATAGATCACTTAATGCCTTTCACACGGATCCGGCTGTGGATCTGGCTGTGGATCCTTCCAAGACATTTCACAGTTCAGTGACATCAGCATACCTTCAACGTTTCACTCCCAGATTGAATATACAAAGGAACACCCTGCAGACTGCATCCAATTCCAAAAACATCTCAAACATCTCGCTCAAGTACATGCACAGCCCATCAAGGAATGGAAACGTTCATTAATAAACAGTGGAAACCTTCCACGCAGCGTAACCTTCAAGGTTTCTGTTAGTTTCTCTCCGTTTCCTGCACGCGTTTCTTTAGTTTTTACACTTCTGGATTGTTTTCCTGAAGAAAGTGGCGTTTACTCAGTGTTGTTCATCAGGGAAAGCAGAATTATCAACTCTGACCTGCAAGAAATCCTGTGTACATTTCCATCTTGTGTCTAATTGTTAGTCATTCCAAAGAAAAAGCCAGCGTGACTTGGTTTCTTTTGTTATTAAGTCGCAGCATTTTAATCATGGCTGATAAAAAACAGCTTATCCCCTTATCCCCTATTGTGGCTTTACAGGGTATACTGTGAGGCATAATCATGGGAATTAGCAATTCAGAGCAATTCTTTGGACTGAAAGTGACACGACTTCACTTTGCATGGACATCCGTATTGCACCACCTTCGCCCTCTGCTTATTAACACCAACTACCGTCGACTCTCTCAACTCCAACACACATTAAAAACCCCTATGGAAGCGCAATCTGTGCCAGAGCGTGCTTCACGAAACACTGATATGACCTAACACGGGACTGATCCCTGCGTAGGAGAAATCTACCTCTCAATGAATCCCTTGTAGCGCGCTTAATTCCCCAAGGAACACGCAGAGCAAGGATGCCTCATCTTAGGAACAGAGAGGAATTCAAGAGCTGATTAATATTATACACTGTAATATCCCCCTGGAGGCATCTGTGTGCTCCGGGGATTACAGGGCTCCTGCGTGATTACCGGCAGGGAGAGACAGGGCCTAACTAGACCAGAAGGGCTTCCATCTTCGCCCAGGGATGGGGCGTCCAGATGACTTCAGCAGCATCAGGCCATGCCCAGCGGAGCCCCTTCGTAGCACGATTAGACGCCCTACATGCAGCTGCACTCAGCAACTAAAATATTGGGCAGGTAGCCATTTACCGAGAAACTTGACCACACGTTTTGTTAAAACCGCTGAAGATAAAATTTCAGCATGTCGTGGGAGTTATCAAGGAAGTCGTTCGTTTTATTTACAAATGGCAAGAGGTTTGTGGATGTTTCAAATGGAAGGTATTATCGGCTTAATTCAGTAAGAAATCCAAATATCCTCCTTAAAAGGTAAAAATCCCTGTAGAAGTGGTTCCTTTCTGCATCGAGAGCAAAATTAAATATCGTTTCTTGCGAGTCTGCCTTTGATGATGCTAAAGGGATTCAGTGCGTCCTTCACCTCTCCTGCCGTTCATCCTGCATTACCTCGGCTCGTTAGATGGCTTAAACAGGGGTTAAAGGGCAGGCGCCTGGCATCAGCCCCATCGTCTACGCCCTGATCTCAGTCTTTGGGGACAGCACACACGGAGCAGTTTTCAAAAACGAGGTGCAGTCACACAAGCTAATCGGACAGATCCCCCTTCTCGTGCCTGGTCCTGGCGTATCGGGTTTGTGTGAATTCGGGTCTCTGTCCGCTTGAGCTGAGGCTGGGCGTTGTCTTTTCCCACTCACGCCAGGCAGGCGCCGAGGCGCGCGTGCCAGGTATGGAGAGGAAGTCGTCCGCAGAATTCATCCTGCCGATTTCCACCTTTCACGCGATGCTAAACACGCCACAGACCCGCCGAGCATGTGATCCCAATAAAGGGGGCCTAATGAAGGACAGATCACAAGGCGGGAGATGAGAAGGGACCTTTAAAGCATTGCTCAGAAAGCGTCTCATGTTTGAGATTATCAAGAGGAAATGGCCCAGCTGGGGCGGTGCACCTCTGGAACACCATGAAAAACGACGCCGGTCGTAGCCTCACCCCAGTACCCTCACCCCAGCTAAAATCACATGGAGACCAAAGACTGAACACATCAGTGGGATATTTCCCCTCCTTCAGAGTAATGGTTGCCTTTTCGGATGCAGAGAGGTCTCTAGGACCGGACCGAGGAAGAAAGCGGTAGGGGCTCAGTGGGACCCCCCCACACCGTCTTTAAAACTGCCATTGCGCTTTCTAATCCTGCCGTTCAGAGAGGAGGGGGACTGCCCCACCGGATCCTCCAAAGCCGATTTTCCAGTTAGTTGCTTCCAGTGTTTGTCTACTGTCCATCAATTAAGGCCCTGAGGGACGCCTTCCACACACAAACGGGGGCACTGTGCCGACATGGGCAGTGTCAAAAGGCCTTTACCGAAAACAACACTTCACCTCCGAGCTCAGACAGGATGTCACGTACACCGGTCCTTTCACTCTGAAGGCATGCTGGGAAACTCACGCTAAAGTTATATCCAAACCAGGCCTAAGCCAGCGCTTGCTCTTGTGTCTTAAAACAATTACCTTCACCCA
This sequence comes from Hiodon tergisus, assembly GCA_025775045.1. Lineage (NCBI taxonomy): Eukaryota > Metazoa > Chordata > Actinopteri > Hiodontiformes > Hiodontidae > Hiodon > Hiodon tergisus. The sequence goes on along the minus strand of JAOVYW010000007.1, from coordinate 3,597,337 downwards.
AAAGCTTAAATTAGTAAATGATTATATTTACAATCACATTATTATGAACTGCCCTTATGTTAATGTTCATAAATGTAGTACCTAAAAAAAGTCACATGCACACAATACATAATTTCTGAAGGTAAAAAAAAATGAAAATTGTTTTGTTCATTCCAAAGGCATATTTGTATTCCAGTACTGCTGGGGAAAACACATTTAACTTCCACAGATCCCCAGATGAGCTTTGCATACACTTTTCACAGACAACATTACAACAATGCACCCACTGCCCGAGTGGTCATTCGTGTTTAACTCCGGGGAATGGGACTAGGGCCTACCCCATTTCACCGCGTAATGGTCATCTTGGTGATTAGACATTACAAATTGCTCTTTCCGATTAGGGAGAGGCTCGCTCACGAGACGGCGGGCCCACCGTCGGAAGGATTAAAGGGCAGGGTGAGCCGAATCACTTTCTAAATAACACTTAAAGCGCCATCTGAGGAAACATCCCAATTTATAATCCCAGAAATATGTCATTATTTGGATAATACCACAGATGAATTGCTTTGCATACAGTCGCTGCGGAGAGGCTGACCCAGGACAGCCTGAGATGACACCTCTCAAAAGCCCGGAGAATCCATTTTCATTTCCCACTCGACCGCTCTAATCAACACGCCTTATTGTGACAAAGAGTTCATTGTTGCTCTTCAAATTGCTGCCAGCGCTCCGCTCCGCTTTCGGGGACCGGGGGGGGTGGGGTGTGGGTGGGGGGCAGATTTCCGAAACAGGCACTCCAGCCGCCGAACACAAAACCTAAAATGAACTACATAAATTAAATCTATCATTACGGAGGGTGGAAATTAATAACTTTCATACATTACAATGTCGTCCTTCCGCCTATTAACAGAAGGGGACTGCTGCAGCCGGGAAGACGTGAATGAAGTTAATTGCAAATCTCCCCACTTTCATATGTGGCATTGTGCACCGAACACATAGGGCAAACTATCCATTTTGACATAAAAATGTGACCATATCCAAATCATAATCTGAATGCATTAGCGCATATAATGCAATATGGTGTTTACTAAATGATTTAACAAACACATACATTTATTTCCCTTTCTTTCTTTAACAAAAACTTCAGGCTTCTATAACAGAAACCTTTGTAAATAAGAAGGATTCATATTCAGCACAAGAAATGTTCCCTTACATTGTCAACAAAGAACAAATATTACAGTTCGCATAAGAGTAAGTTCAAGGGGTTCGGCAAATTACGGGACCTTTTAAACGAGGCGATGCAGATAAAATGCTTCATAAAATGAACATCTCAAAAATGTGAATAAGTCTGATTTTGAAATCAATACAAACTGAAAATTTGGAGTCATAAACAGCAAAACGGTGAGATTAAGAGATACAAAACCCGCCTGTTAGGTGGCTCACTAACGCCCCATAGGAGTCTGTCATTTCATACAGACACCACAAACAGAGCATGTGTCGAGCAACACAAACGTGTACAAGCTGGAAAAACACGAAGGATTCTGATAGGAGAATGCCTACTGGGCATTGTGGGAGAACCAGACCCAGCACAGCCCCCACCCCCACTCTGCAGGTAAACCAAGCATTACCCTGTTCACTGCACCCACCGAAAAGCGCCCGATCGGCCTGGTTTAACCAAAGGGGCCGCTTCCAAGAAAAATAATTATCGGGCCCCTGTAGCCAGGGCTAGAATGTGGGTCAACAGCTGCATTTTGGATGGTGATCACTTCTTAAATGATTTACCATTCTAATCTGAGGACACACAAAGCAATTTCATACATCAGTGACACTCGCCAGGCAATACCTGTGCAATTTCTGGGCACCTCCGACACACGTTCTTAAAATCCCACATTCCGGCCCGACATTATTCCCCAGCGGGGAAATCAATGTCCCTGATTTATTACGGAGATATAGGAAATAATGTGTGGGATTATATCTTATTTACCCATACTTATGTGACAGAAAACACCTGCCTCGCGCTCCAGTAGGATCTTGGGATTAATCTTAGTAAGATTTAATATATACAGATGGTCAGACAGAAGAAATTAGAAAAATAAGAAATATTCATATTTTCGTCTTGTATAATATGAGATATGATTCATCTATTGCGAAGATTATAGCTTGATGTATTACTGTACTTAGGAATGAGACAAAGTTAATTTCTTCATAGGCCAAATGTTGCTGGCAAGATCCGAGGAATAATAATAATTCTACAGAGAACCATATAAATTAAACTTAAGCCGTCGGTTCTTCTTGCATATTAATGGGGCAGGTTATCCCCGGATCTTGATTTATATGCTGTCATATCCCTGAGCCGCGGACACAAAGGGGAGTTTAAATGCACTCTACGTGTGGGTGTGATTGGCAGACGTCACTCACTGTACACAATACAAACACTGAGCCTGCAGACTACAGCGAGACTCTAGTCCTGGGGACGCTGCATTTCATTTATTTATTTATATTTTTTACACAGGCCCGCGGGCACAGCTTGGAGCGTTTGTTTGTATCATAAGGCTTCACAACGCGCCTTGGCAAAACTGTCACAAGCAGAAATGGATCCTGACCTCAAGCTGGCCCAAACATTACCTGAAAAGGGAAAGGTGATACAGCAGCTTACAGGGGCAATCATTCAGCCCCCGGAAGGCCAAACGGACCCCCGGTTTCCTGACAAGGGTCTTTTCTAATATCCTGAGAACCTGCATGGCCTGAGGAAACCGGCGCTCTACAGGGTGCAGGGAGGATGCAGGGCCTTGGGGAAGCGGCCGGGCTCGGCTGCCAGCTCAGATCAGAGTGCCCATGAATGAGAGGAGGCAATCGGGGGCAGCTAAGCCACTGCAGGAACACAGGCTCCAGGGCTCCGAACGCTGCGTGCCGACCGGCCGGCTCCCTTTTCCTCCACCACACAATACACCGTTGTCCACATGCAACGCGAGGAGCCGCTTCACCCCAGTCAAAACAAAAGCCCCGCCTTTGGAGTGGTTACAAAATCCATCCGAAGTAAAACACGCGTGCGAGATCACCACAGTGTGTGCTCAAAAGCAGGATTCAGGCGCAAAGTCAACTTGCTGGGTTACGTAAGGGTAGCAGTCTTAAATGTAACTAAAATTTAATTCTCTTGCATTTTTTTTTTTTTTTGTGTGGGTGGGGGTTCACGTGCAGCATAGAATATTTATTGAATCATGCATCTATATAACCATGGATGAATCAACCTATTTTACCGCTGATACGGATATACAAACACATGAAATATGACTGAGATGGGGAAAAATCATAATGGTGCCCTACTGAGGATTAAAAGGAGGATTTTTTTTCCAGGAAGCAGGTCTAATAAAGTGACTGCAGAGATTTGTTTGAACCACCTGGGATGTAAGGAGATTTGAGTTTGGAGAGGGGGAAAAAAAAAAAAAAGCCCTCCATGTCACAACTCATATTTAACCCAGCTGTTAAAATTTGCAGTTCGGTGTAAAGTGGATGTGCAAGAGATACACACCAAATCAAATCAAATCTAGCCCGCATGTCCAAAGCAGATTAAACGTGCTTACCTGAAGGTATTACAATATCCCCGAATCGAGGCCGGCGAGGCTCAGCTGCCTGACTCTGGAAGGCATGGAAACCTTGCATGAGGGACCGGCGATGATGGTGGCAAACCCACTTCAGTGACAGCGAGGACGGCGACCTCCTAAAACAGAGCGGTGCGATTTGAGTGCATTGGGCAGGTAGGCAGGCTGGATGTATGGGCCCTGAGAGACAGTTTCCACCCCATATAAGATCCTTTTTCACAGTGATTGGGCCCTGGTGATAAAACCCAAAAACATTTATTCTTCAGGGTTCTATAAGGTTCCTGCTAAACAGGCTAACTTAAATAACACATTGTTATATCAGTAGAGGTCCTGTCACAACCCCAGAAGGAGTAGTGGGGACATGGGTATCTGGTGAATATATTCTATATTACATCAGAACAGGGTGCATCGAGTATAAACAAGGCTACAGACAATCCCATGATCTAAACAAACTCCACTAGCTAGAGCTGTTAATTCTACTAAACAATGAGAGATTAAATACAGAAAAGGGTGCTATGTGCAAGGCAATATGGAACAGAACGTCCTAACTGTTATTTATCTCTGGAAAACCTTTTCATTTGGGGCAGATCTGCATTTTAGTAGACACTTATGATGTTCTCATCCTGCTGAAATGCTTAATCTTTTCTGTATTAGGTAGGATCAATTAGGAGTTAAATAAGTGATGGAGTCCAGGCTGTAAATCCTGATGCTAATAAAACTTCTGCAAGAGAGACCTGCTACCGGATTGCCATGTTTTTGCGACAACCATCGAAAAGACTCTTTCCAAATGTTTTAACAGTAAATCCAAGCTCCCAGCGCGGCTAATTAGGGTGCATTTGCGTAGTGCCAAATTCAGGTCAAGGACAGTAATCTACTGGGGCATTTATTAGGCAATGTTGCTGTCCAGGGGACGACTCAGAGGAAAAGCTTTTCTTTTCTCACCCCCATCCTGGGCAAAAACTGCTGCTGCTGTGCTAAAAGGAACCCATCAGTTTGAATATTTGACAATATCTAAAAGCAATTCAAGGTATTTATTCATATTTAATACAGGCAATCAAATAGTTCAAGATTTTTTTTTAAGTCCCAAGGTTGTGATTTGTCCTGAATTTGAAAAGGCAATAATACTTAAAATTACAAAAAAGAAGAAGTCAACATTGGGTACTGTAAGGCAATAAGCCACAGTTGATTCTATAAGCCTTTTGTTTAAAGTATGGGGGCACCGTCAATTATTTTTTATTTCCAAGCTACTTTTCTTTTGACAACAAATTGCTCTGTCTTTTTCTTTTACGAAATTATGTACTGATTAAATGTTAGATTAAACGCTGGCGTCGGTTTATTCAAATCCTGGACCATCCGTTGCTACTTCGTCTGATGGGAACCTGACGCCGATTGGAATACACTGGGGGCGGGGCTCTTAACTTCATCCATCTCCCTGCCGCTCACCGTCGCCGCCTGTCTCTCCACGGCTCTGACTTCGAGTAGCCAATCAGTCTGAGGACAGTGCGTAGAGATAATTTACATGCTGCTCTCATCAAGAGCGTCTCTTCTCATTTCCTCGGAGAGTTTTCGCCTTTCCGGAGTTTCCAATTGCGTCTCGAAGTGCGGCGGCTAACCTTTGCGATTGCCAAGAATGTGATTAATTTTTCAAATACAGCTGTTGACCTATTATTGAGAGGATGGAAAGCCCTGGGAGACATGCCTCTATTCATGGCACATAATGGAACTAGTTATTTCATCTGTGTTTACAAGGCACTTCTAAAAGAGAGGCAAAAGGATACATTAAATAAAAAATAATTCCGCTAATCTTGTTCTGGGCCCCAATTCATAGGGAGAACGTCAGTCACCCGTGAGTCTGAGGTCGTTTGTCAGCTCTTGCACAGAGGAACCGCTGGCCCACTACGTAAAGCTGTTATAACCGTCAAACGGGAGCATAACTGTTACACTGACTCGGTTTCGTAATGCGCCAATAAATAAGTTTGAGTCTCCTTATTTCCGTTTGCCTGCGATAAATCAATAATTAATTATTTCATTTATGTCAGGCAATATAAAATGCACCTCATCAGGTAGTAAACACACTACTTAGCAAAATGAACTGCATGAAAAATAGTCATTTGCTGGCAGTCATTATGCAGGCTTTCTTTATTTAGCAATGATTTCATGTGTCTTTTCCTGCTGAGCCTAGTTGCCATCCTTGTTAAACTGAAGAGTAATGAAGGGCTGTGCAGTGTAACTTCAATTTATTAAGTGTTAATGATGGTTTGATTTCCCTGGGGCTGCATTGCCTCGCCATCTCTCCCTCTCCAGCACCGTTTAGCTCACGTCTCTCCAGAGTTAAACCATTAGACCTGCGCCACTTCTTCCCACTTTGTCTCCGTACCGAAGGCCTTCTGCGACCGCCCTGTGTGGGACTAGCTGGGAAACCAAAACGGCAAGGCGGTGAGACACACAGGCGTTCAATGGGCGCTTGAGACTTACCAAAAATCTGAGGATCTGACTGCTCACTGACGACCCAGCATGCTGTCAGAGTGGATCATGAAAACCAGGGGTCTAGGAGTAACCATCAGGGCCAAGAACCACCCAGTCAGACCTAAGGGCTGGATAACACAACTTCCTTAAGTAAGTGTAAATAAAGGAACACTTCCTTTATTGAAGCTGCATTGACTCACAGATCTACAGACAGGTCACACCAGCTTGACTGAGATGAAAGATGGGGAGAGCAAACTGGCACAGAGGTTAAGATCCTGCCTGTAACCAAAGGTTTGCCGATGTTGAGCCCCTGGGAAAAGAAAAGTAAAATTGTTTCAGTAAACACCTGTTTGTGTAAATTAAATGTACAATTGTAAGATATGTAAATTGGTCTGGACAAGACTCCCTTAAGCATAGCTAAATAATAATAATACCAATAAGAGAACACACTGATTCCTAACCTGTGTCAGTGCAATAACAGCAAATATACCTAAAGACGGCTAAGGCAATGAAAACTAGACTGAAGTGTTGATGGGATGCCATTATTGTTTGCATATAGATTGGAATATATCAAAGAACTGCAGAAAGATTTTAAACTTTTGGAACGTTAAACATCAACTGACCAACAAACACACTGATTAACTGATAAGCACAGACACACACACAGACAGTAAGACCGAACGACCGACAGGCAGGCATGGAGACAGAGTGAAACCCACAGTCAAGCTTGCAGTCAAATCACTAGCATCTTAGGGAAACCGGGCAGTCAACAAAAACTGAATAAAAGAAACAATTTACATACAAATCAAAGTTTACCATTTCAATCTCTTTATGTCTGTTTCTCTGCAAATTTATATTTGTCTGTGTGCAGACATTCACTTAGACAGAATCAGGTTTACAACTTCTCAACATTTTCTATTTAAAACGAGATGGGCTGTACATTTAATCACCAGCCAAGCTGCTCTCCCAGATGATGAGAGATCGTTCCCTGTCAGTTGGAGGAAGTGGCAGCAAGTATCAGAGCATGAAATAAAGTGGTAGTCCAAAGTGACAGGGCCAGGATATGCTAGGGAAATGGATATTACGTTTAGTCTGAAGTTGCAAATGGCCTGCTATAAAAAATTAACTGTTCTCTATCTCAATGCGGGAAATTGCTCTTTGAGGTATAGCACAAAATCCTGTTTGAGAGCTATTGGTCTGTCAGATCTTTCTGCTAAGTCCTTTGGCTTCTTCTTATAACAACTCCACATCAATACACTGATTAATCCCTCGCAAGAGAAAAAGAGACGTCAAAAGGAGTTAAAAGTAATCCAAACTTCAGGGACTTTCAGGGCACCTCAGAGGAATCAAAAAAAGGTGCATTACATTGTTTTTCCACTTGAGGGCAGTACCGCTGACCAATGATATCAAAATAAAGGGCACGCTCCACTCAAAGCGCAACTAATCAACGAGGATAAAGAACCAATACTCAGTCATCAGAGTCAGTGAAAGGAAGTCATACACATCTGTAAATCGATTTTATAGGAGCTATATACCGTAATACTGAGTAAATTACGTTTGTTTATTTCAGAATAAGAAAGTTGTCGTTTTGGTGGAGTATGAAGCTGAAAACACAATTCCATCAAACTGGTGCCTGGTATATAAAAAATATTTTTAGTTAAAATGTTTAGTTTTAAATTTTAACAACAATGTACCGTGACTATGCAGCCACAAGAAAACGATCTTTGTTTATTTACAAATTAATTACGAGAATGTATTAAAACAACGCGTGATAATGTTAATTCACAGTTTTCTATAATGAATATTTTGTTGTTCTTCCTAATAAAAACGACAATGAAAGCAATATTTTGTGCTATAAGGTTGTGCTAGGTTGCAACATTTGTGCTACGTTGTAGACAAAACTGTCGACCTTGTACAAGTTTGCATTTTCCAGCAGCGTTGTTCTAGCAACTAGTTGTTCCAGAAGCCGCCGTCTTTTAAGTCACTATGTAGTTTCATGACAAAACCACCAGATGTCCACCTTTAACTTCACAAAACATCTGAAAATCGAGGAGTTTACTGGTCACAGGCCCAACTTGTATGCTGTTTTTATGCAGTATTTCCTTGATTTTTCGGTATGAGTATCCGTTGCGACCCGTTACGGAATTAAATCTGATTGCTATAGAATACCGACATATTGCTCATTCCTGACTTTAATCAGTAATTTTGCATAGTAGCCTTGGTCAGTTGTATGCTAAAATAATTTAACTCAAACAACAATAACGTTATTTTCTCTAAAATACAATTATTACCACATTTTGCGGCTGGATTAATATAATGTTTCAACTCACAGTGCTTGTGTTATAATACCACGCAAACCTTGAAAGAAGAAGCTTGCGCATGAAGAGTGTTTACTCCGAACTTACTAACTATACGTACTCATAGCGAGTGATGAAATAAATAAATAAAGGGACTGGTTTCCCCAGAATTTCGACCGCTGGGACTTTCTGAAGTTCATCGAGCAAACTCCGTCGCCATTGTGTTGACTCCACCCACTTTTGATTTAAACTTTGATTTTTAAATCCTACGAAATTATTTTTAAAAGCAATTTCGTTAGTTATTATTTGCCAACGGATGTTATTTATCTTTGTGATATAAAATTTAATAAGCTTTCTGCATCCTAAACATAGCATAATACGGTGGAGTCTTCGATAATTAACTGATTTTCTGTCTTACGCTTTGTATTGATTGGAATTATTAGCCAATTACATATAATATGTATACGTTTCGAGCCTATCGGGCCTACATCCATTAAAGCTTTACCTATGTTTCCCTTCTATTTCCCTTTTTTATTTAAGTGATTAAATAAGTGATTAGACGTGACATTTATGATGAGATGGTCACACATAAAGTAATCAATTTTGATACAAATCGGAGTTAGTCAAGGGCTGAAGAGGATCTTAAACTGAGGAGACGTAAGCAAATATACAAAAAACAATAAATTATCTATAAATGCCAACCTACGGTGCACATGAAGTTACGCACTAGTTCTGTGATTTTTTTTTTTTTTTTGTGTGTCTTTTTTGTTTTTGGTTATTGCGTTAGACGTATTTAACTTTTCTTATTCCACCAAATTATGTTGCGACTGCCCATAGTACCCGCTATTGTTATAGAAGCATCAAGTATATGTAGAAGTGTGAATTAAGACCATTTCGCTGGCAGTCCGCAGATAAGAAAAACACAACAGCAGGAGGCTTACTGGCACTACGGCGCATACCACGTGACACATTGATACCCCTCTCCTCGCACAGTCTTACTTAGTAGAGCGAAGATGAAGTACGAAACTTTCTTAAGCGCTAGACATCTTCTCCTGGAAGTGTTTTTGGTGGAGTGTATCGTTTATCAGCTAAATTTAGCAGCGCCATCACCAATAATCAAGTTTCCGGGAGACGACAGCCCACAAACAGACAAAGAAGTGGCGCTGGTAAGTTCAGAAATGTAGTTAGTACTTCAAACGTCTATGGCGATGTTTGGTAATTTTTAATTGAAATTAGTTTTGTTGCTACTTTTTAAATTAGGGGCTTGTGTTGATTCAAATAAACCGTAATACGACAAAAGTCTTATTTGAATCTGATTTATGAAGGCAAGAGCGCTTTTTGGGTTATCATTTACACTTGGGTTAGAGTTAATTTAGGGACAATAACATCAAAAGTGCAGTACTTGCTTTTTGAACGTGGTTATGTTAACCTTACTCAACACGAAATCATGTTTATCTCTCTTCTAAGAATTATTTGAACAAGTTCTATGGGTGCCCACAAGACAGGTGCAACCTAGTGGTGCTCAAGGATGCCCTGAAGAAAATGCAGAAGTTCTTTTCACTGCCAGAAACTGGAGAGGTGGATCAGAAAACCCTGGAGGTTATGAAGAAACCACGGTGTGGGGTACCAGATTTAGCCAATTACAAATTGTTCCCCTCCAAAGTGAAATGGGAAAAGAACAGTATAACCTACAGGTGGGCATATTGTACTTTATTTTGTGTTGTTTGGAGATCAACGTATAACCACAAACTTTCACAGCCCCATTCAGTCACAGTGTAATTTACTCTTAAAAAGTACATGTTTTATTTATCTGTGTATATGTTTATATGTATATGTTTATAACACTGTAACTAATAACACTGTAAATAATGGTTAAGTAATTGTTTATGTTCACAAGTACTATTCTACTTTTAAATCCAGCAAAACCATGGGTACTTTTGGTTGGTAGGTTGCTGCTCAGTGGAGGGAAGACAGGAGGAAAACAAAGTGCAGCTGCATAAAAATGATATTTATTACTCAGGCTTTCGAAGAGCATTTCATGTGAGTGACTCACTGACAGGAACCAGCGCCTGGCGCCTTCTCCGGCTCTGTGCACTGCTCTCGGGCCGGTTCCGAGACAGGGAGAGTGCTCGCTGGCTTTGCCTTTGTAAAACCGTGACTTTGTTCCGGTTTAATGCCTAAAACAATACGGTTAGCTCCACCTTCGGTGTCCTGATGTTCCCCTTTTCTGCCCAGTGGGTGTTTAATACCCAACCTCGTTCTTGATTCACTCTGCGTTTGTACCGTACCCCTCGATGAGAACAGTGCCAGTGTCTCTGCCTCTTTGAACCGTTTTTTTTGTAGAATCTTCCGGCTTTCCCGTTTGCAGGATATTGGGACACACTCCGGACCTGGATGATGAAGTAATAGATGACGCTTTTTTCCGAGCATTCAAAGTATGGAGCGATGTCACCCCGCTCCAGTTCACGCGCATCATGGATGGAGAGGCTGACATCATGATAAATTTTGGTCGCAAAGGTATGAGGTTACTGCCACCCTTCACATGAACTTTGGCTTTACATGTGGGTAAGACTAGTGTGCGAATAACAGTTTTTAACGTCTATCATTCCTGGTGGTCGAGAATGTGGTTCAGTTTATGCTATGAAGATCGCTTAAAGCTGACATAGCAGTGTTTTAACCCAGGCAGAGCATAAGGACGAAAATGTGACTAAGTCAGTGATCATGTGGTCAGCGACTGTGTGGGCATCCCACACAATTTATCCAAGTTGTTTTTCAGATTGAGCTAGATTTTGGTCTGCATATGTATCCAGTCAAGTCATAATTTTATCATATTCCAATGGCTTGATTGACTCGCCCATAAATGAGTTTTAAAGGGCTTTGAAGATTAAACTAAATGTAGGCTTAACACTGGTATGATCCATGTCAAACAAGTATGAGATATTTGCAGTGCTGTGATTTGATACATTTTTGTGGTCTGTTGTGGTGGCCTTCTGTCTCCCCCTTGTAAGTTTCCATTGCACCAGCTCTGGTTCAGTAGTAATCCATTATTAATGAGGGTGACACTGCTGATCTTGTCCACAGAGCATGGTGATGGGTACCCCTTCGATGGAAAAGATGGACTACTGGCACATGCTTTTGCCCCTGGCCCAGGGACTGGTGGTGACTCTCACTTTGATGATGATGAACAGTGGACGCTTGGAGAAGGACAAGGTGTGGTGACCAGCTGCATCATCAGATAACCGGGATGTAAATCCTACTTGCACATCTGCGCTAGCGACGGTTACTTACTTTTGGCCCTTTTGATAATTAATCAAAATGCTCTTTTTAAATTGATACCAGATTATCTAGTTTTAGCCAGTTTCAGAAGTAATCTGTTATAAATGTATCTTATTTGCTGTAGACAGGCCAATTTGGTCAACAAATTAGCTTATGAAGTCCTTTTATGTCACCCCCTCCAGTGGTGAAGGTCAAATTTGGGAATGCAGAGGGGGAGTTCTGTAAATTCCCATTCCTCTTCATGGGAAAGGAGTACAAGAGCTGCACATCTCAGGGCCGCGACGACGGCTTCCTCTGGTGCTCCACAACCTACAACTTTGACGAGGACGGCAAATACGGCTTCTGTCCCCACGAACGTGAGTGCACCTCTAACTGTTCCCAATACTGCTCTAACTGTCCCCACGAACGTGAGTGCACCTCTAACTGTTCCCAATACCGCTCTAACTGTCCCCACGGACGTGAGTGCACCTCTAACTGTTCCCAATACCGCTCTAACTGTCCCCACGGACGTGAGTGCCTCTATGATGTGTCTGAATGCCGCTCTAACTTTTCCCAATGCCACACTTCTGTTCCCATGAACGTGAGTGCCTCTGTGCTATGTGTGAATGCCATTATAACTGTTATCAAGGTGTCTACCACTGAGTACCAGAGACGCACAGTGTTAGTCTTATTAACTCACTGGCAGCAGACTGGGTTTGGCAGATAGAGTAGGGTGCGTCCTTCTCCGCTACACTGTGTAGGAGAGATAAACACCCAAACACATAATCCAGAGTGATCAGTGTCACCGCCACTATTCCCCTTTTTTACGTTCAGCAAATCATGAAATCGCAAACGGAGGCAGTCGCAGCAGATTTACAGCCGCTGCGCTCACTTTCACCAGGCTCATGCGTATTTAATGTGACGGCTGAGAGCTGAGTAAGACCTTCACAGAGTGTGGTCGCGGCCACATGTAGAGGGAGAGGCACAATTGGCAGCGAATGCTGGTAAACGCCACGATGTGAACACGCGCACAGGCGAGTCGACAAAGCTGAAAACTCAGCATGTCTGTAGCCCTCGCGTAAGATCCCGTCCCACAGAGCTGAATTGTGTTTGTGCGCACACACAGTGATTCATTAGAGGAATCTGCTGGCGCTACAACAGGACCTAATCAGATTGTATGATATTATGACTAAAACAGGATGAATGGAAGTCGACTGCCCATCCTTGAAAGGTTATACAAGGCCCCAAAGGCCATAAATGAACAATGTTTAAAAAATAAATAGCATTTGTTTTTGTATTTCTCAGATGTTAAAAAAGGCTTTCAGGAAGCCACTGCATTTCCCCTTGCAAAAGTTTTTTTTGTTTGTTGATGTTTTGGCTTAAATTAAAACATAAAATTTCAAATGTACCCATCCACAGGGTGCTAACAACCCAGCCTTTTGTTTAACGAATGCCTACGGTAATGTTTGTTTTTGCCGGCTCATGAAATAAACAAATTCCTTTGCATTACATTATTACTCAAATCAATGCTGTTCTAATCAAAAAGCCAGTGATTTAGTTCATTTAAATAAAATAAAAAATTGAAACCAAAAGAATAACTAACTACAAATGTCTGCTTTGTTGTGTATTTTGCATGTCTGCCTCAGCACCGTTTTGGGTTCAGAACAACAAGCCTTCAAACAGGATTCATTATAATTGTTCAATTGGTACAGCTTGCTGTGTGAAAAACTAATGATGAAGCCAAAGAGGACCACAGCATACATTAAAAGCATGAAGTCTGCTAATGCGACGTGTCAGTTTAACAGCTGTAAGCATGATGAATGTCGGCAACAAAAAGTCATTTGCCTCACTAATCTAAACAAATTCGGCTTTCCACCAGAACTCTTTTATTTCCAGTTAATAATAACAAATGAATAATTTATAAATCGCTGAAGCTGCTCCAAAGCCTGCTCGCAGAATGTGTTATTTGTATAGTTGTTTTATGTCTTGGTTTTGACTGTAGTGAGTTTAACTGTAAATCAGCTCGGTCCGGTGGGCTTCGGCTTGGCGGGGGGGAACTATCGTGACCAAAAGGTGTCTAACTGGTGATAGTATTTTATTTGTTTTGGAGCTCTCCATGGTACTGACATCACAGGCTTAATAACATGAGCTGGCAGTGCGAGTGGTAAGGCATATCGCATGGTAATATTTTTATTTTTGAAGATGAAGAAAAAACAGCATTAGCTTTTTTTAGCTGAGGTATTCTGTATAATGTTGTCAAAAGACAGTGTAAAGCCCGCTGGAAAGTCCCAGGGTACATTAAACCACTCTTATCTTGGAGGGCATGAGTGGCTATCTGCAGTCCTGTAGATTTACTTAGACATTACCTACATATCTGGCTTAGCCCTGTTCTGTTTGTCAAAACAAGAAGCTTTCTCCATCTCGCCTCTATCTCCTTAAGATTTCTAGACGTTGAACACTAGCTCATTGTAGTCATATTCATCATATTGTTAAAACGCAAGGAAAAAACGAGGAAAAACATTTCTATTAAATTACGTAAATAGAATTTAGCTCGGTGAAGCTTTAATCGTTGTCTTTGTGATATTGATGTCTGCGTAGAGATTGAGGCTGGGTGACATGCAGACCTTATCTAACCCTGCCTCCCACACCACTGACAAAGCCTGAACTGTGGTGACTAAGGCTGTGTTCTCTCTCCGCGAGATGACCGGCGGGCTCGTTATAAACCGGTAAAGCCGTTTACCAGAGTCTGCTACCTCAACATCCCCTCACCATGGCGTGAGCTGCTGGCTTAAACGTCGGTTACTCTGTTAATCTCATCTCATTTAATTTGAACTGTAGAAGTGGGAACTTCAACAAACGCTTGAAATTACTGAGACACTACCTATAGTCTGTTAAATGGGAAATCGACTGGTATTAAAGGGTTTATTATGTCTTTTTAAACGTTGAACCCGAGGGCTGGGAAAATTCACACGAAGATGAAACGGCGGCATGGGTAAGACCGTGGAGGATAAGTTTGCTGGGAACTTCGTACAAATAACCAGCCGTGGCATGTGCGTACGTAACTTAATCAGCTCGCAGCGAGTTTACTTGTGTGAAACCATCTGCGGGACTCTCGCTGGAGACGAAAGCTCTAGTTATTTTTGTGTTAGCGATTCTGTGAAGGACTTGCACGGGGACTGAGTGAAATCTAGCATTAAAATACGACAGGGCTTCGTCTTTATTTGCCTCAGGCTGGTCTGAGTGAACTGAAGTGCTGGGGTGCGGGGGTCTGTGTTACAGTGCTCTTCACCCTGGGAGGAAATGGGAATGGCGCCCCCTGTAAATTCCCCTTCACCTTCCAAGGGGAGACGTTCCACGGCTGCACCAGCGAGGGCCGGAGTGACGGGTACCGCTGGTGCGCCACCACGGAGGACTACGACCGCGACAAGAGCTATGGCTTCTGTCCCGAAACCGGTGGGTCACCCGAGGCCTCCTGGCCAATGTCTCGCGCAACATCTGGATTTGTTCAGACCGCATAAGCTGTGCTGGAGACGATCGCATTATGGTCGTAAACATCAGCTCAAAAAGCATGGTGTCTTACAAATTCAAACCTGGAGAGGTTTTTTTTTTTTTTGGTTGTTATAGATCTGGGTGAGCCATTGTGTGATACCTCTTTGACTTTGTGTAAAGGAATCTTCTCAGCCCAAGGCCTCCACTTCTGTTGTTGACTCATTTTCTGTTGCGCTGCTATAAAACTTTCACTGCGTGCTGGCCCAGATTATTTTCCATTATGTTAGTCTGGCTGTTTTTCAGGTCTTGGGTGGCTGAGGGAGACTGAAGTACAAAAGTTGGAGTTTTCATCAGTTTTGTATTGGCCGGAAATGCTGCCATGCAATCCATGTTGAATGTGATGGATTGTTAATTGGGCTGATTAAAATTCAGGGCGCCTAGCCTCCCCACTGGTTGCCGAAGAGCCGGATCACCAAGTAAGAGGTGTGCTCCTATGGGCTAGTGTCACTGTCCAGATTCCCGCCCGCTTTGTTTGCAAGGGGAAAAGAAAAGTCCCTCCCTATGAATGCATTTGCCCGTTCACTTTTACCTCCGTCAAAAAGCTTTTGATGTACAGATGGGAAACTCACTTCTTAGATATGCCCCAGTTCCACGTTCAGCAGTAAAAGATGCTATCCAGTTTTTTTTCCACTGTTCACATCATGTTTGAACCACCTGCAAATGTCTTCTGCTTCTATGACACCCCTCTTCCCACTCTGCGTCCGCTGCAGTCTCAAAGTCCTTAGTTCTGCTCTTGCTTGATGCCTTGCATAATTCTCCAATGCTTTCTGTGGTTGCCGCAAAACTTCCATTACCAGCCTGCCTATTTATAGAACTGGTGCACTTTACCGAAAATATCAGACCTTCCTACATTCTCTTTCCACACACTACCAGCGCTAAGCAGAAGAAATAAAACCCTCAAATGCTCAAAGCGTGCAGATGCAGAACTGGAAAATACAGCAGAAAGGCTCTCACCACTCTGGTCCTTAACCCAGAAAACGAGTCCTATTAGACAAAAACGCAAGCACTGGAGGAACCAGCCCCACAACTCCACATATAATGAGACCGATTTAATTTCTTCTCTCTGAACTGGCTATTCAGATCCACAGGAACCCTTTTCCAGACTGGATCCCCATTGGTTCCTTTTTTGAAGGCACCGATCAGGGTCGTTTTTCTGCATTCACCCATTGTGTGTGTCTCTGCAGCTTTGACCACGTACGAGGGAAATTCGGATGGAGCACCCTGCGTGTTTCCCTTCACCTTCCTGGGCGAGAGCTACGACGCCTGCACGACCTCGGGGCGAGGCGATGGGAAAATGTGGTGCGCCACCACTAAAAGTTATGACGACGACCACAAATGGGGCTTATGTCAAGACAAAGGTGGGCAGAATCGTTTGCAGTACGACATGCATGGTTCGCTGTAGTAGCAATAGCTAAACATCAAATTGTGAAGTTATCTGGCTCCTGAGGTGTTCTGCGTTGAAACCATTGTTTCATACTACACTACAAAAAAAAGCAATTTTGTAGTGTAGTAATTTTTCGTTAGTGAAGACTAGAGCTCGCCCATCGTATATCTGCCTGTTTTTTTTCCATTTTATTTCAGGTTACAGTCTCTTCTTAGTGGCCGCCCATGAATTTGGCCATGCCCTGGGGTTAGAGCATTCAGAGGACCAGGAGGCTCTGATGTTCCCCATGTACACCTATAGTAAGAACCTCAAGCTCTCCGACGATGACGTCAAAGGCATCCATGAGCTCTACGGTGAGGAGGCTTGCTTAGCCTGCTTTTACGCAGCTTTGTTGCGGTAAGTCTTGTCATCGTTGAGACAAGTAGCTCTCCTCCACTAGCGTGCCTCGTTTTGTGTCTCCCCCAGGAGCCTCGACGGACCAGCCCCTGCCGCCCACGAAAAGCCCGGTCACCCCTATGCCTTCCCTTTGTAAAGAGGACATCAGCTTTGATGCTGTCAGCCAGATCAGTGGGGAGATGTACTTCCTTAAAGACAGGTATAATATGTGCAGCACTGGCCGAGCAGTTCCAGTAAACATCACCAATGCAAAGTTCTGGGCCTCATACCGTTTTACCATGCTTTAAAATACATACAGAAACACATTTTCAGTTTTAGCTCTAAAGTCAGATAACAGACAATTGATTCAGATTAAAACATTCAGACCCTTATTATATACTTATATCATAAATTGAAAAAGTGAACCATACAAATGAAATCTCTATAACTACTGAAATGGGCTTTATTGGAAATTTGTGTATAATATAGCCTATTTTTCGTCTCACTTTCTTATGTGGAGCTCTCATTAATGTGAGTAGAGTTGTAGTCAGGCATTGCTAAGTAAACTTTTAACATGAAGCATCATTCACTCTGGTATTTAGTTTCTGATTCTACCTTACTTTAGCACTGCGTTATTTACAGCCAGGCCTGCATTCCCTATGGGCTGAATGCGTCCAGGTCCGGTGTCCTGGACAAAGGTCCAGCCTGGCTCTCTCAGTCTGGCCATCTAATTCCCCAGTGTAACTTGCTAATAATCTCCTCCACCACCTTACCTGATGTCTAGTGAGAATTCTGGTGCAAAATGGCTGCAGTTAATCACCCAGGTTGGTGCTACACATTTGTTGTGGATTAGTGGTGGATTGAGGTGAATCTCTCCTGTTTGCTGTAAAGCGCTTTGACATCCTGAAAGGTGCTATATAAATGCAAATTATTATTATTATTGATATTATTATTAATATTGTTCTTGTTATCACTCCCACCACTCCCAAGGATGCCTTTATAATGACTGGGAATCCAACGAAAAAAGCAGAAGCTGAGGTTTTAGCTGGAGCCGTTTCCTCCATCCCTCTGGAATGAACTAAACTCTCTTTTTGGCTCTGCTTGGCAGTGTTTGACTCTCATTTGCGATTTCCTTCTTGATGCTAATCTCAGTCATAAATGCCGCCGGCAACCGTGTTTCAGTCCAGTTGGCAGGTCTTCTGGAACAGCGCCTGTTCCGTGCCCTGCGTTATACCCTCTCCTGTCTCAGCTAGTTGTCAACAAAAATCTGAACACGAGGAAATAGACAAGGCCCACCCTGAGGCTCTGGAGTCTTGTCTGCTCAGCATTGGATTCCTGGATGCTCTCCACATGTCCTGCACCACCTGTCCCACGGTCCCAGCGGATAAGTTCTTGTCGTGCATCCCAGGTTTTTTGGTGAGCTGAAGCACGCAGATGCAGGGAAAGTGGCCGGATCTGCTCGGATCTGGTGGCGTGGCAACAGCAATGAGTTTATTGGGGCCCCTTGGGGTGTGGATACACATCAGCCTCCTCTTGGTGGCCATGTTTCCACCTTCAAATTCTGCTTTACTTTTCACCGCGAAAAATCAACTCTGCACGTCCTCGCGGCCTGTCCTTGCTGGATATTCCAATAAGGACCATGTATAGTTATTTCAGATTTAAGTGTCTTAAGTGTCTATGCCAGTCCATAACAAAAAAATATTTCAAAATGTTTTGTGGTTGCATTGGTGATTCCTTCTCTGTGCTTTGTCGTGGTTTTCTTCTTTGGCTTTGAAAATGGGTCAGTGGAAAAGAAATCTGTATTGTTTGTGAAGTTGGTCATGTTTAAACTTGCTGCGACTGCATCCAGGCCCTGAGCCATAACAAGAGGCAGATGTTCCCATGAATCAGACCACTGTAGACCCGCCACCTTTTCTTCATCACACTTCTCTTGGGTACAGATTCGTGTTTAGATCTACCGGCTTTGGGGCCAAGCCCAGTGGACCGATGTTGCTGACGTCCTTTTGGAATGAGTTGCCAGACAAGGTTGATGCTTTTTACCAGAACCCCCTGGATGAAACTACTGTGTTCTTTGCAGGTGCGGCACTTGAATACTACTATTCCTACTATACTACTAAAAAATGTTTGCTTATGAGAAACGTGTAACCATTTCAGGCCAGTGTACCACCCTGTAGTATAAAATAACAGAATAATCCTTGCAGTTTATCCAAATTTTCTTTTTTCTGACCTGACCATGTTGCATTGAGACCCACTAGAAAACCCAGATTTGCATACTAGTCATGACATTTCTTATGTTGATCTGCTTGAAAAATTCCTCTTTTTAAAGACTATTTAATGTAATTCGACAGTTCGTAGCTTTAATAGTTATTATATATGCAAAATAAAAAGCAATGAGATCCCATGTCCCTACGAGAGGTCCCTCCCCGTAGATTATATGTTCATTAAACATCACCTGAACATCATGCTGTAGTAATCACAAGGGTTTCACCTCTTAATAACAGGGATAGTTTTACTTGTGGTTCTAATTGATAGTGGTTCTAATAATAATAATAATAATAATGATGATAATTATAATTGTAATGCCAGTAATGGGTGAAAAGGCACTTCCACAGTGAAAGACCCATACAAAGTGTGTACAGGAGCCCGAAGGGCCTCCAAGCTCACCAATAGTCCTTCTCCCTTTTCTGTTTTCTCAGGGAATGAGATGTGGGTTTATTCAGGGAGAACGCTGGAGAGAGGGCATCCCCTAAGGGTGACCACCTTGGGCCTTCCTGCTGACCTGCAGCGCATTGACGCTGTCTTCTCTTTCGGCAAGAGCAAGAAGACGTATCTCTTTGCTGGAGACAAGTTCTGGAGGTGAAGTTGGCATTTGCCGTTACCTGCGTGACCCTGCTGCCGTTCTCTATGTTAAAGTGACTAGCGTGTGGAATGTCATTGAATGACAACAAACTGTTCCACCAGACTTCAGAAGATGAGTAATTGTCTACACAGGAACTTCCAGTTTGGCTGGGTGTGCTGTGCTCTGCATGCAGTTTATATCGCAGATTTTGTGCATCAACGCGCTTTGAATGGCACTCAATCCCTCCAGATATAACGAAGCCAAAAAGAAGATGGACCCAGGATTCCCTAGGCTTATTGCAGACGCCTGGAATGGCATCCCTGATAATTTGGACACCGCTTTCAGCCTGAATGGAGACGGTAATCTCAGACGTTTGCCCTGGGTACCTAATAACACTGTGCATGCAAGACTGCAATTATCTGCTAACATTCCTGGTAGTTATGGAGAAACCCGCCAGCCTCCCATTATGTCTGGCACCTTTCCTCCAACAACAACACAATTTTGATGATATCGTAAATTTGGCAGCGTTTAAAAAATGGAAAAGCAAGGGAAAGTAGAACGAATTCCACAAGCTGTTCTGAAACAGGAGGGTTTATTCTATCTCTCCAAAAAATGGTTTACACGCCAGCCCCACCCAACTCATATATACATACACAACGTGCACCATGGGAAAACAACATTTGATGGTGCATGCCTGTGTTCCTGCTCAAGTATTTCTC
>JAOVYW010000007.1:3553396-3570049 GCA_025775045.1 Hiodon tergisus | reverse complement strand
AGCTGGTCAGTACCCATGCGCTCAAGTTCCACTCACTGCTGGTCTGTACCCATGCGCTCAAGTTCCATCCACTGCTGGTCTGTACCCATGCGCTCAAGTACCACTCACTGCTGGTCTGTACCCATGTGCTCAAGTTCCATCCACTGCTGGTCTGTACCCATGCGCTCAAGTTCCACTCACTGCTGGTCTGTACCCATGTGCTCAAGTTCCACTCACAACCTTTAATTTCATGGACGGAATAATAATAATTTTGTGACACGCAATAAGCATTCGTTGCATTCTGTGACTCTAAATAATTATTTTGTGGCAGCCTGCAGGCAAACAAACTTTGAAATTCATACCAAGAAGAGAAGAAAATGTTTTTCATTTCTGTGGCAAAAAGCATTTCATGTCACGAAACCACAACCGCCACCACAGCAAGGCTTGCTTCACAGTTACAATCAACATCGATCAAACCTGCTCTGCTACATTGACAGCCTTTAAAAAGTGAAATGAAATTGGCAACAGCTAAATAAATGTATGAATTGACTGATTTCATTTTGACCCTTATAATGCTACAAAGAGCACACTTAGTTACTTAGTCCAGTACTCTATTCGACCACAAGGGTTTAATGTACAGTCACCTAATGTATGGTATTGTGGGGGGGTTTTTTCAGGACACGGTGACCTGGACATGGCAAGGACCAACGGCGTAAGTCTGCACAGAAACCGGCTTTTCACATTCACAAATCAGTTGGTTTCGGTCGATTTGTCCACATATTTCATCAGCAGCCAAAATGCACAGATTTGCTGTTTAATGATCCCCTATTGTGTCCGTCATAGTGATGAAACCATGTTACTTCTGTACTGGTGTGGTTGCTTGGGCCTTTCCCATCTAAGCATGAGACCCAGTAAGCTGTTGACGGTGCTAGAGCCCCCGCATACCGGAAAGTGCAGCCTCCTTCTCTTTTTAGTGTTACTGAGTCATCTGTGAAGCTCCCCCCCCCCCCCGTACGTGTAGTCAGCAGAGTGTTCGATGGGTTCCTCAGAGACGGCGAGCGACGTCAGCCAGAAAGACATGGCGGTAAAGCGAGCCGCTGGTGACCTCCTTCTCTGCTTCTCTCCCCACAGAAAAACCCAGCTGCTCCTCACCCTTTGTCAGCCCTACACCACGGTGGAGATAGAGGTAGACAAGTTCCCCCCCCCCCCCGCTGCTCGCGAAATCTACCTCCCCTCTGCCCCGATAAATCGCTTCAGGATGAACAGGGCGCTAATCGCATTACGTGAATGCGTTGATTTAGACAGATGTAGCAGTTTAACACTCATTTTGCCCATTTACATGCAGTAGCTGTATGTCAACACGAGCATATTAGGTTAAGTACCTTGCTAAAGGGTACGAGAGTACTGTCTACTTGATACTGGTCCTGTTCCTTCACTTGCTTGCCTCACACTGACCACAGATGCCTATTAATCAGCGCTTTTCCATTAGCTGTGACAGTTAAAGAGACTGCTCATGACTTGTTCTCATACCACCAACCTACGCTGACCAGAGACACCTGCTGAGGCTGGAAACGATGATGAAGTGCATCGCGTTGCTAACAGATTGTGGTTTTCTCTGGTAGTTTCTTCCCCCCCATATCCCAAGTGAAGAGGAGAAGAAAAACCCCTCGCTCTTCGCTAACGCAGTACGGAAAGCCATGGCCACGTAAGATAGGCATAATAAAATATAGTTTGGTTGTTTATTTGATGGATTTTCTTTAGACTAATGCTGTTCGTTTGATGCTATTTTCTCTCATGTGCAGACTCACCTGTGTCTTTCATTGCTTTACCCAGTTTATTTGCATTTCTGTGTGCATGCACTGGTGGCTGTGTGTTTGTGCGTGTGTGTGTGTGTGTGTGTGTGTGTGTGTGTGTGTGTGTGTCCATGGCTGCATTTGCGTGTGGGTGAATTTAGGGCCCTGTGTTTACCAGCCACGGACCACACCTATGAAGACTGCCGCCTGATGATCTCTGCCGGGGAGCTGACTCTGCCCATGGAGGCCGGCCTGGTGGAGTTCACCAAGATCAGCAGGAAATTGAAGTAAGGCTAAAACCTATTGCTCCAGTCCTAAAATGAAAACTTACCGAGGAATAGGTGAATAAACAGACTGAATTGAGATGTCGACAGTTGCTCAATAAGGAAATGAGGCACTCGCCATTGCCCAGAGTGACCTACAGAGCTTAACTTAACCAGTACTCTGTTCTTAACTACCTGCTGCCCGCATAGTTGTCTGTATATTCTCCTCTTGCCTCAGTCTGAAATGGGATAACGTGAAGAAGGAGCTGGAGGGCTTCGCTGCCATTGCACATTCCTGTAAAGGAGGGCGTATCGGGATGGATGAGTTTGCCAGCTTCCTGAAGCTTCCTGTCAGCCCGCCCCTTGAGGAGCTGTTTGCTCTCTTCGACAGGGTGAGCTGGCTTCTGCACGTGTTTCAGCATTGCCCTTCTGACGCCTCCGTAGCAGTTATTCACAGCCAGATGGGTTTTTGCCTGCAGGAGAATTACACAGCTCTCTTCAATGTCAATCATGTACACAAGTACATGCATGTGATTCGGGCTCCTATTGGTTAGGTTCTGTCTCATTCTGCTGGGTTTTATTTTCTGTGTTGCATGGATCTGATCACAGAACATAGAAAACTAAAAGTATTTGGGGCTTGCTTTTTATGGTGTGGTGGCCTAGGTAAGCTGATTTCCCTACACTCTTCCTCCCTGCAGGACGGAGACGGCACCATTGACTTCAGAGAGTATGTAATTGGCGTGACAGTCCTTTGCCGGCCCGTGAACACTGAAGAAACCATCCGGATGGTGTTTGAGGTGCTCTGCCTAGCCCACAGGCTGTCTCTTCCTTCAGTTGTGTTCTAACCTGCTGGGAAGAAACTTGTTCGCGCCCAACGCCCTGCAAAGCCCCCGGCTGCTGCTGCTGCTGCTGCTGCTGAGTAGCACGTGCCTGGGCCTAATGAGAACGCTCCCCTCTCGGTCTCCTCCCATAGCTCTTCGACATAGACAACGATGGGAACATTACCCAGGACGAGTTCTCCTCCCTGCTCCGCTCTGCCCTGGCTGTGCCCGACCTGGACGTGTCCCGGCTCTTCTCCGAGATCGACACCGACAGCTCGGGTCACATCACATACGGTGAGATTGGCCCAGGTTTCGTTTTATTAGATCCAGCGGACGGGTTTTCCAACCACACTTTGACTGGAATCCCCGGTTGTTAATCAGGAAAGCTGATTCAAAGCTTTATTTGTATATTAGACCTAATTAAATCTTTTTGTCGTAAGGTGGTAGCAGCAAGAAATTTGAGAGCAGAATCCATGCTCTCTTTTGCAGTGTCTTCCTTATAGTTTAAATATGGAATAACTCCAGAAACTCTGTGCATACTGTTCATTTGCCTTCCGGTGCATTGGCGAAAGGTCAGATAGCGGTGATCTAAAATGAGTTTTCTGACCATCACTGTCACCAGATGAATTCCAGGCCTTCGCACTGACCCACCCGGAGTATGCCAAGCTGTTCACCACCTACCTGGACCTGCAGCGACACCAGGCCTTCCTGGGGGAGGGACCACAGTCTGTCCTCTCCTCCAACCGCATCAGTCCAGAGAGCCAGCAGGAAGACTCCATCTCTGACAAGAAAGATGACTGAGCTTTCTGAGTCAGTGGCTGGCCTGGAGGTATCAGATCGTCGCTGGCCTGTTTCAGAATGGCCTTCTTCAGGCTGCTGTTGTTTGCAGCCCAACCTATTCCCATGCTTCTTAAGTGCCCTGTTTTAGAAATGTATTTATTGGTTTTGAAGCTGTAAATAGCTCTCTCCGTTACGTCTGCACAGTTCAACACATTGTTACCTTGGTATCCGCAAAGTGACGGATAAGCCGTCAAAACTCGAAAGTTCACTCTTTATTTTCCCCTGGCACCATTGAGTGACGGACCTTGGCGATCCTTCCATCACCCCGTTTTAACACTCTAGTGTCTATTATGACAGAAATGCAGTGGAACCGTAGAGGCAAGCATCATCAATTCTTAAGCGGACAGCCTTTCCCAAGACCAGCCCTTTGAAGTCTTTAATTTCTTTCTGTGACAATCTCAGGACAGAATGACCATCGATAAGATAATCATCCACTGGCCCGCTGAGAAGGACCTAATGGAATTCTGAATGCTGAGCTCAGCTTTCACTTGACCATCACATTATGTCTGTGACGGCTATAAATCACTCAAGACCAGGGGTGTAGTGGACTTTTTAAATCCATGTTTTTCAATCGCAAATATTCACAATTATAAGTACATATATTTAAACTATTTTCTTGTTCGAATTTTGTCTAAACACTTGTAGTAACCGTCGCCTGCGGCTCTGTGCCAGCTGTGCGAATTTGCGACA
Source organism: Hiodon tergisus (assembly GCA_025775045.1). Lineage (NCBI taxonomy): Eukaryota > Metazoa > Chordata > Actinopteri > Hiodontiformes > Hiodontidae > Hiodon > Hiodon tergisus. Next base: position 3,565,663 of record JAOVYW010000007.1, on the reverse strand, counting down.
CACGGACAGCTAGCTAGTTATACGTTTATATACGCCCTGACGCTCTGTGGCAGTTCCTATAGTTGACTTTTAAAAAACCTGTGACTGGATTGGTTTAACGTTTAATTTTCTATACTGAAGAGAGATTTTACAGACATTTGTTAAGCAAAATATGTGTTATATAATTTTTATTTTATTTTTTAAACCCCGATTAAATCGCGTTAAATGGAAAGTGGCCGTAACTGTTAATACCTCGTTAACTATTCCATTGATTCTTATTGGTAAAACTTTTTTGTTTTACCACTACGCCACTGCTCAAGATATATTGCCGTATAGAACCACGTGTCCGTGTATAAATTAAACTTAAAATTCTGCCCTGAGCTACGTGATACAAAGAGGCAGCTATTTTTTATTACTTAAAGCATTTCATTGATATTTTTAAAAAGCAATCAAGACAGGGATTAGTAGAACAGCTGTGAAGTCGTGAATGAAAAAGCAATGCTAATATGTACCGCTGATTATGTTCGTTAATGCGGAAAGGGAAAAAGTTGGGGGAGGGCTTAAATTTAGGTTGGACTGTTTTTATTGTCTATTTATCGAAGCAACACCAACTGGAAGTCTTTTGTCTTTTTTTACTGAGCAGTTTGGCAGCAATTTCTTCTTTTAAAATAAAAAAATTAAAATTATTTGTGTTTGTGTTATGGGCCTTATAAAATAGCAGTTGTGAGAGGGAGTAGTGTGCTACCAATCAGAACCTGTCAATCACTCACTCTCGTTTTCCAAACTAACACTAGGTGGCAGCAATCCTCCACATGCCGTATCTCTTGTCTGTGTGAGCGCGGTTTTTTTTATTCCCACGTATCTTCAGTGTGTCTAACTGAGACACAGTTTGCTGGGCCAAAGCTGCACCTGCTACCACTTCCCCATAATACCGCCCCCCAGGGATTTAGGACACATCAGCACGCAGGTGTCATCAAGGGGATTAACTCCTGGAAACATCCAGCAAAGTAAGTAAACCAAGGTGTTAATATTGTCCTGGGAAACACATGCTACTCTCCTCTGGGCTCTGTTTACTGATCTATGGATGAATTTGTGTTACTTTTATCTGAGGTTTCTTTGTTTGAAGGTGAGGGGTGATGAGTTGCGTATTTTTTTTAGGTGCAGTAACTCCCCACTGTATTTATTCACAGCAAAGGTGTTTTTGTGCAATAATAGTATTGGTGCAAGGTGATCTGTTTAATGTTTAATTTAATAATTCAAATGTTTACAATGGACAATATAAATGAATATTTGAAACGGTACATTCATTTTTAAAGGATACGATGCCCTGTGCTAATGGTGTATCCATGTAACAGTGATTATTGACCTCTCCAGTTCACCAATATAATACATTCATTACGCAACCGAAGTGGAGCAGCATAGCTCAAAGGGGTCTGGAACCGTTATGTGGGAATTAACTCAATTAATCAATAAAATACCATACAGTAGTTTTAGATAAGGGGTGGCACGGGGGCTGGATGGTCAGCGTTGGAGACCTGGGTTTCAGGGTGTGGAGCATGCAGGCTCTCCCCGTGTTCCTGTGAGTTCGAGACATTTCAAGACCTCATCCAGAGACTAAGTGGAAGATGACCCCGAGTGTGTGACCTCAGTTGTGTATGGATTCTATGGACTGGCATGCATTCGGCCGGTTTAGGCTCTGGCATGCTGCAACCCTGAATTGAATTAGAAGTTGCAGAAAGTGAATAAATGAAATCCTAAATCAAATTTTTAAGTTCTATTTAGAATCTATTTAGATTGTTAATTTTTAAAACTTAGAAATCAGAAATTTTGGTGAAATGAACAACAGCAGCTTGATTTATGAATATTCCAACAAATAAACAATAATTAAAATGTCAGTTTTTCATGGGTAAGCCTTTTACTAAATCAGCTGCAACAAAGCATTTGTGTTATAATAAACTATTACAAAATTTCTGGTGCCGAATTTCTCCTTCAGTTTCTCGTTTCTTTCTGTATACAATTTTTAGTGTTAGAATAATGCCACTATTGGACATTGGAGAAACACAGGTTTTAGTCTGTAAAATCTGATCGACAGGATATATCACATTAAACCGTTAAATTGTGTTCCTCACAACTCGCAAATAAACAAATGAGGGAAAGCAGTTAATTAAATCCCCGCTGTTAAACAAACTGCGATTACCAACTGTGATTTCCACCTGCAATTTGTTTTAACCTTTTCAGAGGAGAAAAGCCCATTTCATTTTAATCAGTATTGATAAGGTTACAGGAAATCAATGAAGTCAGGTTTTTCATTTATTTTGCGGGCTCAGGCCTCAATATTGCCGTGTCCATTTCAGAGCTGCCTGCGGAAAGCCTGTCCAGTCAAATTGCAGACAATCAGTATTGCTAATCTGGTTTTATTTCAACATCTAACAATAAGAAGCCAATTGGCCTGTGCTCGACCGACCCTACTAAAACAAATGAGGCGTTCATCAGCGAGTTGCATCGAAAAAGGTCAGTAGTGGCAGCCTAAGCGGCCAATTAATGCCATACAGCGCTAGTATGATCACCCCATATTTTTGTTGGAAGGCCTAATGATAAATGGGTGCACACTCAGGTTGACCTGCAGGGGCAGCATGTGTTTTGCGTGCTCTCAATCTATCGAGAGGGAACCACATGCCAGGTTGTTCTCTGCAATAAAAAATAAATATAAACCTCTGGGGTTTCGCCTTTGAATGTCGAGACCCTCGTTTTCAGCGCTAGCCCCCGCAACTGGCAACTGGCAACGTACGTGGGACAGGGACAGGACCCCCCCACCCCCACTCGGGCCAATGTAGGCCACTCTCATCACCGCAGGGTCACCATCCTCGCCAAGCTCTGTAAACTGACTGCCCAGGCATGAGAAAACTCCTGACTCTCCTTTTGTGTACGCATTTACTCTACTGTAAGTCATGCTTGACTTTTATGTTAATATAAACGTTTATGTCCCTTAAGGAATGTTTTAGAGATTTCCATTCTGCCTGAGAATGAATTGTGTGGTTGAGAAGCCTGTTTTGAATAGTTTGTACTATAAAGGACCATGAATAAGTAAGGGTTATTTGTGGTCTAGCCGAATTACAGTAAAAGCTACATTTGTCATATTTGTCTATAGCAAAATTCAGTTTTCTGTTGAGTTTTACAGTAAAACATATATATAAAGGCCTATATATCAGTCATGTCACATTCATTAATGATAGGCAAATGTTAGTCTTTGGGATCTTTATTTGAACTCACAAAATTGAAATGGCTCTATGGGTTTGAAGCCCTAGTCTATATATCACTACATCCCACAAAAATATCTGACCAAATTTAATGTGAAAAATCCAGAAAATCCAGAAAATCTCACAAGGGGGCAAAGACTATTTCACGGTACTGTATACGTCCTGAGAGACATCGCAAATGAGTCAGTCAGGAGGAGGGGGTTAGCAGTAAGAGATGGGATTTTTTTAAATCCCTCAACTCAAGCAGGTGTGCGGAAGCTGTGTGGAGAAGGCAGAGGTGTTATATCACAGAGCAGGATCACCACCAAAACACCTGTCCATTCCTCCCTGACTATCGCTCTCACACGCATGAATCAGCTCATCCATGACAGCTCTATTGGCCCAATGACATTGATTGAGTAAAGGACCGATCTAGAAGCCCTAGGGTACAGCTCCCTTTTTCTTCACCTGACCTACAGGTAAAACACAGCTATGTTGCTCTGCACTTTCCAGAGAACATAAAAACTCAGGATCGACACGGCGAGCCACATTTGCAGACTGCCCACAGAGGCCCTCATTCTTTCCTTTTTACATAAATTTGTGATGCAGACATCAGTCAATAGCGATGTTTCTCCCACCGAAATGTGAATGTGGTGGGAAAGGGGCGCAGGGCTCCACGTGCCCATGGGGACTAAAATGCCATGCAGGTTATCAACATTTCCCCACATTATCACCATCGCTGGTCTTGTTCTAAAAGAGAGGCGGGTGATGAAAATGTGTCATATATTAGCATAAATAACTATGGGTCTCATGTGCCTTTAGTTTAGAAGGTCTTCACATACGTCCACAGATTGTATTTGTTAGAGACTGGCGCTGGTAAATGCATGGCCCAGTGTGTCTACTCTGATACATAGGTCGCCTCTGTGAATGGATAGATGAACGTCCTGAAAGCTGGAAATGATTTGTGCTTCCAAACAGTGTGTGCAGTCACCCTTGTGCTGAGTGCTCTCCTGGCCCGGTTGTGGACACTCTCAACAGGCCACTGCAGCTCTCCATTGGTACTGTCAGTGGAGGATAGAGCATTCTCCTAACTACCACACATGTGTTTCTGGGCACACCCTTCATGAGCTGGGCAGAGGCACATACTCCCCTGGAGGGGCTGTTTGACAGTTGTTTGAAAGGTTATGAGAAGAGACTCTGTGGCCGGCTAAATAAATAAAAAGGAAATGATAAAAAAATGTTATAGAAACTTCACATGGTGTTTTGAAACAATTTTTATGTGTCATTCAGCTTGTCTCTCTGGCCCTGAAGAAGTGGAACCCTGAGTGGAGGAGGAGTGGGGGGGCCATGTTGCTGTGAGCTGGGGGCCCGGTGGAGCCACTGGCCTGCCTGTCTCTACCAACAGTGAGGGCCAACTAATTTTATCGGGATATTTCTCCAGAGGGAGCACCATTTTAACACAAAGGCACAGCGTAAAATGCCAGGAATTATCCATGGGTGGACCTGCAATGTCAGGTGTTCCCTTCTCATTAAGATCATTAAAAATGCATAGTTTGTGGATGTTATTGAGTTAATTTTTTAGATCTGGTTAGTGAGAGGTTGTTCTGATTTCTGTGGAATCCAACAGCCTAATGTGCCGTTAGATGCCAGTATATCTTAGTGCTGTCATTCCAGTCCATCTCTCTAAAACAACAACGATTGTTACCCGAATGGGTGCTGTTTTTTAAATCTTGTGTCTGGGGGTTGATCCCAAAACACTTTAAATTACAGAGTGCTGTTCATCTTCATGGACATTAAATCCTACTCTACACCCTTAGCATTCCTTCTTTATTTATGTACAAGCCAATCATTTATTTTTTCAGATTTTAAAAGTAAATAGCCTACCTAAAAACTTCATAGCTTCATTATTTAAATTATTATTTTAATTCGTATAGTGGTCTTGTAGGCCATGGTGTTTTGAGCAACAATTTTTCATCTCCAGTTGAGAAAACAAAATTGACTTGAAAAGTTGTTTCCCCCCCATTGCATGCAAGTCGTCCAGTTGACTGACACCACTAATGTAAATTAAATAAATAAAACCTTGTTTTCCGCTTTATCACTACTACCATCATTTAACCTTCTCAACCGGCCTCAACGAAATGCCAAAAACACTCCTTTTAAGGTTTCATAAAGGAAGCGCTGGAGAGCTTTAAAAGGACACTCATTGACTTTAATATGATGACCTGATCAACCACATCCAATAGAAGTCATTGCCGATGGCTAAGGCTGGTAAAGAATTCGATTACACGCGGAACACAATGCTTTTACCGCTTCTTAGAAAAACTGTAATTCAATATATTTGGAAAATAGCGAAAAGAAACGGATAAACTGAGTCCAAACTAAAATGTTTATTAAAATGTTTGTCTTGTGCTATACAACCATAACTATTGACTTCCAAATCCGTTGCCTAAGCGACTTTACAATGACTTTAATATGCTACTTTGCGTAATATAATTTACAGTGCGAGATACATTTTTGAAATTTGCAAATACAAAATTTGACTTTTTAAAAGTTATATCGTTTGTCAGTATAGAAATAGATTTTCTCCTCAGCACGTGATTGTATTGCATTACTAATCAGCGGTGTGACGTGTAACTAATGAGGGTAACAACACGGCTATGATATGTAAGCGTAAACAATCGTGTTTAAGGCCAGTGGCGGCGGGCTTCACCGGCGCTTGGAAGAGCGAGAGAGAAGAGTGCAATTATATGATATCACGTGGAGAGAGTGGAGCCTGATTTAAAAGCTCAGAATTTATATCGCCTCCAGCTTCTGATACTGCGAGTCTTAAAGTTTCACCAGAATGGGCAGGATCTCGGCAGACTCGTCTGGGCGACAGAAGCAGCGGATGATGGAGCCATACCTCCAGTTTGTCAAGTACGCATCTCGGTTCCGACATTTAACGCGCCGACTAAATAGTGTTTGTCGTTTATGTATACAAATGTATCGTATTGTTGTAGCTTCCATTACTTTGGCTTTTCATCTTTCAGAGGCTTTTCTCAAACAACTTTGTTACGCTTTTCCACACGAAATGACAAGTTTGTTACCGTTTATTGTAGCCTTTATGCGTAGGCAAGTATGCGAGTATGAATTGTAGGAACATTTACTTGAACATATACTTTGATTCTAAAAATGTTTATTCTGGTGAAATCCTGTAGTCTACTTTTGTATTTTTTGACTGCATGTTATTGAAATAGTTTACTGGGATCGAGTGTCATGTTACCAAAGTAAATAACGTTGATCAAGTTGTAGTTAATGCATTTTGTCAATGGAGGAGCGACTGTACACCTGATGTGTGGTGTTCAGTGTGTCCGCACGAACTTTCAAATTACTGCAACTCAATTTAAACAAAAAGTTGTTGGCATACTCAACCGTTCGTTTATCCCCACTCATTAACAGTATTTTAGTATTTATATTTATATTTGTTTGTGTGTTTCATAGCTGATGAGAGCGGTGGAGTCCACTGCAGCTCCCGAGGAGAAACATTGTCTGACCGGAGTTTGCGTTTCCTCTTCTTCCTCGCTATCATCCTCAACATCACGAGCTGCCGCACCTGCATCATCTTCGCCAGCACCTCAGGCTATAAGAGCACGAGGCAGGCGAGCTTTGAATTGCCGAGAGGATGAACATCCAAGTCCTGTCAGACCATAAACTCTCCTCTGTTGCCCCATTGAAACCGTACAGTAATGCGGAAAAGAAGGAAGTCGAGTTAATTCTGGTGAAGGACCAGAATGGGGTCCAGTATACCACTTCCTCCATCATTGCTGCCCCTAGCTCCCTCGTCTGTCCAACCAGCTCCACCGAGGAAGAGTCTAGAGAAACATGGGGGAAGAAAATAGACTTTCTCCTGTCAGTCATTGGCTTTGCGGTGGACTTGGCGAACGTGTGGAGGTTCCCCTATTTATGCTACAAAAACGGAGGAGGTAAGGACAGTTTCTGTGGAAGTCTGTTTATTAATCGCATCACACGTCGTAGTCCATTATTAGTTGGTACGGACGGCAGGGTTAATATAAAAATGTGTATTTATTTGCTAATTTATCAAGAAGTATGCAATACGTTACACATTGGGCAGCAATTTTGAACGACCGCATTTCATTCATAATTCTTACAAAAAGCTCTCTGGAAAACTGTTCTGTTTTCGTCAAACGTACTGCAGTTTTTATGCCAGCGCAACATAATCTCGAGGTGATTTTAATTGGAAGCTTTACGAATAACAATTGGAAAATACCTCATTACGTAATGAACTTTGTTTTAAGGCGCGGGAAATGATTGTATTTTAACTTGATGCCGAATGCTACAAACCATGACTCAATCCATTAACTTTAAGATCAGTTTTATGTCTGATTTTTCTGTTTCTCCCGAGCGATATTGTTTATACACGAATTACTTTAAGTGGACCAGCACTGCTGTTGAAATTGGAAGTCCATGGGTTGATCCGCTTAAATGTTAAGTCTCATTGTTAAAATAGCTATTTTTATAAAGCGGCTATTATTTCTTATGTCCTTCAGCCATATCATGTTCGTGTTGCTAAAGGCTCTGTCACTGCACTAAAACAAAACTAAAGTGAAAAGTTCATCTTAATTATTCATTATAATATGTCTATGATGGCTGTCCTGAAATGTAGCGACTTAAATGTATATTATCACAATATGGTTAAGATTACTTAATTAGTTTTAATTACGTGGAGCATAAACATAATAAAAATAACAACAAAGCCTCAGAAAACAACTCTTAGGTACAATGTTGTGCAGTTCTGAGCATCTTGGAGAATTTGCGGCAGTACTTCTATAGACTTAGGCTGTCTGCCTTGTGTTCTGTCTGTCCAGGAAATCACAGACAGCCTCAATGACGTTGAGATCAGGGCTCTGTGGAGACTATACCATCTGTGGCAGAATTCCTTGTTATTCTTTCAGAAAATGAATGTTTGGACATCTAAAAAAAAATGACACTGACACACAAATGCAGAAGATAAAAAATAATTTTGAAAGACTTTTTTTTCCGAAAACCACTTATTCTGATGTGGGTTGCAGCTTATCCCAGTAGGCATACACCCAGGACAGGACACCTGGGCAGCACATGCACATGCACACGCACACGCACACGCACACGCATAGCAATTTAGGCCAATTAACCTATCCCGCAAGTCTTTGGATAGTGGGAGGAAACCGGAGGGCCTGAAGTAAACCCACACTCACGTGGGGAGAACTTGTAAACTCCACACAGACAGGCACCCCGAGCCTGGACTCGATCCTGTGACCCCTGGCGCAGTGAGGCAGCAGCGCTAACTGAGAATGTTATTATGAGATGTCTGGGACGTTTGTTATTAAAGTTTCTGTTTACAGGGAGGCATGGTGGTTCTGTGGTTAACATTGGTGCCTCATAGCCCCAGGGTCCTGGGTTTGAATTTTGAGTCATAATCTGTGTTCTCTGGTCTGCTCCCACACTCCAAAGGTTTTCATGTTTAGTGGAATGCCGGCTCTGGTGCACCCCAACCGTGGATTGAATTAGTGGTTGACTGTAAGGACAGTGAACATTGTGTTGCAAATCTACATGTGAACATATTAAGCATTACAGTTGCACTGGTAAATTCGCTCGCCAGACTGAGCCGCTCAGATGAACTGGATGAGCCACCTGGGCTATTCCCCGGCACCTGTACCTTACACTCTGTGTAAAAGAGATGGATGGTCGGTTGACTGAATCCTTCCTCCTCACTCTCCCTATGAGGAGGTGGCAGGAATTGTAATTGTAGCGACGGCTCATAACTGTGGAATATGTACACTTTTTTGACATTCTGAAAAATAACTGTTTCTTGTCATTGCAGGTGCCTTCCTGATCCCTTACACCCTGTTTCTGCTCATTGCTGGGATGCCTCTGTTTTACATGGAGTTAGCCTTGGGTCAGTACAATAGGGAAGGCGCTGCCACTGTCTGGAAGATTTGCCCTGCATTTAAAGGTATGGAAGTAAAAAGGGGCAGGCCTAAGGGTTTCACCTTAAATGGAGGTAGAAAGATAAAAATAGATCAGTTCTGCAGTTTTTCCGTAATGAGTCTGTCAAACTTTCCCATAAAAGTTTCTACTCGCTAGAGCTCTGTTCAAGCCAGTATATTTCAGCACCTGTCCTCAGCAGTCCTTAAAGTGTATTGAAACTGTGAATTCTTTCCATTACTGGAATTATGGAAGGCCCAATAAGCCTTACCACCAATGTAATTCTAGAACTTTTTGTAATAAAAGCTTTTTCCAAGTGGCTATTTATATCTTCTAAACTCTGTATCCACGCAATGTAAGGTGTTGTTACCTGGTCAAAAAGTATTATTAAACCCAATCTTTTTAGTATAAATTACATTACAGAAATAATATTTTCAGTAATTTAATAAAATTTCATTAAAAACTCAGAAAAGACAAGTACACATTACAGATTTTCCCTGATGTCTAACTACGGTCAGAGTATTTCATGACTGCTTACCCCCTAATTGTTTTATTTATTTATTCTTTCCGCAGGTGTGGGCTACACTGTCATTCTCATAGCTCTGTACGTGGGCTTCTATTACAATGTAATCATAGCCTGGTCTCTGTACTACCTGTACTCCTCGTTCACAAATGAGCTGCCGTGGTTCCGGTGTGGGAACAGCTGGAACAGCCCCAACTGCACCGACCCGGAGCTCCCCAACAGTTCCTGCCTGGGGAACGGGACTATGTACTCAAAGTGCAAGAACACGCCGGCTGCAGAGTTCTATGAGTGAGTGTGGTGAAACACGTTTACGTGCCTTGTCCGTGGCTAATCTGTGGCAACTGCAGGTGTCGACTTTGGTTTTTGCCAAGCCACGCTGGTAAGCTGAGAGCATGGGTGTACTATCTTAGCGATCTTTTAAGTAAAGCAAGCACAAGATAAGACAAGGATGCAAATCCAAGTCAATCTGATATAAGAGGCCCCAAAAAGTGATGCCTAACTAACAGTAACTGCACCCGCTAATTATTTGCAGTGGGTGCTTGAGCCTCAGAGCACTCACTGAGTCAGTTCTATGGTTGCAATGATAAAAGGGGATCACAGTCAAAACTCTGGAAATTTATAGCTTGGCTGCGGCTTGTAAAAGCTGATAGGACTTCAACAACTTCTTGGAAGTGTGGACATACGTTATGGCTTGTACAGAGTTGTGTAAGGAGTGGTAACATAAGGTTTGCTACGAGCGTGGAGGTTATCTGTTCTAATTAGATGGCCTAACTAGAGTAACACGACTTCTCAGCAGAAAGATAGTGATTTTTTTTAAAGCTTATTGCTGCTGAGGACATGTTAGCTTGGAAGACTTCAACATGGTTGATAAGTGGTCAAGGTCACCAGAAAAAATTTTAACCAATTATTGTTACCGTAAGGCCTTCGCTTCCGCACCTATCACAAAGAGGGGAGTCAAAGAATGTGTCTGGTCTATGGAAGTGGGTCAAAATTATCAAAATGACTGTAATGAAGGTTCTCCATTTTTAGAAGAGAGGCTGCTCCAACCATTTGTCATGTGGCAAGCATATCAAAAAAGCTTAGTTGCAGTGTTTGAAGTTCACAGGAAAAAAAACGATCCGTTTGCACTTCAAAGAGGGATAATTCTTCCAATGCTAGCATGAAGATTGAATCCGTAACCCAGAGGAAGTTAGTGAAATGACTGAGACAATGCAGGGAATCGCTTGGCACAAACAAACGCACTTAAAGTACATCAGAGGCAGCCGTTGGGAAGATAAAAGCCCTGTTGCTTTTCTGTTATGTTTTCTCTGTTTATTTAATGAATGCACTTCCCAGAGTTTTCTCTGACCATCTTTCGCACTGTCTTGAGCTCTGTTCCAGCTTTCGCAATGCAAAGTGAATGCGAGTTAGCTTATGTCGTGCTCAGCGCTGCCTCTGAAGTTCACCTCGGTTAAACACTTTCACGGCCGCCGATGGATAGCAGGCCTTGTTGAAAACTGGATCCCTGGAAGCGTGCACCGTGAGAAAGAACCCCATGTTAGCGCTGTTATTTGCCAGGCAGTTTTCCTAACTAGGGGAGAAACAAAAAATCCTGGAATCTGCAACTACGTTTCAAAGTCCAGGCATTCGTGCTATTGTGCCTTGGTGCAGCACGCTCCAGAATATCCCCACATAGAGAAACCTCTTTCAACTATTCAGTCTGGTGTAAACAGTTTATTCACAAGAAGCACTGTGCCAGGGAAGCAAGCACAGGAGTGTAACTGAGGCTTTGAGAAGTTGAAAGTTCAGAGTTAGGCTATGTGCCGGGTGAGGGGATAACATCGATTCACAGCCCGATACACACCAGGGGGGTTAGTCCATGACAAGTGTTGAGCAGCTTTACAGCAGCGATGCATTTCTTTTTCCTGACCACATCAGGAAAAGAAAAGTGGGGCTGGTATGCATGAAATCAGGGTGTATTTTGTCCCCACTGAGTGGAAACTTAATCAACTAATCACTGTTGTAAGCAAGCAAAATGTCTGTTTCAGCAGCTTCAGCACTTTGTGGAAGGTAGGTGGGATAGGCTCTATGTATTAATGACGGTTTATTCTCAATTCTTGTTTCTTGATGTCAGGACTTCATTGGAGATTAAATCCCATGTGGCTATAAGTAGCCAGAGTTGTAATACTCGAGATCAATCTCAAGAACATATTTTCAGAGACCCGGTCTTGGCTCGGTCTAAAACATTTTTACATGTTCTGTGAACTCATGGGTCTCGTGTAATAGTGCTTACCTCACCCTCCTTGGTGTGGCAGCAGGACCAGCCGAGATGCATTAACCAATCAGGCGATCCATTATTTTATTTAGAAACTGTCAATTGGAGGTGGTATAGGTCAATCCTTAATTTTTGCTATTAGAAATGAGAGCTTTTAACAAAGGGACCATGCCTTGTACAAGGATTTATTTTAGTTATTATACTGTTAATCTTGTAGATATCCTTCCTCTGTGTAGGCTTATCCACTCTATAAAACAAATGTTACCGCCAAATGTTCTGGAACTTACTGCTCAAACAAGTCAGAGAGCGAG
>JAOVYW010000007.1:3541131-3553296 GCA_025775045.1 Hiodon tergisus | reverse complement strand
AGGCTTATCCACTCTATAAAACAAATGTTACCGCCAAATGTTCTGGAACTTACTGCTCAAACAAGTCAGAGAGCGAGAGAGAGCGAGGGCGACAGAAAGCGAGGGAGGTAAGTACAGTAGCAGCAATGGCCTTTCATAGTCCTGGGGGAGTAAGTGCATCACAAAAGGGCGGAGTTGGCAAGACCTGGAACTGTGTCCTAGAGATCAACTGCAGCGCGCACAATACAGATGTCAAACCCGGGTGATGGGGTGAAGTGGAAGGGACCCAAGTGTGCTTCCCAACCAGTACTCCTGCTGAAACATTTCCTGTTGACTTTTCAGCACATAGCTCAAGCTGCTAGTAAGAATCGGAGTGGGCATTGTGATGGTGCCACGCTTTACTGGCAAAACTTGCTCTGCCCACGTGGCATTGGACATAACATGCATTAAGAACCAAGAAGAAGATGCTGCACTATACATTTTTGGAAATACGAGATTTAGACAACGGTTTCCTTTTCACTACAATGGAAGAATGCGAGGTGCTGAAGCAGTTCATGCATTAAGGTGTGGATTGTAGAACTTCCAGGGAGACAGCTGAACTGGCTGAGTCCAAAATGTGGCATGGTGGAACAACCAGGATCCCAGCCTTTGCAGAGGACGACAACGGCAACCTTCGACTGCAGGGTTGGGTAAGTCTGTCGGTAAATTCGGTCAGGTTCTGATGCCCCCTGTTAACTCCAGCATATTGATCATAAAGCTTGTATCGTGTGTTATGAATGTTGCCAGGCGGGTCACAAAGAGCCACATTCTCCTTTGTCAAACATTCAATTGTGCAATGTGCACATGGCCCATTGTACTCCACCAGACAAATGTTAGGAAATGGTTCTATATGTTACATGTAAGGTATACAGAGTGTCAGTCGATACAGAGTGCTGGCAATTTTTAGCCAGTGCTGATTGTGTTCCCCCTTCATACATAGCTGTGGTAGATGGCCTATGAGACGACATCATGGTGATGAGACACCTTACCATGGCTCAGGCCAAGCAAATAGCTCAATGTAACTTACAGAACCTGAGTCAATTACCTTTTGCTGGCCAGACTATAAAACTATATTGGTGAAAATCGGCTCAAAGATAATGGGGTTGAAATGGGCAACAGGCAAGTCATCACCTGGTGCAACAAATCATTCTGTGAATGGAGCTCTCCAGTTGGACGGCAAGTACTACGTCTTCTACCTCCTTCAGATAGCAGCCTGCTACAAATTATGCCAATACAAATTATAATCTAAAAGGCTTGTGCTTGCCTGTTTGGAAAAAGGCATTCAAAGTTGACCACATCTATCTGTTTAAAGAGTGGATCCCAAGACACCCCTGCTGCTGTGATCCATACTTCCCCTGTTTGGTCATTGAGGAAGAAGATTGAGTGGAACAATGTCCTCTCTGGGCACAAGAACATATGGAAGTCCCGGCTGAACTTGATCAACTTTCACACCTACCAAGAACGCAAATAAGACACATTGTACCTGAGAGGCTGTTCCAGGAAACAACTGGGAGAACTGACATCCCGAAACGCAACATATTTCTAGCATCTCCAAGATGTCTATGCCAGTGTGCATCAAGCATAGCTGGTGTCAGCATTGTCCAGAAGTCACCTACCTCAGCTGAACAAGGTAGAAGCATTTCTAGCCCGACAGACCCATGACCAAAACCAGATCTGGACAAGGGGAATCATTAAGAGCCTGACAAAGATCCATGACCAAAACCAGAGCTGGACAAGGGGAGGCGTTAAGAGCCAGACAAAGACCCATGACCAAAACCAGGTTTGGACAAGGTGATAGCATTAAGAGCCAGACAAAGACCCATGACCAAAACCAGAGCTGGACAAGGGGGAGGCGTTAAGAGCCAGACAAAGACCCATGACCAAAACCAGGTTTGGGCAAGGTGATGGCATTAAGAGCCAGACACGGACCCAAGACCAAAACCAGATCTGGACAAGGTGATAGCATTAAGAGCCAGACACAGACCCATGACCAAAACCAGATCTGGACAAGGGGGAAGCATTACAAATCTGCTAGAGCTGGATAAGGTGGAAGTATTACGAGCCAGACACAGACCATGAATAAGAAAATAATGTTGTATTTTGGGGGGTTTGATACTGACACTTCATACCTGACTGTGTCCTGGCCTCCTGTAGACTGATGCTTCGAAGAAGGGGCTACAAGCCCTTGTCTTGCAAGGAGAAGGGGACAACCAGGGAACTCTGTCCTTGCATACACTCAGGCCCAGTGTGTTAAACAGCATTGTAAATAGATTCCTTTGTTATTTGTTTGTCCTATAGTGAATTTCTTTTTTTTTGTCATATTAATATATTATCTTTAGTTATTCCTCACCTTATTGATTTCTCATCCTCTGCCCTGGCTTACGCACTGTAAATAAATGTCACATATTTTTCCATCACTTTTGTGTCTCATATCTGCCATTTTTACATCAAGTCTAGGCCTCTTGCCCTGACTGTAAAAATCTATCCTTCACACCTAGGTTGATGAAATTGGAGGACTATGCATTTTATTTAAATGCCCTATCTTAAGTTCAATCCGTTAATATCCTGAATGTTTTTGATGCATGCTTTTCAGCACTAAAGCCTTACTCCTGGTCCCAAATTAATTAGCATGTGTTGGCCAGCAGAGCATTTAGAACTGCAGTGTTTTACTTATCAGGCAAGCTGCTTACGCGCAGGCATATATTTTTAATCAAACTCGAGCGGACCTGGTCTTTCGGCGAGCTCTCTACATGTCTGCCTCCAAACTCTGAAGAATGAAAAAATGTACGTTGAACTGGTTTGCTTTTTAGCAAAACCTGTCGTATTATCATAAGACACAGACCCATATTCACTTTCCACTGTACTCCATAAAATTCTTGCATGGTCTCTCCTGGGAATCCCAGATTAATTGTGGAAGAAATCTGTGTGGGGATGAGCAGAGTACTATGATTATTTTAGTGCAAAAAGTTCCTAGGGGGACTGAGGCATCCCTACTGCAAAATGTGTTAATAACTAGGTGAACGGTGGTAAAACTATCTAAAAGCATTCTGTGTTAAGCCTCAAGACAACAGGAATTCGTGCACCCCAGAGGTGGAACGATATGGTCCGTGGCTTAACTGTGACATTCAATAATGCTAAAATGTACCAGCCAGGCGTTTAACCTGGCACAAAACACACAGAATTCAGCTGGAGAAAACCCAGTCTTTTCTGGCCATAGGCAGTCCCTGTGTTGTGTTCTGGTCTGCACACAATTGCAATGTGATGTGTTATTTCCTTGACTGCCCTCACCATGTGAAAGGATGCGGTAAGCCTTCATTTCCTCCTTGACTTTCTACTGAGGGGTTTATTATTATATTCATTGATCACTACTGCTCTGCAATCTTGTTGGTTGGACAGAGAAGCACTGCATACTAATGAAGGCCAAAGTATAATTATGGGTATTGAATCAGTATGAGAGGCGTAAGGCGTGCTGGAGGGGAGGGGGACAAGCAGGTGCCACTCTGCAATCCAATGGATTCACGGGTGGAGTGGCCTAAATAACAGGCTGTGGTTTGCATGGCCTAGTATTTTAGCATATCTTGGCTTCTATAAAAAGTATTGATAAAACCAGGTACTTCCCCTATGTGTTTGTTTGTTCTCTATTTAAATAAAGAAAATTTCTATAGTAAAAATAAAATAAATTATAGTTCCTGAAAATATCTTAAATATCCTTAAGCGCCCAATTGATTTTCATAGGCGTATTAAGGGGGTAGAGGGTAGTGAAAAAGTTTGTGTAGGCAGTTGTGAAGATTTCGCATAGTTTGTCACATGCCTTTTAGTTAAAATACTAATTATAATTCAAACAGGCTTTTAAATTAAATTCGGAATCGCCAATTATTTTGGCCCACTTTGCAATCCCCAAATGTATCTCAGTTTTTGCTATGAATTCTGCGCCCACACATGGCGTTGATGTTAAGGAAGCTTGTTTTGGTCTACACACTGCAGGCTGTACCATGCCCAGGAGAGAATCGGCGGTAAACTGAAAGAGGCCCGTCCCTCCTGACCGCACTGTCATGGGGATGGAAATTATTTGTTTCATTAATTGCTGTGTGATGCCAACTATTTTCATCCCTGTGCTGTCAGGCAGCAGGTGTCCAGGAAATCGACAGGAGATGCTGGTTTGTGATGAACTGAGTGTAGCTGTACCGATTCCCAACCACCTCAGCCAGGGCAAATTTATCGGTTTCCTCTACCGCTCTGCTAATTGTATGCCACCACTGTGTTCTCCAGGTCACAATCGGCAAATAGGATAATCTAGATCCGACTATTTTTTACATTTATTTTAGTTCGGTGTGGAGGAAACGGATACATTTGCTGCCATTAGATTTTCAGCTGATTATTACTATGGGTACAAGCTCTAAGAATCGAGAAAATTCAGTCGTAAATTAGATTAGTATCTAGCTTTGGAAAAGTCTAGACATTGATATCTCAAAGCTGATCTCAAATCAGCTCCTTGCTGGATTTATCATTCAGCTCATATCTGCTAGGTGAGTTTTCTGTCACAACAACGTAAGGAGGGTCTTCAAGTGACCTATGGAGCAGCTCAGTCTCGCTCTATTTCAAAAGAATTCCCATTCACAGGGTATCTGGAGTATGAATTAATAAATTACACTGGTTTGCTGCTTTGCAAGACCTGGAAAGCTAATAGTCTTTCTGCTTTCTAGACCAAGAGGCGGATTTCCTTTCCTGAGTGCCTCTGGTTTATCGACTTCCGTCTGTTTTTTTTTTCTCTTACGAAAATACAAACAGACAAGTGAATGAAACGTTAGAGCAACTGTTCACGGTTGATGGGGAAACACCCAAACGTGTACATTGAGCAGATCCAAGTGTCTTATAACTGTTTACTGGATTTACATTTGTGAAGAAAAAGACACAATGCTGAAAAATTGTGAAGCAATAAGAGCTATCTAATGTGAAAGGAGTGAGAAAATTAGGAGGCAAATCTCAGAAAAATGTATCAGTTTTTTTAATTTGATGTAGTCCAATTAAGTTTGTCATGTATGAACCGATATGGTTATAACATTCAGTAATAATGACTGATTAATATGTTACATACACGTTGTGGTGATTTAAATAAATATATTCAATTGTTACAAAATGATATTGGGCAACATCGCAAACTGCATCCTGCTGAGTGTTATTCCCTGTAGGCCAAAGCACGAGGTGGCCTTGTCTGACCACCCAGCTGGTCTTAGCCCCAGAGCTGCCATGGGTCTAAGGGGCCTGGGCTCTCAGCCAGTGCCTTGGTCACAGCTCCCTCTGAGTAGGCAAGAACTCATGGCTTTTTCCGGCTGGCACTTCTTTCTGGGGTCAAATCTCACAAGAAAATCTGGCTGACGGCGTTGAGGCGTAAAACTAAATATGATCCTTATTGGAGTGCTGTCAGAACAAGGCTTTTTTCCAGTGCTGGGAATACATCATTATTGGCTGGCATCACGTTTACATAAGAAGTTGGCTTGACTTTAAAGGCGTTGTGATGTTACACACTTCTTTAAACTGTGGCAGATATTAGACTCTCCTTTACTCCATGGGAGATATTAGACTCTCCTTTACTCTGTGGGAGATATTACACACTTCTTTACTCTGTGGGAGATATTACACATTTCTTTAAACTAAACCTGTTATTTGGCAAGGATAGTTTAAGAGAGTATTGCTTTAACTGATGACTGAAGGATGTTTGTTTAAACGGTTTAGTTCAGCCAAAACCATGTCATGGAAGTCCATGCTGGAAGTAACAGATTTTATTTATTAATTAAATCTGTGCTATATTCACATATCATTTTATTATATTAGCATTCCTTATATGTTGCCAGCATGCCACATAGGAACTCTTGAATCAGTTAAAAGAAACTGTTTATATGTCCTGGGAGATGGAAGCCACAGTATCTGAACTTTATGCATGGTTAGTTCTATCATCTGTTGGAGATTGGTGCTTGTTTTGGTTTAATTGTTTTCATTGGTTTGTTTTATCAGGAGGTGTAAATTTCATGCCTGGCTGCAAGACAGTCAGACCTTTCTGTTTTTATCCCTGGAGAGTCTATGACAATTCTTAATTCTCAGGGTCTGTCCCCAACGGTCTAACAACTGTTGTTCCACCTTTCTCCAGTCATAACAGGCAGTTTAAAATGTATTGCTGTCAAAGAAATTATTGCGACTTGGTTCAATTTAAGTCTTTTTGTTCAAATACATATTAATGTAGATGTTTGTATGTGCCATGCCTTGTAAATGAATACATGGCATTATAAATCCGGATTCCTTCTGCAAAATAGTTGCTTTACTATGTGTGTCAGCTTCACCGTTTGGGCAAAGACTGCATTTCAGAGCAAATGCGTAGTGACAACCACTTTTACAAGTACAGGGATATCAAAGGAAGACGCCAGTGGACAACTGAGCTAACAGAACTGCTAGTCCCAAACGCAAACTTTCATCACAATCGTGGGGTTACACAGTGAGATATCAGACAGATTTCTAATCGCATTCCTCGATCAATGGCCTTTTAAATAACTCAATTTAACTCCGTCTGAAACAGAATACCGTGTCTCTATCCCCTTCCCCTCAGAGATCGCAGCTTTGAATTTATTATCAGGATAATGGGAACTGGGAGTTATTTTTTTTCAGCTCTACGGTTAGATTACTTAGCTTATAAGGAACTACACAAACAGTCCAGTTCAAAGACTGTAGCCATTCCAGTCGCAGAAAACACTGTGTGTTCTTGGGCTTCTAAAGCACCTGGTATAGGACAGCCTACAAAGCCGCCCCCACCCTCTCATCTCACACAGAATTTCTGAATAGGGTCATTTTATAAGTTAATTCCCAACATGGATTGATTATATAATAAATACCTATTAAAACTCACCCTCACGTTGGCGATTTATAATCTGCTTGTGGAGAATGTTGTGTTTTAAAGGACACGCCTTCTCAAGGTACTCTCAGCGAGACCTGGAATTGCCCTGCTGCTTGGCTGAGTTGTGTTGTGGAGGTTTGCACGTGTTCTGTGCACAAGACGTGCATCGTAGGTTCATGGTTCTTATTTTAACTACAGTGCCACACATTGATTCTCACAAGAGACACTTATCCCATAGCTGGAAAATGTGAGGCTCTGGTTTATACCCAAAACATCACACTAAGCACATCCTGGAAGGAAAGGAAACACAAAGCACGTCTGAGCGAATGGTTTCAGCTATTCCTCGCCTGAAATGAGAGTCCTGTGGTGAACACTTTATGGTCCGAGAACTCAAACGGCTGCCGTCTGCAGTGAGAGAGCCTGTTGAGTGGATCGTGTCCATTCAAACGGCTGCTTGCTTTTTAATTGAGCAATTGAAGAGCTCAGTGCAGGGGTTAAGACTGCCCTACTCCGTTACTAGGCTCATTGCATAATCATTACGCCATGATAGGCTTGTATTGTAAATGGTCCCAAAGTATGTCTGGCTGTTTTTTGGGTTTTTTTTTTTTTTTTTAACAGCGCAATGATTTCCATGTTGTCCTGGGAGCTCTGACTGGTTTTGTTAAAATGTTAGTGAATCCATGATAATCTTTAACTAGAATGAGGTAAAAGGTCTTTGTACTCCACATCTAGTACACTGTGGGGCAAGTCAAAAGTGCTTGCTTGTTTAATTAGTGGCCATTGCTGTTCATTCATTTTACATTGAATTATATGACAACTACAATGTTGCCTTTTGCACTGGCATAAAAATGTGCATTAGCTAAAAAAAAAAAGATGTTAATGGCGGGTGGTTGCTACTTCTCTCTTTGGGGTTCTCTTAGGGTTCACATACCCTAATCAGCATTGGGAAAACATTGGCCACTGCCCTGTCAGTGTGACTTCCCATGACCGACCTGGTATCCTTCAATGTAGCAGAAAACCCTGGAGTCGATGTGACTCGGTACACTGTACCAGCAGCTCTGCAGGCCAGAAGAGGGAGTCCTTGGAAGGCATTTGCTGGTGTGGGGGTTTGCATCACTCTGTACTCGTGAGGCACTTGTTTGTTTGAGTGTGATTTATCCTTACCCATCTTACTCTCACAGACCACGGATTGTGCAGCCATCATCCCTGTGAGCGGCCCACGGCTGTGACTTGATACAATGCAGCGGAAGCGTGTTGAGGCTGGGTTTCTCATGCAGAAACAATTGCTCTGAAGAATAAAAGCAGAGAGAATATTTTCACTGAGGTCGATAGAAGAAGAAGCCGGACGCTGGCTTACACTGAAAAATAAATATCTCATAAAATGAAGTTTTCATTTCATGTCCGTGCTTGGAAAAAGGAATGTTTTTTTAGATTTTTTTTTTTGCCAGACTGATGTTTGTATTGACTGGATTAAAGGAAATTTTATTTTCAGAAAAACAGTTTTGGTTAGATTTTGTTTGTCGATTTGAGAAAGATTGCTTCCCTCAGGCACACGGAGTTTAAGCAAGGCTATGAGTTTTTGCCGATCGTTCTGGGATATGTTTGATGTCAGAGTTATTCTAGGTGCTACTGAATAGTTCTAGGATCAGACACAGGGCAGTGCAGTATGCATGACTAACAATGTTTAGTAAACCCACAGGTGATCATTCACTTTTCTCACTTTCCGGTTTGCTATCACCGTTTAATCCCAAGTTTCCAAGTTTAGTCTTTCACAGTGCATGATTTAAATTCAAGTGCTTTGCGCGGATGCAGGTTGGAGGTATTCACGGACATTGTATTTCCTTTGGAATGAATTGGCAGTTCTTAGGTGACCTAGTTGGTTTTTGACGTGGTAAGGGCGATGAACAGTTTGAAACACATGGATTTGAATGCAGTTTCATTTAAAAAAATGTAAAAAGTGTGTTCAAGCTGGGCTTCTGAGCTCTGCAGACCGGTGTGATTGTTGTCTCTTATCCGTTTCCTCAGTGTTTTCCTGCAGTGTAGACGTGTATTCTGATTGTTGTCCTCTTTGTGTGTGTGTGTGTGTGTGTTTGTGTGTTTCCTCTGTGAGCAGGCGCTGTATGCTACACCTCCATGAGAGCAAAGGCATACACGACCTGGGCCTGCCCCGCTGGCAACTCGTGCTCTGCCTGGTTGTGGTGGTCTTCATCCTCTACTTCAGTCTGTGGAAAGGGGTCAAGTCCTCCGGCAAGGTGAGGCACAGCAGGGGACGAGTGAGGCAGACACGCACGTCATGCTGCAGAAACACACACGCATTTGGGCATGCTCGTATCCACAGTCCACGGAACACTCACCCTCACATCCTTCCACCAGCACACAAATACGAACCCATCTCCACTAGCTCTACTGTCGCAGTTCCTCCACTCATACGCTTACTCACACAGGAACATATACAGATTAAAAGGCAAGGCGAAAGGAAATGTGACTCAGATTGGTTTCTGAGAGAGCGAGAGAGAGAGCGGGAGAGAAAGGGAGAGAGGGAGGTGCGATGGACCCCCTCTGTGATATGCTCTGTGTCTGTTCACAGGTGGTGTACATCACAGCTACCATGCCCTACGTGGTGCTTTTCGTGCTCCTGATCCGGGGCATAACTTTGCCCGGCGCCATGGATGGCATCAGGGCCTACCTCCACGTCGACCTCAAGCAACTCAACAACCCCACGGTGCGAAACAGGCTTCCAGATTTTTCGGTTCAATGTGGAGATGTTGGCATCTTCAGTTTCTTGAATTTTTATATCTAGTCCCATTTCTGTGATTTGGCTTCAGTGAGTCAAACCACTTTCAGGACAAAAACTTGCTGAGGAGTGATAATCTGGAGTTTCCAGAGAGTTCGGGTCTCTCAAGTTTATTGATTGTTTCCTCTAGCGCCACCTTCTGTTTTCATGCCTTATCGTGATACCATGTTATCATCTAAGAATGCATATTTATATGTGCGACTAGTTTGGGGAAAAAACTTTTCTGGTGATAATTGGTAAAACGAACTAAATACAATGCTAAATACAATTCCTTTGATGACTGAATTTTGAAATAACTGTCAGGCTTGGTCTTCTTTAGGTATGGATAGATGCGGCAACTCAGATCTTCTTCTCCCTGGGAGCGGGATTTGGGGTCCTGATCGCATTTGCCAGCTACAATAAATTTGATAATAACTGCTACAGGTAAGATCATACTCGGAAACAAGGAGCACAATAACTATTACTGTCACCTATCGCGTAGTCTGCTTTTTTGTTACCGTGAAGAGGACACAGGAAACTCTGGGCTTCATCTGTGCAGATCTAAATAGAGCACCTGATCGGTAATATAAAGAAAGTGCTCCAATTGACCTGTCTAATAGTGTGTGGCCAATAAAATCAGATACTGGTCTCACTGCGTTAGTGCGTTCTCGGTTGCTGCTGTCTTGCCCGATGCTGCGCTAGCTAACCGCAGGACAAGCAGCTGCTTGCGAGTGAAACCCAGCCTAATTCAAAAGGAAAGGCATGCCGGCGTTTCTGAACGATGGGAGCGGCGTAATTAAGCTGTCACGGGGGGGGGGGCAGTTAAGGTCATTCGTGTAGCATTGTTGCACTGTGAGGGCCATTAGTGGCCTCTGCGTCATTAGTGTTAATCAGTGTGAAGTACCAGGGGTACACATGCAAATGTGCACCGGAGCGAGAGGGGAAGGAACGCAGCTTCTTCTGTGAACTGCCTTAATCATCAGAGGGGGGTTTGTGAGGAGATCGCGAAGCGGGGGCAAAACACGCATGCTTTCCACCATGTCTTTTGTTCTTTTGACATTGCATCCATAGGTGCACTCTGACCCAGGAGACGGTGCCACTTATTGTGGTTATTATGACATGTTACTGTCATGATGTCAGATCTATGTAGGTTCCTGCCTTTGTCTAGATTCTACCCTTGTTACTTAGTTTGCCTGATTTAAGCATGCCTCGTGCTCTTATACATCTGTGCGTTACTGGATGTCGCTCACATACCGCATATAGAAGCCAATTAGAAAACTGTGAAAAGAATTTGGTGCATTTATCGGTCCATAAGAACTAGATCTCTGTGTAATATTGTTCCCCCAACATGATTTACCCAAAAATCTGTCCAAAAAACAAAAAAAGATTATAAATTGTATATATAGTTTTACAGCCTGTTTGTTACCTGTAAGCTGGTGTTTGCTGCTCAATATTATTCCTTGGTCTCTAGTGACCAAAAGGAGCAAAGGTTTCAGCCAATATTATAAATACCTTATAAAACCCTGAAAAACACAATATTTAATAAAATATAAATTTTCTATAGTGTAATATATTTGAGAGTCATTTTACCTACATACTATGATATATTACACTTTAATAGAAAGCTTAGAAAACATAGATTTGGGCAATAGCAATCATTTTCTAATAATAGTGTATCTGTCTCATCTAAGAAAACTGTGCAGGTCGTCGTTTGTTATGAGAAAGCTCACCTAGGAATGCTAAGCACGGTAAAACAGATTTTATCAGATTTTAACAGATTTAATCCCTACAAAGATTATCGTGAAACTTAACAGCCTGTCAAAGGGCACCTTGTCCAACAATACCATATGCCCGATACTGAAGAATAGGAGAATGTTAGGATTGAGCCAGAACTAGGTTGAAAGGTGTTGTGAAAGGTGAGCACACTAATTGACTAATTCACCATAAAACTAATGCAACTTTTGCATCTACGTTTTTAATTAAATAAATTTAAGCCATTCGATTTTTAAGGTAAATGGAGTGGAGGACCAAATAGTGGTAGGGTATTTGATTGGTGTTAGATCATCAGTCAGACGGTACAATTGGAAATTGTGTGCTTGTGATCTGTCTCCTTTTAGGGATGCTCTCTTGACCAGCACGATCAACTGCATCACCAGTTTCTTCTCAGGGTTCGCCATATTCTCTGTGCTGGGATACATGGCCTTCAAGCATGGCGTGAAGATCGAGGAAGTGGCCACAGATGGTACGTGTTAACTGTTTATGTTCTGGTACATGGAAACATTTTGTCTTCACCTCTCGATAGGCTCATCAGATGATGGCCTCGTCTCACGTCCTCTCTTTCGTCTTCACCTCTCGATAGGCTCATTAGATGATGGCCTCGTCTCACATGTCCTCTCTTTCGTCTTCACCTCTCGATAGGCTCATCAGATGATGGCCTCGTCTCACATGTCCTCTCTTTCGTCTTCACCTCTCGATAGGCTCATCAGATGAT